>JAFBJS010005168.1:14752-69763 GCA_016785265.1 Paraplagusia blochii
CTGTCAGAATATGATGTTGACAAATTCGCTTTTTTCTTAATGCAAAATGACAGCCAAACGCAGCTGCATATAGAAAATAAGTTTCATTAGATAACAACCTGGTTCAGTGAGATACTCATAATACTGAGGAGGATTGTCACTATGGGACATACTTAGAAGTCAAATCAAAAGTATCTGAATCTCAGGCAGAGTACAGTTGACATGAAAGAATTTGAAATTGTCGTTAATATCAAAATTTTGTGTTTTATTTACAAAAGTTGTACACACTGTACATTATTAAATAGAACAATTGATTATTAGATAATCAATTGTTCATGCCGAAAAAAAACCCAATAAACTATAGACAGGTATTATTTTTTTAATACTACAATCTCTCCGTATCTCAATTTTAACATTTTGGAAATCTGCCACTTCTACAAACTGATGTTACAACACATTATTTCGTGTATTATTTACATTACTTTCTTGGCTAGTTTCCTACGTCATCAATCGAAACAATTTACAGCGTTCTCGCGCCATTTTTGCAGAGACGTTATCGTTGCTCGTCTTCATCATTTTGCAATTTGTCAACATCATATTCTGACAGATGTGCTGCCATAATCTGTCCCCCCCTGGTAACTCCAGATTGCGTGGGAGGATCTCCTCCAAATTTTCAGGAGTTATCAGGTATATTACCAATGGCATACACAGCAAAAATGGTGATGCTAGGACAAAGCATTCCCATGTTATGGTGGGGGGGCAAATTCTGGCAGGAGTGCTGCCAGAATCTGTCCCCACCTGGTAACTCCAGATTGCGTGGGGGGATCTTCTCCAAATTTTCAGGAGTTATCAGGTATATTACCAATAGCATACACAGCAAAAATGGTGATGATAGGACAAAGCATTCCCATGTTATGGTGGGGGGGCAAATTCTGACAGTTGTGTTTTCATATCTGTATTGGATAGGGGTACACTTTATGGTCGAAGAAAGAAGCAGGAGGAAGAATACAATGTATATATTTTATTATTATTTTTGACATTCATAAAGTGTAAAATACATAAATGATTAGTGAGTGACCATCTGAATGTACATTTGCATCAACGGAATACACATCCTAGGTTGAAAACCTGAAGCATTCTGAGAAGAGATTGGTTGGTGCTTCACACTGTAAAACGTTAGCGTGCAGCGAGACGCCCAAACATATACAAAAGGAACGACGAACGACACCGGGTTTACCAGGGTCATTATCTCCGCGCCACATGTCCACAACGTAGCTAGACTGGTCCAATTAGCTAAAAAACAACAAACGACTCACGTCTCGCTCAAACAGTCCCAAACTCAGCGGTACACACAGAAAACACCGCTGCCACTAATGTAGCCGAGCGTGATGGGTCCGTCTATTTAGTGCGTGCTATTACGGAAGCCAGGAAAAAAACACAGGAGATGGGAGAGTGGATTCGGTCGCCACCACGTCTTTATTTTTCTTGCTTCCACACCAACAACCTGTCATGGCCGTACGGCAACTCAGACCGGACAAAAGTGCCTTTTACGCAAAATAGTTTGTTACAGTATTAGCCTCTCGTTAGGTGATGAACTGCCTATTTCAGTTTATTGTTTATTTTGTCTCACTATCATCTTTTTTGCATTTTGAAGCACTACTTAAAACCACATACATCGAACAGTGCAAAATCTTGCATATATCTATCTATCTATCTATCTCTTTCTATATATATATTTATACAAATGTATGTACAGTGACAAAGAGACAAAAAAAATAATGTTTTTATTTATTATTTAAAATAAAGAATAATAAATGATAGTTATAAAAATGTCACCTCACACCTTTGTCAGAATCAATGTCGTTAATAAATAACTTGTTCAAAAATGTAATAAAAAATACACACCATCACATCATCCAATTAGTAGTCTACACAGTAGAACTCTATGGTATGTCCGAAAACCTTTTTCCACAACTGTATATATATATATATACCGTGGGGATTAAAGGTATGGACAGTCTAGCTAAAGATTTGTAATAATGTGCATAATGAAGCCAAGGAAAGATATACAAAATCTCCAAAAGGCATCAAATTGCAGATAAAACATTTCATACATTTAGATTTTATTTCTATCATTTACACTTCAAAAATACAAGATATGGTGGCATGTGCAGACACCAAACTCTTTGGGAAGCTGAGACCTGACAGGACCAAGGATCATTCAAAATCATCACACGGAAAGACCAGGTAGTCAGTCACAAGGGCCCAAAATTGTATTAACAGACCCCCATCCAACAGTTAAGTATGGGAGTGGATGATCACTCATGATCACTTTGGGGTTATATTGTATGATATGCAGTCAGTGACACGGGAAACATTTCACAGATAGAAGGTAAAATGTATCTAAACATGCAAAAGGTGAAGTTGAAGAGGGGATGCATCGAGAGGCATTACCTGAAGGTTTAACCATGACTTTCACAATCTCCTGACCACAACATCATCGAACATCTATGGATAGACCTTAAAAGAACAGTGCTTAACAAACAGCCTGTAAATCTAAAAAAAAAAAAAAAGACTTTTGTAAGAAAGAATACTTGAAGTGAGTAAGAGAAAAGCCTGTTGGCTGGTTACAAAAAGTGTATGTAAGCGAAGATACTATCCATAATAGGGCAGCACAAGATAACTCTGCAGGCTGCCCAAACTTTTGCAGACAGCAATATTTTGTTTTCTGTTATCTTGAAAGTGAATGGGAAAAAATACTTTCATTTTTTATAATTTTTAAAACATTTACATATAAGAATGTCTCATTTGTATTTGTACTTGGCTTGTCTATGTATACTAATATTTAAAATATATAATATTTAAAAAAATGAAAAATATTTTTTATAAATGCACACAAGCACTGGTTGTACAACCTAACCCACTGTATCATCCCAGGAATCATCTGTGGATTTTTGTGAGTTTGTGTGTAAGACAGCATGTGTGTAAATTATCATATCCACTCGCAGAAGACTGGCGGCACACCACAACACAGAATGTAGCATAATGTGTTTACAGGACACAGATTCGAGGCTAGGCACAGATATAACATTTTCTGATGAAAGGCCGACACACTGAGTAAGAATCTTGGTTTGAATTGGCAAAAATTCACCCGCAGTGAGTCGGGAAACACTTAAGAGGGCATTGGATAAGAGTCGATAAACTGGATATTTATTGCCATGTTGTAAAAGTGCACGACTTAAAAGAATCTCAAAGGTGCCCCCAGCTGGTACAACACAGCCTGAATCCAACAAGTGCTGCTGAAGATCAAGTGCACTGGAAGACTCAGATTTCTCATCTGTAAATAAGCATGTTCTTTTGTCGGACAATATGGGTTTGTATGTTATGAGCAGCATCCTAATGGCATCTTCATAGGCAGATATGCACTGATCTGTCTGCTTCTTGCCTGAGCCGCAAACAACCAGACTGCTGGGGTTTAATATAGCATCTCGCTCTGCATGGGTAAAGGCAACATGAACACATCTGTGAAAGAAAAAATAATTTTTATTTTAATTGAAAATAGGTCTGTTACGTGGGACTAGGTGTTACCAACATCTAGTCTTATGTTACAATAGCATGCATTTGAATCACTACCTGAGGAGGTTAAACGGCATGAACCAGGGCCTTCACAAAAAAATTGAGAATGTGGCTTATCAACACCTACAGCTGCCAACATTAGAACCACATTAAATTCATCATACCAGAGGCCTGATATTTGTGGCATATATGAATATTGAACTGCTAACACTCACAATAGATTATGTATATTTGGCTGCATAATTCAAGCCTTAGGACTGTGTTACATTCATGAAGCATGGTACCTGCCAATTACGTTTACTCACTTTTACTCTGGGCATCTAAACCTTTCCGAGACTAGGGAGTTGGCTGTGTCTAGGCCACATGTGACTCACAGCCCGCTATTGGAGTAATTGGCTATGTCAGCCTTTATAATGGTATCTAGATCAAAGTGCTGTCCATACTACAGCCCTTTGCATATATCTCTTCCTAAGTGACATGCAGTCATTTAAATTCTAACCTACAATTTTTGATAAGATATAATGTTGTTGTGAATTTTTCTGACTCTTGAATGATCTCTGTATTTCTGTTCTCATTTACCAGTGTATTCCTTTGTTATAATATAGTTTTGACTATGATTTCTCTGTTCTTAGGCTTTGCATTAATATTGTTTTGGTTAAGAATAACAAGCTGTTTTCATTCCAGTATTTCCCAAACTGTTGAAATTTATAAGCTTATCTAGCCTTTCTCATTTGAAAAATACCTTTGCCGACACCAGAAGTGTAAAAAGGCACTTAGGCTTTTTTTAATAACAAATTTAATAGCTATCTAATGCCATCTAGTGGAATAATATTAATTTCTTCTGCCTCTCACTGACACAGATTGAGATATATAATATATAAAATGTATTAATTTTTTTTACCAATTTTCTTACATTGAACACTGATATTTTCTGTCTCTGGTTTAATGTCTCTATCTGAAACAGGTCTCTCAGTCACACTTACATTTTGAGTAAACATAAATTTAAATATCTACTGGTTTTAAAATAATACAATAACTTGCATATGCTGTAAAAAACATTCGCAACATACCTATTACATGAAGTAATATTAACAAAAAACTGTGTCATCACAGTGCATTCATACCTTTGTACTCCTAGTGTCAGTGGACGGCAAAACTTCAGCGTAGCAACATTTGAGGCTTCAATCTTGCAGCATTCTTGGACAGGTGTGGTCTTGCTAAGGTGGGCAAACAGAGATAGTTCGTCTTCACTAATGCACTCCACAACACACATCTCTGCCTGTGTAGCCAAAGCCAGGAAAGCATCTGATTGTTTTACGGCTGACATAAGCACAGACACACCAAAGGACTGCAGATGTGCAAAAACGCGCTGAAGTGACTTTTCTGACCAGGCAGTGAATGCGATTACGCTGTTCTTCTTGAATGCTTGATTTTCAAATTCCACTTTTAGTATATCCCTTTCATCAAGCAACTTTGGCTGAACATGGTGTGTAAAAAACACAGCTGCAACTGACTGTTTGTCAGTTTGTGGGAAATAAACTGCAAAGTTCCTGTGAATAACCTGCCCCTCAACCAACCTTGAACAGGTGAAAGGAAGGCCTGAAACAGACGTATGCAAAGCTGCAAAGTTGTTGTGCACAAAGTGAAGTCCTGACAATGGGTGATCATTTGCCACTCTGGAATTTATGAGAAATTCACTGATTAGATTGCTGATCATGTCACAGTGGGTGTGACCAAGGCGGGTCTGAAAAAATGTAGTTAATAGCTTTTTAACACAGAGATAGTGTGTGTTCAGGGGCTCATTTTCCAATTTAGTGCACAATCCATAAGGTAGCACTCCATGAAAGATGGCTTCATCCAGTTTCATCATCTCAAATCCCAGAAGTTCATAAGCTAATCGCCAGGCAGATGTAGTCTCTATAGTGGTTTGAAAGTTGCGCAGCAATGATGCAAGAAGGAGTATAAAGGTCTTGGATCCATCTCCTGTTACTCTGCTGTGCTTCCAAACAGATTCCACCAACATCCTGAGTTAGATAAGGAGCACATTGTTTAAAAGGCAACCTTAGTTACAATAGAAGCAGAGTTTTGTTAAATTGACCAGAACAATCAATTATTCTAATGACAAAAAGTGAAGAGCAAACTAGCTATCAATTACCGGGCCACTGGATGCTCAAGTCTAAGGGCTGTTAGAATGCGTGTCCCACTGCGGGTAACTATGGATTCTCCAGTGTCTTTAGTAAAAAGCACCTGTCCACCATCAGGACTGAAACTACGAAGGACGACTGCCTCCAGTGCAGACACGATGTGCAGGACATGCTGAAGGTGATGTTGGTCTACTTGTAGCATCTCTGCACCCTTGAAGACAAACAGACAGTGGTGTAACAAAGGCTGCAGTTGAGTAGCAAAATAATCAGACAATAATGTTAGAATCGTCAACATTGACACTAATAAATATTGTTATAATGAATAACATTTGCCTTTAAGGGGAACAGCATATCTTCTTTTTAAATGTTCATACGGTTCATACGGACATTCGACAAGGCAGGTTTATCGCAGTACTTCACAAACACGGTCCTTACGACACACGCGACGGAAATACTATTAAGCAGTAGCTGTATAATAAGACTGATCATTTCATTTCTTTCTATTTCAAATTAAATCTTCAAGTTATTCCGACAGCGACTTTTTACTCACTTTAATGTCCTCAATGTTCCGATACTGTTGTTATGGGTGATGAGACTCTGCCAGCGGATTCGTTTTTTTATTTATCGCCATCTAGCGTTTGGAGGTATAAACCCTGATTTATTTGAATGGTAACGGCGTCACTTGGCTAAACTTTTTGTAAAAAATATAATTTGGGTTACGCTCAGTTACATAAAAAATGTGAAAACACATAATTTTTATTATAAGTAATGCAACAAATCATAATTAAAATATTTTTACCATTAAAAGTTATATACTACTATTCATTAATAAATAAACATTGAAATATCTAATTATTTGAAAGTGTTTTTACTTTTTGCATATGGTACTGTATATATATATATTGTATATATACATACTTATAAATATTATAAGTATTTTGTGTATATATAATTTTTTCTAGTTTTATGACATTTACTAAAACATAAAAAGGTTATTACTCGAAAAATAAAGGAATTTTAGATAAAATATATTTTTAAAGTCCAAGGGAACTAGGTGGTCACCCCAAAGACCAACTACATGAAGTGTGGATTATCGACTGAGATAAGCAGCTAGGATTTTTTGATTTGTGTGTGGTTGGATTTCAAGGGTTACCTTTCTTTCAAGTGCTGTCCATTTACAGTTTAGTGCGTATAGACATTGTACTGTGACTAACTCTTATCAACACTGGATGCGCATTTAGGTCTTGTTATCAACTTTTTAGCCATGTGTCCACTTTCAAACACTTTAAAGAGGGTAAACCTTTCAAAGCTACTACAATAGATGTGGTGTTTCACTGATGGAGTTACTGCATCAGTGCCAGGCAGTTGGTCAGACGCTTTGAATACAGCCCATTCTCACTATCAGACCTCATGGTGAATCCACTTAATGTAGAATGGGAAACAACTAAAAAAGAAAACAAAAGTGTAGAAAACCCCTTGAAATTGAATTATACTCAATTTGCATCTGGTCATCAGGAAGTTCAGACACTTGCTCAGACCGCCACCAGACTGACCACCAATGTATCTGTCCCCTTCCTGATTTCTGTGTTTTATACATATTTATAACACACAAAGGTTTCAAATAAATAAATAAAATAAGTAAACAAAATGCATTTTTTACAATGCTGGAAAAATACAAACCTATCTGACTCCATCAGAAAAGTAATTGCCTCTTGTTGTTAAATAAGAAAGTAACATGACTAAACTCATGTTTGAGAAAACTGTGTTGTATTGTAATTGAAGATACTCATTCATTCAGGTTGTGATATCAAAAATTTCAAAAACTGGTCCTCTTCTTGGAGTTAATATGCGTTTTAACTCCAACTGGTTGATTTAACAGGAAGTTACGTTTTACAGGCCACAGTCCAACCTGATTGTAAAATCAAGAAATCCACATTTGCAAGAAGTCCACATTTGTAAAATCAAGAAATCCCTTCAGTAGAATAGTGAAAAAGACTATATAGCTACAAGAACGTCAAGAAGAAATTGATAAAAAGGTACGTATTCTGGAAAAGCTTAGTAGCCATTTCCAAGGCTCTGTGCCTCCACCAAACTGAAGAACAGCAGGCTTCGCTAAGGTCAATGCACAGACTCAACAAAGACCAAAGTCTCATCTGCCATTCGCCAAAAACATCTTAAGACCTCCTTAAGACTTTTGGAAAACCATTATCTGGACTGACATGTCAAATACTTACGTTTTATAAAGATGTTTGGCCTGTTACACCTGGTGCAAAAATGGCAAAAAACTTTTGAACATAAAATAACATTTCGCAAACAGTGAAGTATGGTGGTGGCAGTGGGATCTTCTTGGGGCTGCCCCAAGACCAGTACTACTTCCTGTCATTGATAAATTATGCTGTCTACCCAAAAATCCTAAAGACCAATATGTGGCCATCGGTTTTCATCCAGTGGTCTAGGGTCATGAAGCAGGACAACAATCCCAAAACACCACTGCCTATAAATGGTTGGAAAAAAGAAAATTAAGGTTTGTAGTGGCGAAGTAAAGGTTTGGATTAAAATTTAGTTTAGACTCTGTGGTGTAACCTCACCAATATTGAGCAAAAGTAGAATGGGCAAAAAATTCCTCCACAGCCAAGTGAAAAAATCATCAACCAATATCCCAAAGACATTATTTCAATTATGGCTGCCAGGGGTGGCACAATACATTATTAGGTTCAGGTGCCAATTACTGTTCTTTACATAGGTTCAGATTGGTTCGTAACTTTCCACCCATAAATGAAAAGATCAATTGAAAACTGTTTTTTGCAGTCTGATGATCTGAAACCCTTGTCTGCAATCTTCTACTTTTGGCTTGTCTCTTTTTCAGGGGTTACCACAGCGAGTCAACAATTTCCATCTAACCCTGGCCTCTGTATCCTTAACTTTGTTGTCCCCTGAATCATCTCATTCCTGGTCCTGTCCATCCTAGCCACCCCTAAAGAGAATCTCAGCATCTTTAACTCTGCCACCTCCATCTCTGCCCCCTGTTTTCTACCTATTGCAAGTGTTTCTAATCCATACATCATGGCTGGTCTCACAACTGTCATGTAAACCTTTCCCTTCTCCATAGATGAAACCCTACTATCACAAATCACTCCTTACACTTTTCTCCAGCTGTTCCATTTAGCATGTACTTTATTCTTCACAAACCTTTGTCTGCAATAGATATGCATAGAACACATAATTTGGGAAGGGAAGCAAAAATACTTTTTAAAGGCACTGTATGTTGAATGTGTAGTTCTGTGGCAGAAAAGAAAGACCAAGTCCTCGTAAATATACTTAGTTGACTCTATTATTACAGATATGAAATGATTTAATAAATATAAAATGTATAAATATAGATTTTTAAAATTCTTAATACCCTGCCCGCGGTGTACATATATTAAAAAACAAGCATCTTTTACCTGGTTAATGAAACCTCCACCTTATCAACGTTTGAAATGACCAACTAGCCAGTGTCAATTGAACGAACCTCAAATTCCAACTGTTGAGAACGCGTTTGTGACCAGTCTTTCAATTATATTTGCAGAAAGTTTCAGTCGAAAGCCGTAAACACAGACAAGAGCCACACACTAGCGATGAGATTATAAGTGTAAAGTCGTCAGCAAACACCAGCACAGGTGAGGAGGACATTACGAAGGCAGTGACACGGGTGGTTTAGTACCCGCCCAGTCCACCGCCAGGACAGACAAAATCCAGTGCTGAGCATCTCCCACAGCTGATTTGTTTTCTCACGGGACCCCTGACATGCACCGTAAATGTTTCGGCTAGATATGCGCCTTCAGGACTCTGAGATGACGTTTACATGGAGAGGAAGGCTATTTCTCTTTATGTCGTTATCATTTTTTCACTGTCTGATAATTGAAGGTGAGTATAAACTTTTTTTGTTATCAATGAAGAAAAAAAAAAGGACCAAAATAATCTATAGTATGTTTTTTGTTGTTGCTTTGATAGTAAATGTAGAATTATCAAATTCAATGGTGCTATTTGAAGGTGTAGTTATATATCTTTGTAATACATTTACCCCATAATTTTATCTATATTTATTTTATAATTTAGTATAATTGATATATCTGTAATAGTTTATTTGAAATTTGAATATGGTAGGGCATCTAGATATGCTTGCCTATACATATTGTCATGAACAATATATCTTTCATTGCCTTTGATGTCATGTGATAAATGGAGCTTTTTAAATAAAGCTTCTTGAACATAAATAATGATATATAACTGCATCAATGTTAATGTGTTTGATTATTTTAGGAGCTCGGAGTAGACTTTCAGTGACAGAAAGACGACTGCAGAGGTAAATCAAGTGGAAGATAATAGACGTTTGTCTTTCACAGTTTTAAAACAATGTTACAAGGTTGTTTGTTCACCTGACAAACACCAAAGGATGTGGGTATGTGTAGTTGTGCAGAGTTTGACTTGAAATTCTACAAAGTGTGCTCTGTTCCTTTTGACTGTTTCGACCCACTAATGTGCATGTTTGTGTGTGCCTGCAGAGGGGTTAATGCACTTCGAAGGAAACGGGATCTCCTTGGGGAAGAGGTTGGTACACTATACCTAAGAGAACCAGAGGAGGTCAGGGCACCCACATGCGCAACACCCTAGGCGGCACAAAGCACTCTTTGTAAAGGATGAGATACACTTGCTCACACATAAACCTCGTTCCCTTCACTCATTTAAGATTACAACTGCAGTTACACCAACGTCACAGAACCCCTAATAGCCTTAATTAAATCTCTTTGTGTTGTTTTTTCTTTTTTAAGACCTATGGACCACGCTTATCAGAGGGTACTCTTTCACGTACCATTTTACACAACTACACCTCCAGAGATTCTTCTTCAGGTAAATCTAAAATATTTGAAGTGATTCTAAGAGCAAATATTCCAGAGTAAAGTATACGACAGTTTCTTCATGTTTCCCCAACAAGAGTACTGTGACTGCCTCAATGGTGGCTGGTGTCAAGAGGGTGGTTTGTGTGACTGCACTCAGTTCCAAGCTCTGGGAGACCGCTGCCAGTTCAGTGAGTACAGTAAATTCTCCCACGCACACACGGCCGAGTAGTTTATCTAACAAGGTCCTAATACTCCCATTTACAATTTATGCATTGATCAGATATTTTTGCATTGATCAAAACAACTTAGTGGGGCAGTTGGTGGCGTAATGGTTAAGGAAGCGGACTAGGGTCCGCAAGGCCCCCGGTTCGAATCACCCTACCGCCAAGTTACCACTGAGGTCCACTGAGCATGGCCCCGTCCCCACTCACAGCTCCCCGGGCGCTCAAAGCTGCCCACTGTTCACTTTGGTGATGGGTTAAAGACAGAGGTCACATTTCATTGTGTGCAGTGGTGTGAATCACAATGTCACAATGACAAGGAGTTTGCTTTCCTTTCCTTACAGGGAAAATTAACATTACTAAGCTTGTGGTTCCTCTGGACATCCCAGGACTTTACAGGTTTCTTGCATTCAAGGCAGGTCTACAAACTGCCTCTCAAATGAACCACATAATGGATTTTATTTATTCTTTTTTGGCATTTTCCAAAAAAAAGCATAGATAGATAGATAGATAGATAGATACATAGATAGATAGATAGGAATGTGTTCATAACTGCACCTGCTGAAACTGTACCCTGCTTACAGTATCAATAACATGCTTTATAAGTGCGTGCACATGTATCCTTCCCTTCAATCATTCAGCAGAAATTAATTACCTGCACACACTGGAAATGATGAGATTAACTCATATTTCACTTTCCTTTTTGCCACAATCATGAGGAGAAAATATTTAATAGATATTAATAGACTGTGATTACTGTGGTTAGTGGGTCATATGAAATTTGATAGAAGATTTGAGTCCCAGGCAACTTAGGAACGAACCAGCTCTAAGCTGTATGTGTGGTCCAACAAATTATTGAAATGTTGAACGCTGCTCATTTATAGGAAATACATTTGTTTTTGATTAAATTATTGTCAGTCTGACTGATAACTGTTTAATGCTTTGCATGTCAATCATCTGCACAACCCTTACTAAGATGGTTTTGAAGTCATGTTTTACTCGCTTAATTCTTCTTTGCCTTTCTTCTTAGTACCAAACCAAGGCCAGGACAGAGATGGAATTTGCAGATCGTGGGGTCAACACCACTATGAAACATTTGATGGAATATACTTCTACTTTCCTGGAACCTGCTCATACATTCTAGCTAAGGATTGTCATTCATCTACACCTCAGTACACTGTGTGGGTAAGATGATTAACATTTCTGCCCTTGTTCTATGAAAAAAGCAAGCTTAAACAGAACCACTTATACTACCAGAGGTAATGATAAAGACTCTACTTAGCCAGTTGTGGTGTTTATTTATGTTGTTAATATATTAAAAATTATTTTTGCTAATGATTCTTGGTAAGTCTGTCAGTGGGGAGTAAAAGAAGCTACTGTATACCCAAGAGTGAGGAGAAAAGGGTGTTTTAGGAAAAATCCTGTGTGTTCTGAAACACCTATTTCTCCTCACTGACAGTTAGAACTGAAGAAGCCTCTTGAATGAGAGGTGAAACATTTTCCAAAAAACCCAATGACCAGTTGCCTAACTTAACTCTTTAACCTTGACGATGACCTGGAAAAGCTGATATCTCACATTCTCTCGTGATCGGACCAGGGTTCCATCACAAAGAAGAGAAGCAATTGATACCCTACCCCCCACTCCTCCATTCACACCTCTAACTCACCCCACAGCTCGGCTCATACAGGGTGTGACACATCACCCTGTAGCCCCACCTCCCTCCTACAGCCTTTTGTTCTACAACAACCCCCCCTTTCACAGGTATGCAGCCTCGTTTGAGGTTGACTATCAGGACTCCCCTGTAGTTGGTTAGAACTGAAGAAGCCTTTTGGATGAGAGGTGAAACGTCTTCAAGAAACCTGCTATGTCCAGTTGCTCTCGAAGTAACTAATTTTGAATATCTCACATTTAACTTTTTTAACACGTTTATTGTATTGAGTATATGCTATGCTGTTGGAATTGCCCACAATTTCATCAATTTACTGTAAGCACAGGTTTTTATACACAAACAGCAAACTATGTCAACCCTGCTATGGACAACTTGACATTGTGATCATAAAATTATATTTTTAGAAAGCTATTTTCCTCAATCAGTTTAGAATAAAATCTAAACAAAATCTAACAACAAAGATATGGGTTATACTATTTTGGCCCTCACTTGTTTGTTAAAGAAATAACAAAATTATTTTTATGAAAATAAATAGTTTTCCTATAACCTCAAAATGACTGCATGGACAGTTACATCACAGGGTGGGCACAATAAATCAAAAATTAATTATATAAAAACAATCCCCAATACCCAATTTTCTTAAGTAGAGAAAATGACCAGATGAACTGGTTTTGATCCGCTCAACTTTTAGCAGCATAATAAAAAAAGCCGTTTATGTGGCAGGATTGGACTTTGCATTATCCACCCTAGAAAACTTGGTATGGACAGTGACAGGTTGGGCATTTTGGGCTGATTGTCATTTAATCAGCACATGGTGGACCTTTACTTAGCAGCATCATTGAGCTGTATACTGTTTAACATATATATATTTTACCAACACCTAAAATAAAATAAAAAAAACTAATGTGTAAATACTTACTCTTCAAGAAGGCACAGTTTCAGTCTCCATTTTAGATATATAAACCAGAACTGTTAAAATAAAATTTCTGTTCGGAACGGAACGATTGGAAAAAATAATTCTGGTGCAAAGCCCTGCTTATAATACCCCAGAACCAAATCATTCTACATTTTCAAGATGAGAGATTCAGATGAGGGCACCCAAAAGCCCACTTTACAGTGATATTGACCTTTAAATTAGCACAAGTGTGTCTTGGAGTCAAAGTGAATGACTGAGAGGGGACAAAAGAATAAGAAAAAATATTTTTTAAAATACCCAAGGATAAGATCTTAGAATACTATGACACCTTAAATTGGAGAGAGTGAAATGAAGGACAGACTAGCTGAAAGTGAAGCTCAGATAAGCACTCGTTACTGTGTCCAAGTGTCTTGGTCTTAAAATGGTGAAAAAGTTTGTCATATAGCGCGTAGGTCAAAGCCTCACTGTACTTGGGAAGTGATATTTTGGAGTTAAAGACACAAAGAATGCCTTTGAAATAAGTCATAATATTTTCATAAACAACAAACCCTTTTGGGATGCCTTTGCATCACAATTCCTCAAAATGGTAGGTACAGTTTACACATTTTTGACAAATTGCAATACATGGTCTGAACATTGTACAATAGTCTAAAGCCCACCTGCCCAAACTGTGGCTTGAGTAGTTTGCCTGCCGCTGACAATCCATCATTGTGTAACTTTTACAAGTCAGTTGTTTTAGTTCACACAAATGCTCAATTTACCTGCTCTTCCTGGTCTGGGGAATAGGCAATATGTCAATGAAAATTACTACCTTTTTTGATTGTCTTCTATTTTGTCTTACCATCTTAGATCCACAATAGCAGAGTATGTGATGGGAGTGTGTATTCCTGTGCAAGGGCTCTAAGTCTTTTTTTTCCAAATGAAGAGGAGATTTATATATCTGGATATCAAGTCCATCAAGGAGGACGCAGGTAAGAGTGCATGTATTCATTTTAGCTATCTATTTAGATGTGTGTAGATGTGTTGTGGACAATGTGTTTGTGTTAAAATAAATATGTTGCATAAGGCTTTGGTTTGATGCTCAATTAAATTTTATAGGTTATAATAATGCAGTTACCTTAAGGTAAAGGATGGTGGCCGAAATTCCTTATCTGCCATTAAGCAGTAGTTCAAATTCACCTACCAGGGTATCTAAACTTTTCCCCAAATCTTTAAATGTAAACCTTTATATCCTAAGTACTGATACAATACCTAGTAGAGCAAAAATGACATCAGAAAGAAGGACATACTATAGAACAAGGCTTTAACTAGGTGAATCTGTGAAAGGGATGAATATTTTTTTCAACAAAATGGCCACTTGCCAAATGTCTTTTTTAATTGCACTTGTCTCTGTGATGCAGGGTAATTCTGCCACAGACTATTGGCAGTGTCTTCATTGAACGACTTGCTGATTATCTACTGGTGAAGAGTGCGTTTGGGTTCTCACTGGCCTGGGATGGTGGTTCTGGTGTATATCTAAAGATTAGTGAAGAGCACCAAGATTCTCCATGTGGTCTATGTGGAAATTTCAACCATTATGCTGGTGATGACCTCCTCACTTCACGTGGTAAGACCTGTGCCCTCGATCCTTGTATTCCATCATTCAGCACCCACGCACTCTTATTTTGTTTATCTAATGTTTTATAATTGTTTTATACATCACAAAAAGAACTTACCTATCTCATAACCATTGATGCCCCACAAGGAGAGATCTCTCTGGTGTGAAGATTGACAATTGTCTTGAACTTCTCTTATTTTGTAATCATTGCCTCAACAGTTGTTGCCTTTTTACCAATCTGCTAACCTTGTTCTGTAGCCCATTGCAGACTTGTTCAATGTACAGTATATATAATATTTTTATTTTGAACTTTATTTATTGCTCAAGAGTCAAGCTCAATTAATTTATTAAGATGTCAAACCCAGTATAAGAATGCTAGAAGTTGGTTAGATAAAGGGATGGATGGAATGAAAGGCAGATTGTAACCTAGATAACCTGTGGTTTTAAGGTATTCCTACAGATGAGCCGGCAGTGTTCGCTAACAGCTGGGCAGTGGATTTGCCTCATGAGAGGGCCTGTCCTTCAGTAGATCTTGACTTCAATGGGCCCTGCCAGTCTGAGTCAGACATAAATGTAAGAACCAAAGAAATGATTTCCTGCTTACGAAAGTGCACTTGTATAAAATGTATAAAAAAGAGCACAACATGAAAGTACAGTATTGTATAAACATCAACAACAGTATTGTAAATTACTTTACTACATAAATCGATCTTTTGAATAACAGTCAGGTGCTTTACTTGTTTTATTCAGATTTAATAAATCCAAACTAACATAAGAGCTGAAAGAAAGTCCAATTAAATTTAATGTAAGCATAAAGACCTCGAAACAACAAAATGTTATGTTCAAGAGAAATTAATTTACATGTAAAAGTAAGTTATTAAAATTTGTTATCAGCATTAAAAATAATGCTGATAACAAATTAACAGAACCTTGTCAACGCTAACCAAAAATACAGTAGTAGATGTTAGCATTGCAGCTCATTGTAGCAGTAATCACCACCACCTCATTGCTATATCACTATGATATGTGATTATCAAAATTGGAAATTAAGTGTTTATTAAATATCAGCTACTCTATCAATCTAATAACAAAATTGTATTTGTGTGCAGGATGCAATCGAGAAATGTAGTGCACTTCTCTTTTTCCCCTTCTTCTCATGCCATGAAAACATTGATCCAAATCCTTTTGTAGCCAGCTGCATATCTGACCTTTGCATGTAAGTTGTAAAAAATACACAGTGATCATCATGTACTTTTTTGTTTATAGCCAAATAACAAACAACCTTTCTTTTCCAGTTCGGATGACGAAGAAACATTTTGTCGAGCCTTAGTTGAGTACACCCGAGCATGTTCACATGTTGGATACCCAGTGAGAGAGTGGAGGGATAGCTTCCCTTCTTGTTGTAAGTTCCTTTTAGTCTTCCCCTAATGAACATCTCCACTCTTTTGACTTTGGCTGTTTATGAATTAAAAACTGTCAACTAGGTCTGTGCCATAAATTATATGAAACATAACTAATAAGTAACCCTTCAAAAAGGTTGACAACAATAACATGAAATAGAATATTAATGATAGGGTTTTAGTTACTGTGCACACCCAGAAATTTAACCTCAGTGCTCTCTATGGACACCAACTCCTTTTCTCATGTCATGAAATATTCAGCATACTGCATCTCCGAATTTTGGCAATTCTTGCCTTAGTTTTCCTTCCTTAACATTTATTTTAGTTTACATTTGACAGGCCTTCAGCTAATAGCAGGTCATGGTGATGGGGGATTAACATACTTTTTTTTTGTACCTCTTACTAAGGCCTGTTTGCTTAAACCCACCTAAATTTATCTGTGCAGACCCAGGTAAATATGAATCCCACATAGCTGAGTGTGTTTAAAATGATTACGGTACTTTTACTTTATTAAATCCCCTGGTTCCATGTGTAAGGAAATGTAATCAAGCAGTAGCTTTGTTTCTGTTCTGGTAAAGATGTCTGAAAGCTTCATTTTTTGTAGACGATGGCTGTGAGGAAAGTTTTGTCTACAGAGACTGCATCAGTTGTTGTCCACCAACCTGCACATTTGAAAAAGAGTGTTTGGGAACCAATCTGCATTGTCTGGATGGCTGTTACTGCCCTGATGGTACATAAGAAGAGTGTTGATACTATTTTGGAATTTTCTTTCGTAAAGGTGACCCAAATCTGAATTCAAACCCTGTTCATATTCATTCCCTATCACAGGTCTTATCCTTCAGAATGGAACGTGCATTGCTGCCTCTCAGTGTCCATGTGTTTATCATGGAATGTCTTACATGCAAGGATATGAACTTCACCAAGGTTGCAGTGTTTGGTAAGTACATGTTTTTTATATGTGACATCTTTCTGACTACACTGGGCTGAAAATGTATTGACCATTTATTTATTAATGTTTTTAGTGTTTGCTACGGTGGAGTGTGGAACTGCACTGAAAACAATTGCACAGGTAGGATTAAGGACTAAGACTAAGTCTGTGTAGATTGTGTCATCCAGGTCATTCAATACAAAAATAGTTACTCCCAGTCTAACTGGACAAAGCTGGTGTCTTGAAGACATCACTTTGAATCCAAAAGGCTTCTTCAGTTTTAACCGACTACAGGGGAGTTCTGGTATTTATCCTCAAAGAAGCTGCATACCTGTGAAAAGGGTTGTTGCACAAAAGAAAGAAAGTTACTATCTTCGGACTAAGGTGACTGAAGTAGGATATTGCAGTGCAATTTGATTTGGATGGCAGTTGTGGATACTGCTGCCCCTGAGGCATGGCAAGCTGGGGAAAATAGATGGATGGCTGCAACATAAACCCAACAAAAAACGGTTTTGTTACTTTTTTTAAGAACCCAACTTTTTTTTTACAAGAACCCATTACAACAATTCTAGGAGTTATTGCATTTTGTTCTTTTTTGGTACATCATCATGGTGTAACCTTTTCTTAAAGCTGTGTTTAGGAACAGTAACAATGGAAAATATTACTGGTTCAGACGTTAACCACTGTTTTTTTTTGAATCTGTGTGTTCTAATTGCTAAAAAAATCTACATGTAATATATTTGATAGAATTGTGTGTGTCTGTAATAGATACAGCCCAAGGCAGTAAGTGGGGTGTATGACTAAAACACACACTTTATAAGCAATAAGTTTCCATCTGCTTATCTATTAACGGGTCGCTGGGGCAGCAGTCTCTATGATCAACACCAGGGAGTTCACTCAAAGGCACCTACAACCCCAACAGAAATTTGATCTTGCCCAGTTTGGCGCGACAAAGATGTTCCGTTAATGAAATAGACATTTCCTCTAGGCCAAGGCACCACATCTATGAATTTTATTGTAAATAAGATTTTTTTGCCTTTTTTTTCATGGATTTAAATACATTTTAAACACATCTTACAGATGTGCCATTGGCTCTCATTCTTTTTTTATGATTTTTTTTAACATATTAAAACATTGAAACTTGTTATATTTATTGTAAACCATACTTTCTGTGTTCATTTACAGCAGAGTGCTCAGTAGTTGGGGATGTGTTCATAACGACATTTGATGGCAGAATGTTTCTTCAGCCAGGGTCATGTCAGTATGTTCTTGCAAAAAGCCGCAGCAAATTTACTGTTACACTGCAGTACAGCACCTGTGCAGAGGTATATGGCGATCAAATACCTAAACTACAGAAAATCAAGAGGCTTTCACGCGATTCTCAGAATATATATTTGTATGTTTGTCCAGGATCAGACGTGTATTCAGTCGGTGACAGTGGTGTTGGATGAAGATGTAAGTCATCAGATCACTTTAACTAGAGAAGGAGAGGTGATAATTGGTGTGAACCCAGCATCTGTGTTGCCCTACAGTGATGGTAAACATTTCAAAAGCTGAGAAAATAAATTAGTATATTGGCAGTGACCATTTTATTGTCACATTAAAGAATGTCTTTTTTTTAACCAACCAAATCTTGTTTGGATGTAGATACCGTGGAGGTGCGAAAGCTGACTTCTGTGTTTATACAGCTGAAAGTGGCTGATGGCCTGCGTTTGCAATATGATAGTCAGGGGGGTCGAGTGTACCTGCAGCTTCACAGCAAATGGCGTGGACAAACACTGGGTCTGTGTGGAACCTTCAATGGAAATCTTCGCGATGACTTCCTGTAAGAAAGTACTAACTCAATTCAACACATCACCATCGCTTTATTTGTTAATCTTCTCACAAAATTCTTCTCCCAAGTAGCCACTTTAGACATGTCATGTTACTGCTGCTGACACAAACACTGGCACTATTTTATTAAAAGTGAAACATCACATTGTTCTTATGCAGGTCTGCATCATAAACAACTGACATAGCCTTACAAGTGCTTTGTTTAAGTTCAAATGTTTGTCTGTGTGCATATACGTATCTTAATGTATGTATAATTGTGTGTGGTGTATGTGCAGTTCCCCAGCAGGAATGATTGAAGGCACCCCTCAGCTTCATGCAAATGCTTGGAAAGTTTCTTCTGCTTGTGCAGCTCCAGTTAACCTGCCTGTTGTTGATCCCTGTGAGATGAACCAAAATAATGGTAGTTATTTAATCGTTTGTTTTTTTGGAAATATTTTGTGGTATAGGTCCTTGGAAAATAATTCCTGCAAAACTACCCTTGTAACAAAAATGATATTCTCAGTGTATGAAAACAACCAGAACCTTGCTAGTGCTGTTAATTTAATATAACATACTTTGTGAATGTGTGTAGGTAAAATTTGTTGCTGGTTTCAAGACAGGGTAATTACACAGAAAGGCATGTCATTTAGATTGGGAAAAAATATTGATACTGTCAACACAGTCACTTTCATTGATGCAACAAGGCAGTCTATCGGTGGGAAAATAACAAAAATATAAATTTCCAAGATCATGTAAGTAGCAAATACTGCTACACAAGCCTATGTGCGGCTGTCTGGGTAAAAATAATAAACATGAAATTCATCGTTCATTCATCCGTCATTATCTTCTTATCATTTGTTGAGTCTCAGGTTGACAGTAGTTTACAAGGCTGTCATCCAAATCACACTACACCATTCTGTGGGCCTTCCAATGGGTGTTGAGCCCACTCGAAGTAATGTGGGTCAAGATGGTGTTATGCTCAGAGCAACTCAGTGGCCACCTGGTAGTTGGTGGGAAGCCAAACGAGAAGTGAACCCAAGCGGACTTGGGTCCGCTTCATTAACCACTAAATCACCACTGCCACATGTAAAATGATATAGAAATATAAATGTAGGATAATACAGTCTATTAAAACATTTTTAAATAACTCACATCTTCTGTATGTTATGCTTTATTCTCAGTGTACTATGCATCCCAGTGTGACATACTTATGGGCAGTGTATTTGCTCCATGCCATGGCTATATCAGTCCAAACATTTATCGGCAGCAGTGTCGCTATCAGTCCTGTCGCTGTGGGAGCAGTTGTCTGTGCACAGCGCTGGCTCACTACACTTATCTCTGTTCCAAACATGGAGTTATTATCGACGTTAGATCCCAGGTTTCTGAATGTGGTAAGTAATTTGAGTTATTTTGATATCTCATGCCTTCTACTTGAGGTTTTGGTCTGATATATATATATATATATATATACAACTAAGAAATCTGTTTATTTTCATAGCAAGAGGACTGTGGTAAAGCATTTAAAGCGACATTATAAAAAAGTGTAACTTTTTGTTGCTGACGGCTTGCCCAGCTAGAACTAAATGGTTACATACTAAAATTCATTAAAAGTCTCCAGATGTAAATCCTTTAATTTGATTTGTGTATAATTCCTACACTACCATACACTATACATACTACATAAAAAAAACATTTTCGCTATGTCCAGTTGCCCTCAACGTAACTATTTTTGTGCACTTTGAAAATTTTCTGTTTAACATTTAACCCAAAAATGTGACCTGAAAATCCCTGATTTCATTTTGTCATTGTCATTTTGTCTGATTTGAGTCCAAATAAATGTGTTTTATCAAGTATCAAGATTTATCATGCATAATCTAAAGTATGTATTTGGTTTTTGGACATTTACAGGAGCAGTGTGTCTTGGTGGTACACTGTATCATTCTTGCGTGTCATTTTGTGGACGGTCCTGTAGAGCTCTGTCTGACCATGAGGAGTGTGATTCTGCTGACTGTGCTGAGGGCTGTGGCTGTCCTGAAGACAGTTTTTATGACGATGTGCGTCAACGATGTGTGCAAAAGTAAGGCAGGATGACTTTGTGTCAATGTCATCAAAACAAAATACTAATTTATTTATCACCTTAGTAAAAAATTTAACAATAGTAATAATCATAATAATAAAAATAATGTCATGCCCTGCCCTTAGATCTCAGTGCCACTGTTACACGGTGGCGGGGGCATTACAGCCAGGTGAAGTGAGCTTCAGTGCTTCTGGCCCTTGGTAAGTCATATTTGGCTTTATGTAAAATGGGAAATGTAATATTTCTGCACGCATTTGACAAGATATTCCGACCTAATGACAGCTAGATGTTATATTAATTTAATGTCCCAATTGTCATGCCAGCCTTTGCAAAGATGGGGCGCTGGAGTGTATTTCAGAGGAAAAAGGTAATTCTTGCCTCCTGTGTTTGTGTTGTTGTGTTGGTATTAAAGGTAGTGTACCTCTGTGTGAAGTATAACATATTTTACCTGTTGTTCCCATGACTTTCGTCTATAAGTTGTACTATATGCTTGTGTGAAAACAAATGTTGTTGCAAGCCCTTCTTGTACAAACTTACATTTTTAAAATAAAGCTTCTAAAGGTGCACACAGACATAACTTATATACTCTACATTCTGGGAAGTAAACCAGATGTTGTAATGCTACCTTTTTATACACATAGAATTTGAGTAGAACCACTAAAAATTTCAATAAAAACAGAAGTCATTGCACTACAAAGCATTATCATTAAATACACTGCACCATACTCATAACAATAAGATGTATTCACCTTTACTTTTTAATTCTTTATTATAATTGAAATATTAAGTACATGGTACAAATCCCTTTATGTTATGTCCTCATGTTATGTCCTGTTGATTTTTTTAAAAACAGTTTTATGTTTGTTTGTGTATCTGTCTGTCTCTGTGTGGGTATGTGCACAATCAATGTAGAGCCTGAAGACGTAGGGGATTGTCAGGATGGTAAAGTGTATAACAGCTGCACTGACCAGAGAGGAGGTATGGCCTGTGCTCCCACTTGCCGAAACCTGATGTTGAATCTCACATGCCCTCCGAATACGCCCTGCATACCTGGCTGTGTCTGTCCTCCTGGGTAAACAAAGAACATCTTGCTTACCAATTGATTGATTGATGAACGCAAATAGACATATGATTTGGGTTGGAATCACGTTCAAAAGGAACCTTCACGGGAGAAGTCTGTCTTTATTTTCTCATTTTAGTTTTACGTGTTATATAAATATCCAAGTCCATTTATCCTCGTATTTGCAAGTCATTAAGTCTGCCCTAAACCCGCGTTTCTCAAAATTGTCATCTTCATAACAACTTGCCCATCCTTTCTCCATTTTGTTGGATGAGATTTCCAAACACCCTCTCATCCCTCACACCTGGTCTAACAAGCAGGTTTTTCCCAATATATACAGTAGCATAAAGTCAAGGCTAAAAGCACATTTTCATTTCACCGTTGATTCATGACTTTGACCTCTCATTTATCTTAGTTAACACAAATGCCCATGTATCTGCACCTGAAGTTTCAGTACCCATTGTGGCCCTGCAAGTCAAGCTATATGCCCAGGCATGATGCAAAGGCCCATATCTGAATGGGCCATTTCTAGTTGCACTCGAACCAACAACTTCTCTGCAGTACACGCTGTATGATTGGGCTCAAACCAACCATCATTCTAAAATATTGAAAATCCAATATAAACAAATGATGTTTGTTGTTATTTAAGCAACAGATAAATGCAAATATGCTCTAGACTGTTATATTTATTAATATTTTTATTGTTTAAGCTGTCATACCACAGGAAATATAGTTTGACTTTCTCCTGATGTTCATAGAAAAAAGAAAATCACAATGCTGGAAAAAATCCTGTTCGACACTAGAATGCCAGGTGCACTGTGTAACATTAAGTGTGCAACCATTTTTAAAGAACATGTAATATCTTAACAAAGCTAACAAAATATGCATGTCTTGTCTTCAATGCACGTGCAGGTATTCTGTACATGCCCTAAATGCAAAAATTCTAACAGCCCTAACCTGCTGGACTTAATAGTATTTGCAGGTTTTCTTATTACTGAGTTGGCCTTAAAGGACTCATGGTGCCATTTTTCCACCAATGTTTTAGCTTTCTAAAAGTAGGACTAGGACCTTTAATCACTGTTGGCACAAATAACTCAACCTAACTATGCTAGCAACATGATAGCAACAGCTATCTCACGGCATTTTACACACACAATTACAGACAAATAACAAAGAAACAATATACAAAACGGACAACAATAACCCCCTGCCCTTATAGACCCTCACACCGGCTGAGGAACAACTCGCAAAAACAACCCAGGCAGGAAAAAACAGGAAGAAACCTCAGGGTGATCGACAGCGGAGGGGATCCTAACCTAGGATGGACAGGCAGGCAAAACAGTAGCAGTAGCAGCAGCTAATTATTATAAATTAAGTAGTCCAATTATAAATTGAGTTATTATACATTAAAAAGTCCCTTTGGAGTCCATCTGCTCAAGGCCTAGTCCAGAGAACTCCTGACAGTAGGTTGGTGGTGAGGTGGTAGGTGAAGTCCAGTGGCAGCCTATGGCAATTAGGTTCTGGGGAAAGAATGAAGACTCCAGGGACGTAGGTCAGGGGATTTAATAGGGAGTAAATAACGTAAAGGAAGGAGAAAGAGATAGGGAATAGTGATAGTGAATAAATAAATAAGGAAAGGGAAGGAGGGAGAGATAGAGGACAGTAATAGGGGACCCAGTATGCCACATGACCTCCGGCGTCCTTAACTTACAGCAGCATATCTAGAACCCAAGGTCCAGCCGATGGCCTCACATGGATCTGTTGGCCATTATAGACGCAGTCAAAAAGAAAAGTCTTTAACCTACTCTTAAAAGAAGAAACTGTGTCGGCCTCCCGGACTAGAGCTGGCAGCTGGTTCCACAATATAGGGGCCTGGTAGCAAAAAGCTTTGGCTCCAAATCTAGATTTAGAGATTTGTGGAAGAAGACTTGCTCCTACAGAACGAATAGTTCTAGTGGGTTGATAGGGTTGTATCAACTCCACTATATAGGAGGGTGCCAGCCCATGGAGAGCCTTATTTGCAATTAACAGGATCTTAAACTGGATCCTAAAATGTAGTGGTAGCCAATGAAGAGAAGCGGACCGGAGAGATGTGGTCTCTCTGCTGCCGTGTTCTAGCTGTAGAGATCTCAGAGAACTGGTTGGGCATCCGGCTAATAAAGAATTACAATAGTCCAGACTAGAAGTAACAAATGCATGGACAAACTTCTCAGCTACCTCCAGGGGGAGGATTTGCCTGACTTTCCTAATGTTACGAAGATGAAAGTAGGCAGTCTTAGAGATATTTTTAATATGTGAGCTATAGAAAAGGTCCTGATAAAAAAAAAGAAAAAATACCTGGGTTTTTTACAGGGATGCTGGAGGCAGTAGTTATCCGCCTATTATCACTATTATCTATTATTACTATTATCAGCTGCAGAGTCCCTTACCTGCTTTGAACCCAAGACCAATAACTCGGTTTTCTCTGAATTTAGCATTGAAGAGTTATGGGTTTTAATGTCATCTATGCAGGATTTAAGCAACAGTAGATGATCATGCTCATCAGCCTTAAATGATGAATGGAATTAAGTGTCATCAGCTTAACAACGAAATGCAAATAACAAAAGGAAAATATTTTTAAATTATTGACATGTATACAACTCAACTTAACTTTTTTATTAATTTGCTCATTTATGACCTTATTAAGACATTTGTGTTTTATTTTAGGCTGCTGCTGCATCATGGTAAATGTTACTATCCAGAGAACTGTCCCTGTGCATGGTTGGGCCTAGAATACCTACCAGGAGAAACCATAGAGACCTTGTGCTATAAATGGTAAACATCTGGTCATTGTAAAACATCCCCTATTTTACACCTCTCCTCTTTGGTATTTTGACTCATTTGTATGTTTTATTTCAAATTCTCAATCTCAGTGTGTGTCATCGTGGATATTTCAACTGCAGCTATTCACAGTGCCCATCTGTGTGCACCATCTATAGTGACCGACATCACCACACTTTTGATGGCCTCGAATATGACTACTACTCTGATTGCCAAGTCTACCTGCTAAAAGTAAGCAGTTAGCCTTTCTGTTGTTTAACTAAGCTTCAAATCTACTACAAGCAGGGTTATTATTGTTGAATAATCATCTGTTTTTTATACTAGGAAATTCTAATTTGATAATTAATTATTCTGTGAGGAATCAGGTTAAAATGTGTAAACATTTATTGGCATCATTTATTTATAACTTGTATCTGGGTATCGGAATAATTGGTTTTGGAAAATCGTTTTTTTAAAGAATAAATGTAGAGTGGACATTGCGTGTACAGTAGTAATTCTAACAGATATTATTACAGTACACACAAAGGAACATTTTCCACTTGCGATCAAAGTTGCACTTTTTCATCCATTGGCTTGGGTTGTAAAATATACCCATAGGCATCTATATTAAAATACATAATTTCACATTTTAGGGCAGGGCAGTGGCCTAGTGGTTAAGGAAGCGGACTTGGGTCCGCAAGGTCCCCGGTTCGAATTCCCCTACCGCCAAGTTACCGCTGAGATACCCTGAGCATGGTATCGTCCCTACGCACTGCTCCCCAGGCGCTGATTAGCTGCCCACTGCTCACTTTGATGATGGGTTAAATGCAGAGGCCAAATTTCATTGTGCGCTGTGGTGTCTGTCACAATGACAAAAAAAAGGAATTTAATTTAATCTTTTACTCAAATTCATTTTATTATTTATTCTCACAACTGCTAGAGGGCTCCAGTCTGAGGTACCAGTATCTGCTACATTCCGTACTATTTTTCATGTTAATTATTTTAACACTGACAGCCAGCAAAGAGCACTATAGGTTTGTGTAGCTGTATCTGCTACTCTTGTACCAACATATTTAGTTCAATATTTTCACGCTAACAGCCGCTAGAGGGCACTCTGTGACTTATGGTAAAAATATGCTATAAAACCCAAAATTGCAATAAAAAGATAGAGAGAGAAACAACTTATTGCAAGTTCTTACAGGTAAATACTATTTTTGTTACTGCACTGTGTACCTGAATTGTATTTCACTGTTAAAACACCCATATTATGCATTCTCATATGTGCCTGTTTGTGTTTTTGTCTCTCATCAGAGCACAGGAGATACTGAAGTATCCATTGTTGCTCAAAACAAAGACTGTTATGAGAGTGGTATTGTGTGTAGGAAATTGCTCATCATTCATGTCGGACTTAGCAAAATTTACTTCACTGACAACTCTGGAAATCCTGTACGTTCTTTTATAAAACATTCATGACACAAATCGTGTGAACAAATATTTGTCCCTGTTTTATAATATCAGTGTTTTACTCCCTTCCTTTACTTTACTTCCTTAGAGCCCCTCCACGGTTGTAGGACAGGGGTCGGAATTTGAATTATGGAAAGCAGGTTACTACACCGTTGTACACTTTTCCAGTCAAGACCTGACTATTCTCTGGGACCGCAAAACAACTGTGCACATCAGAGTCGGGCCTCAGTGGAAGGTTTGAATAGGCATATTATTTATAAAAACAATTGAAATGTTTTTCTCATTAACTTTTTATTCCCAGGGCCGTCTTGGTGGACTATGTGGAAACTTTGACAGCGTGACAGTAAATGACATGAGCACTTCTAATCATATGGAGGTCAGCAATGCACAGGCCTTTGGAGATAGCTGGACTCTGGGTCAGGTAGAGCTGTAAATTATTTTGATGAATACATTCTGTTCATCTTGCTATAATTCACTATTAGAATGAACTAATAAGTAATCAGAATCCTGATCAAAAATGTTTCTGTTTTAGTGTGAAAGTGACTATGTTTTGGAACGACCATGTGAAAGAGACTTGGGTAGGCAGCCATACGCCAAGAGAGAGTGTGCACTTCTTTATAGTGACATCTTTGCCCCATGCCACAATGTGGTAAGAGAAACTGATGATTTGTGAACAGTGAACACTGTATAAGATCATATTATGTATAAAATATCTTCTAGAATTGATATAGTTTCCAGAGTGTAAGGGTCTGAATAACCTGTCAGTTTGATAGATTATCTTTTAATTAATAAAATAATATGTTTATAACTGGATCCTTTTTGAATAAAGTAAAATAATGAAACTGAGGTATGTTGTTATAAAACCATAAAATGTTTTTATAGATGTGTTTTGAAATTCTCTCTGTGTGTGTCTGTGTGTGTACACATCTTAGGTGGATGTTGGCTGGTTTTACCGAAACTGCTTAACAGACACATGCAACTGCAACCGTGGTGGAGACTGTGAGTGTCTTTGTACATCGATTGCTGCATATGCACACAAATGCTGTCAGCAGGGAGTCACAATACACTGGCGATCACCCTCTGTATGTCGTGAGTATCCTGTTGCTAACACATACAATGGTGCTCATCACTTTCTTGTTTGCGGTATCAAACTGTCACTATGATTTGTAATTGTAAGCTAGAAGCCCAGAGTTTTGATATGGAAAACTACTACTTTTGATAGAAACCCAAAGAACTGTCTTATTTTTTGGCCTATGTGTTGCAGTTTTTAGTACCAGTACAAAGATTCTTGCCTTAAACTGAAATAAAATTAAATATTATTCAGCATTTAATTAACATAAATTATATAATGTTAGAAATGCACATATGTGCTTAGTAAGGAAACACATAAAATTATTGCTTTCCCTTCCATAATTGTGCATTATAACTGTTCTGTGGCTATAACACACAATCAGACATCTAGTCCACCATATAGCCAAAATACATTGCGCATCACATTAGTGTGACTGACGCACACTGGACAAGATGTTTTCAGATCCTAGATGGAGAAATCCTATATAGATGTGACCCTATTGAAAATTAGGCTTTACATGTTTTGGCACAAGCAATGTCGACTAGTTTGCATCATCAATTTTTGATTTGAAAATTCCACTTTTGGGGCATTTTAACTACACATATTTGTAGCTGCATATTCAAAAAGTAAATCAACAATTAATTATTGTAATATATTCATTCACGCTCATGGTTTTGGTGCAACTTATACTACTGGAGCTATTTATTGAAAAAAAGAAAATATGACTCTACTCTGATTGATTGACCATTTGTCAGTTTATTTAATGTGAAATAAATGGGTATTCAATTTCTTTTTAATGTATAAACCAAAAATGTATCCTATACGTAGTGAATATTGAATTAAAAGTCAGTGTGTACAAATTTACATTTGCTGCACTGCATTCTTGGATGCCACATTGACTACTACAGGAGTTTGTGCTGGATTTAATGTGAAAACAGTGTAAGATGTCTGAACAATTCATACATTGCTGACCTGAACTGAAAACTGAAACACTTCTAACTTATAAACTTTCTTTCAGCATATGACTGTGAATACTATAACCGAGGTATGTGAGAGAATAATGTAGTAATATTACATTATTTTTGGATTTGGCCCACAGACATCCCTGTATATGTCTTGGTTCACTTTTTTACTTATAGAACTCGGTGATGGACCATATTCATTGGTGAGTGCATCATTTAAAGACACCATGTTGGGAGTCAATGGCACCAGCGGCACAGTGTTTCCTCTGCCTGTAGCAAGACCAGGGCAGTTGCCTGCCTCAGGCCTTCTCTTCAACTTCATGATCACAGCTGGCCTGCACAAAGACAGAACCTCAAGTAAGCATCTTCATGAGATGACACAATTAAACAAGACAAGAGACTGGTGTAGAGACGGCTGCTCATTACACAGATGGACTTCATGATTGAAAAAAGTCTGAATCTGTTAAAATAATACTAAGTTAATGGTTGACTCCCTTGCTGTCATTATATGAAAGGGTGAATTAAAAACTCATCTAAAGGCTCATTTAAAGTATATTGTACACAGTCACATCTATATTCTTAATTAAGTTTCATATTTTAATCACTCAACAAGTACATTGTTTTTCGAATCGTGGAGGTCTGTAGGAAATATCCTTGTAATAAAAAAAGGAAAGCAAACTCTGTGTCGTTAGGACACTCACCACTGCACACAACGCAAGTGATCTTTGTATTAAACCCATTACCAAAGTGAACAGTAGGTAGCTTTGAGTTCCTGGGGACAGCAGATTGTGGGGACAGTGCCCTGTCCAGGGCACCTCAGTGGTAACCTGGCAAGTGGATTCCAACCTGGGATACTGGTGAACTGGTATTTTTCAAACATTATGAAGGGACCACTGGCAGTATAGGAGAACCATATAAGAAAGTACTAGCACCATTTCTTTTCACTCTGTACTCAATTCAAATGCCATGCCATCTGCCATGATTAGAAGAAATCTGACAATTCAATGATGTATATATTTAAACACAGTTTAAAACTTATAGTTTAAAACTTTTTAAAGATCACCTTGGTTAGAAAATCAGGAATACATTTGAAACTTTTTTGTCTTTATGTCTTTATGAGATCTTAAATAACCCAAAATAACCCAAATATGTGTCTTTTCAAAGGAGTACCTCTTGTTTCACTGGAGTCTGCAGAGAGACCAAACTTTTTCCTTTCTATATCTGGGCAAGGTCCACTTCAACTGGAACATTTGACTCAAGACACAGACTTCAGTTCCAGGGCAACCTTTATACAGCATCAGGGCCTTTTTCTGCCAGGACTCACATCATTTGAACTTTTCAGTCAGCCGGGAATCTTTCTATCCCTGACACGCACTTCTGCCCAGCTCCAGAGATATGATACATCTGACACCTTCCGAACAAGCAGCAGTTTTACTCTAGAGGGTCAGACACCAATATGTGCCTAACATTTTTTCACTGTACAAAATGCACTATGCACATTAGCTAATCAGGTACATTTTGATCTTCTCTTTGGCAGAAAGCAGTTTTGTGATACCATACCGTATGATGTGTGAGTGGCGCTATCAACCCTGTGCAAACCCCTGTGTGCGTACATGTCGGGATACAAATGCAAAACTTTGCCAATTCCTGCCCCAGTAAGAGCCCTGACATATAAAATATATTAGGTCCAAAAAAAGTGTGCTTGTTTTCAATAATATATTTTTTTCTCATGTTGTTAGTGTGGAGGGCTGTTTCCCACGTTGTCCAAAAAACATGGTCCTTGATGAAGTGACAAGGCGATGTGTGTATCCAGATGACTGTAAGTGTGAAAACCATGTTTGTTGATATTTTAGTTATTGTGCATAAAATTTCCAATAAATCAATTAAGTCATTGGTTTTTGTATAAGGGGTGCCTTATAATATGGGCCGGTACCTGTCTGCATCTAGAAATTCTGTCAATTAAAGTAATAAAAACAACTGGTGACAAAGGGCCACCTTCCATAAGCCCAACATGCACTGGGAACAGGTCTGACTCACTACAGGCAATACCAGGCTCCTGCTCCATTCATACAAGGACTGGAAACTACCATGAACCCTCAAGCACCCTGTGGAGGATGTAGAGCTGATCCAGTTTTGCATGACCAGGACGAAAACCGCATTGTTCCTCTTGAATCCGAGGTTCGACTATTGCTGAACTCTCCGTTCTAATACCCTGGAGTAAACTTTCCCCGGAGGCAGAGTAGTGTGATAGCCCGATAGTTGGAGCACACCCTCTGCGGTCCCTTTTTTTAAAAAATAGGGACCACCACCTCAGTTTGCCACTCCAGTGGTACCAACTCTGACTGCCACATGATGTTGCACAGACATCGCGTCAACCACAACAGTCCCACAACATCCAGAAACTTCAGGTACTTGGGGCGTATCTAATCCACCGCAGGCTCCTTGCCACAGAGCAGCTTATTAACTGCCTCAGTGACTTCAGCACAGGAGATGGCTCTTCGTTTCCCTTCCTCCACACACCTGGGCACTGTCATTGCCCACATGTGCGATTAAGTCCCCTGACCACTGTCCCTCACCTGAACATGTCCAAACCATCTTAATCTGGTTTACCTAGCTTTTTCTCCAAATCTTTTCTGTCTGTGTTGTCCCTCTAATCACCTCATATCTGATCCTGTCCATTCTAACTACATCTGCATCTTTAACTCTGCCACACCCAGCTCTGCCTGTTTTTTAACCTCTTCCATGTGTCTCTAAACCATACAATATGGCTGGTCTTATAACTGTCCTGTAAACCTTTCCCTTCACCTAAGCTGAGACTCTTTTCTATCACAAATCACTCCTGACGCTTTTCCCCAGTTATTCTATCTTACACTTACGCTTTACATATTATTTAACTGCTATGGTATAAAACATGCAGATGTTTGTTTGCGCAAATGTTTAATTACTTATGTCCATATCACAGTATTCACATTCACAGTGTCTGCTAAATACAATGTAAGGTAATTATACCATACCGTTGTGCATATTACTTGTGTCCTAGGTGTGTCCATGCCTCAGACCTCAACACCATTTGCATTCGTGACACGATCCAACAGAACTACAACAGCTCCAACTACCACTGCCATCACCACTGCTACTGTTACCACTACTTTCAGAATGCCATCAACTGCCACTCAAAGAGACACAATTCCAACAACTACTAGTACCACTACTGTCAAAGATGTCTCTTCGATTGCTACTGATGGGCCAACATCAACCACCATGAGTACTTCCACTACTTTTACAACGTACAGCAGAAAGATAATCTCTTCTTCCACACCATCTTCTAGTGCCTCGCCTTCTGCTCACCTCACCATTCCTATGGAGATAACCACTGTCAGTACAACAGAAATTGCATCTACTGAAACCACAGTAACAACAACAGCTTCTACAGCTCCTTTAACTTCTTTGCCTCCCTCTACTCCCTCTACCACAACCTTACCTTCCACTCCCTACCCCGCTACTATTACTACAAAAACAACACCTTCTACCCTGACAACTGTCCCTCCTACCTTACCCACAACTGCAAAACCTGCCCTTATCTCCACCTCTTCTCCTAAAACTACCTCTATTTCCCAATCGACGCTAAAGAACACAACAAGCCGAGAAACTACTTTGACCTCAACTTTAAGAGATTATACAACTTCAGCAGTTGTCACTACAAAGATCGTGGATGATGGTGTGTCTATAGCCCCAGCAGCACCAACCACTGGCCCAGCTACAAAAACAGAAGCAACAACTCCGTTTATCTTCCCAACCACAACTTGCACAGTGAGTGTCACATCGTTATTACACTAAATCTCAGAAGGCAATGCATAAAATGGACAATATAACACTCAAATCTTTGGGTGGAGATGCAGGTCCACAGAATATGAGGGATTTTTTAGATTTGCGGAAATACAAAATACCATTTCTCAATATATACTGATAACATGGTTCAACCAATCTTTTAGGCTAGTCAGTGTAACAACCTCTGACCCTAGCCATATTGACAGTGGCCACATTAATGGGTTGTAACAGCAAATGAGTCTTCTAGAACCTTACATAAGACACAGCTTTGGTGTACTGGTACAATAAAATCTAAGGTCTTATAGCCAAAGGCTTTGTGGATCTTTCTTCACAGCCACCCTATTCCTACCGAATTGATGAATGTGCAGAGCTGATTTGTTTCAATGGAGAGCTGTTACTTCACAACTCATCTCTACACTGTCGCTACAACGCCTCACAGCCTCACTGTAGCCTGCTTGGACTGCCCATCCTGATTAACACTGACCCCTGCTGTCCATTGTGGCAATGCCCGTGTAGGTTTTGTTTTGTTTTGTACTGTTAAAAGTTAGAATATGACTCTTGTTTAGACGTTAAAGTTGGAATGTTTATCACTAACACATGTGTTTTGGTTTTTGTTTTTTAGGTCGCTGTACTGTGATGTCAGATCTGCGTGTGATCACATTTGATGGTAACAATGTAGCCTTGTATGACAATGGCTCCTATATCTTGGTTAACCTGACGGGAGAGACAATTATTGGCTCAGTTGAGAAATGTCCTACGAGTCAGGTAATTAAAAAAAAAATCTTTCCGATTATGTTTAGGCTAAACCATTTGCATTTAAGGTCTACCTTAAAGCATTGGCTCTAATATGATTTGCCAATTATGCAACTGTGGCAACATACCAGTAACATTACAATAACAAATTAAAATCAAAAGATATAAATGTGGCACTTTTTAATATGTTATGAATTTTTGTTGCTCTATACATTACGTTGCACTTGACAGACAATTTGACCTTATTTCAGCTGATATATGATATATATATATATATATATATATTTTTTGTTTCTTTCCCCAGAGTGTGAACTCCATCAGACGTCCGGTTAGTGCAATGTCTCTCTTTAAGATTCCAATTGTATTTATGGCACTGTAATTTTTTTTGCATTTTGCATTACTTTGTTACTTTGCTATAGAGTCCAACAGGTGGCACGTCTGGTCTCTGTTTTAAGAAGCTTACCATCACCACCTCATCCTACAGAATTATTTTAAATCGTCTGGAGCGAAAGGTGTTGACCTTCAACAGTTCACTATATGAGTTGCCCCTTTTTGTGATACTCATATTATTTCGTACTCTATTTTTGTCTGTTTGCAGGTGACCATTAACTACAGACCCGTCAGTTTACCTTTCTCTCGTCACTTTCTTAATGTAGAGGACACAGGAAGCATGTACCTCATTCATACATCCCATGGAATCAACATACAGTGGTATCACAGCACTGGAATTATGGTCCTGCAGTACAAGACATTCAATAATGGATCGGTGACCACTCAAGGACTGTGTGGTGAGTCTTAACACAATTAATTTGGTACCAGGTCACAGGGTTTTACTGTTTTACTGATTCATATTATTAAAAAAGATAATCTAGCTATATTTTAAAATAATTTAAGTCAATTTAGAGTTATTTTTATAAACTCATTTTATTACCCTTGAATTTATAAACTCTTGTTTATTTTCCTAAGTTAACTTATCATTTAATATATGTATTTGATACTTTAAATTGGATTTAAACACTTACTTGTTGGCTCAAAAGAATTACACAAACCTTTATTTTACAGTATCCAATATCTTAGATGCAGGAGGTGCCATGTATCTCTTACCAAGGCCTTCAGTGGCATCAAGTTTATGCATAATTATAGCATAACATTTTGGTCTCATAACCAAACGATCATGGCTTTGAACTCCACCTGGGCATTAAAATTCCTTAATTTAATCGCTTCAAAGGGAATCCTGAGCGATGAATAAAGTTCTGCCTAGTCTCTAAACTTTTGGGTCCTACATAATATTTATGTAACCATATATATAGAATAGAATAGAATATTAAGTCTTTTATTTGTCCCGCATGGGAAAATTTACATTGTTGCAGCGGCAAGTTAGAAAAGATAAAGATAAATAGATAAACATGCATTACAAAAAATTACAATGTAAAAAATGTATTAAAAATTACTAAAATAGACTGTATCCTGTACATTATATACTGTAGGCAAAAATATACACAGAATGGTATTGACATTGTAGATGGATATTGCACATAGATGGGATATTGCACTTGAGTCTGGTTATTTGTGATTTATTGTGAGCAGTGTTTGTTGTACAGTCTAACAGCTGCAGGGACGAACGACCTGTGATAACGCTCCTTCAGACATTTGGGGTGTTTCAGTCTGTTACTGAAGGAGCTGCCCATTGCTGTGAAGGTGTTCTGCAGGGGGTGGGAGGGATTGTCCATCAGAGATGATAGTTTGGTAACCATTCTCCTTTCTCCCACCACCTCCACTGGGTCAAGAGGACATCCAAGGACACAGCTGGCTTTTTTAATCAGTCTGTCCAGCTTCTTCCTGTCTGCAGCTGTGATACTGCTGCCCCAGCAGACCACTCCATAAAAATGGCCGATGCCACTACAGAGTCATAGAAGGTCTTGAGGAGTTCTCCCTTCACTCCAAAAGACCTTAGTCTCCTCAGCATGTAGAGTCTGCTCTGACCCTTCCTGTAGAGCGCAGCAGCCTGGTCAGACCAGTCCAGTTTGTTTTTAATGTGAACACCCAGGTATTTGTAAGATGTCACCATCTCAATGTCCATACCCTGGATGTTCACCGGTGTTGGAGGAGAGTGATTTTTCCTGCGAAAATCCACCAACAGTTCCTTCGTTTTCCCCACATTGATCAGTGTCGTCATCCTTGTCGTCATCCTCTGTGATGAAGCCGACAACTGCAGAGTCGTCAGAAAACTTCTGCAGGTGGCAGGAAGGAGAGCGGTAGGTGAAGTCTGCAGTGTACAGGGTGAAGAGGAACGGAGCCTGAACCGTTCCCTGTGGGGCCCCTGTACTGCAGACAGCTATGTTAGAAACACAATCCCGGGTCCTCACATACTGGGGTCGATCAGTCGAGTAATCCACAATCCAGGATGTGAGGTGAGGATCAACTCCTGCATATTCCAGCTTGTCCTTCAGAAGTGCCGGCTGTATAGTGTTGAAAGCACTGGCAAAATCAAAAAACATGATCCTCACAGTGCTCCCAGGTCTCTCCAGGTGAGAAAGAGCTGTACATGTATGCACATCTTTATTGAATATATGTGTGCCAGGCTGCTGTGATGGAAACCCAGAAGATGACTTGAAGCTACCTAATGGCACAGTGGTCAAGGAAGTGGGGGACATGATGCTCTTTCTTCAGTCATGGATTGTATACACCACAGATGAAATTGAACATACGCGCAAAGTAGGAGCCAACTGCACCACTGGGGATTGTTCCACCTGTCTGTCTATGCTGAACCAGAGAACCTTCAGTCCATGTCACAGCAAGGTAGCTGAACTGCTCAGGGTCTAATAAGATATATAATCCAGATCCAGAATATATTTTGGTCTAAAATGGTTTTAGACAGATTAGAAATCAATACATTTTTGGCAGTGTTGCTAAAATATACATTTGCTTGAAAATTTATCTCAACCTTTGAAACATTATACCCTTAGAAAATAAGATAAAATTGAAAAATACAATTAATGATAATACAAGAAACATGTATCAATGTTTATCAATCAATTAATTAATATAATTATTTTAATTAATTAGTTTAAGTAATTTCAGATTCTTCAAATTATCTACTCTTGCCATTTTTTAGCAAATTTATAATCACCATTATAATCACCAATCATACCTCTTGAAGCTAATCAAGAGAATGCTGAGGCTGTGCAAAAAAAGCAATCAGAGGTGTAGTAAACAAGATATCTTTTCAGTAATTTTACACTTTTGTTCAGTACATAATTCCACATGTTCAATTATAGCTTTAATGCTATGATTTTCATGTATGAATATGTCTGTTTTGTACAAATATATATATATATACATATATATAATATATATATATTAGGGCTGGGTATTGATTCAAATTTTCTAAATCGATTCGATTCAATTCACAATTCGTTTTTGATTCAGTTTTTGTCATATCAATTTTAGTTCGGTACCAATGTTATTCTCAGAAGAATCAAAGCTAAAATTGAAAACTTAATCCATTTGCTAATAAAAAATTTATTATTTTACATTTATTTCCATCACAAATTGACTAAAGGCAGTCATATTAATCCATCATGCATTTTTTATTTAAGATGACTTGACCTAAAATTACAAGGCAGACTCTAGTTTTAGATTTTAGATTTTAGTGCCATGTTGTTTTTACATTTGTTTTACATGCGAGTGTGTTAACTCCCACGTAACCACGTAAATACGTAATCACCTGTGGTGCATGAGCACACGTAAAGTTGCTGGGAAAAGAAGGAAAAAAAAGATTGATTTTTGGATTTATGAATCGATATCATCCTATTAACAAAAAAATCGATTAAAATCATTTTTTTTAACCCAGCCCTAATTAATATATATATATATATATATATATATATATATATATATATATATATATATATACATACATAGGTATTTAGAGCATATTGCAGTTACCAGCTACATATATTGGCCTGAAGGAAGGAGTGCTGAAATGTTGGAAATGCAGATTAGAAAAGTTGCAAATGCAGATCTTTTGTTGAATATTATAGATTAGATTGATTATGAAGATGGACAGTATTTGATTACATTTGCGATATAGAGTATAGAGGCAATACAGACAAAATAAAGAATATGGATTTATTAAACTAAACAAGTTGGTGTGACTGTGATCTTGTTCACAGTGGTGATTATCTTGCTTTTTTCTTGCCTGACCTTTATGAGAAGAAAAAGAGAGTTATATTAATAGATTATGACTATAAAGAACAGACATAATATTTGATGTCTTGCAGGTTTCTCCAGAACATTTCTGTGACATCATGTGGGCTGGAGATCTACATTACAAAGATCACCAGTGTGACTTTTTGGCAGCATACGTGGCAGTCTGCTATACACACCAAATATGCATCAACTGGAGACGTCCCAATTTCTGCCGTAAGGAGAGACATGTTTACAGAAGATCATGAGGTGCTAATGCTAACAAATCACTCTACCTTTGTCCAGCACTGCGATGTCCTCCAGGTAAGGAGTATCAGCCGTGTGTCAGCACCTGTGCTAGCCGCACTTGTCTAAACAGAGATTACTATGACGAGACAACCTGCTCCTTCATAAGAGAAGAGTGTGTTTGCCGCAGTGGCACGATCCTACATCGTGCTGATTCCCCTTATTGTGTAACTGAAGATCGCTGTGGTAAGACCAAAAAATATGTACATCTTTAATAGCAAAGTTGCCTAAGACATATTAAAACAGTTATAGAAAACAAGAAAAAAAATATTTTTAGCAATAACATTGGCAATGTTACGGAAGCGTATTGCTGGCACACATAGAAAAAAAAAATTGGCTCAGTATCACGTTATAAGGTGATACTATCACGTTATAACGTGATACTGAACCAAGTGTGGCAGCAATGCGCTTCCGTACAATGTAATGCAGATATCACAGTTTGGTCAAAAACATTTAGGCTTTGCTTTAAAGTTAATTAAATATGCCTCTGACAGTGATTAAAATATTGAAATAGTACGAAGCTTGCAATTTATTAAACAAGTTATCTTTATTTTGAAGTATGCACAGATAATGAAGGTAACCCGAGGGCTCCAGGTGAAATTTGGAATGGCTCAGCTCGCGGTTGCTGTCTGTACAAATGTGCAGAGAACGGTTCCGTGATGGCTGTTGAACCAGAATGCATCTCCCTTCCCACACCCCTGTGTGAGAGAGAGGGGGAATATGTACTCAATGTGGTAGAAGAGGGAGCCTGCTGCCCCAAAAAGATATGTGGTGAGTGCTTACAATCCATTTAAGCTTAAAAAACATATCCAGACAAATTGTATTTACTTTTATATGCAACATAGGACAGCAGAACTTTCTGTTTTATTGATATTATAAATACACTCTTAAGTTTACACATTTTGAGTGCAGAAAGTATTTTCCTTCTTTTAAGTCATTAAATCAGAAAAACTACCAACGGATAGTACCAATAGGCAAGATATACTTATTTTTATACACATTTTGTAAAGATTGAATACAATTATTAAAGAAGACAAACCTTATTTTGTCAATCTTGAAATCAAAGCATATTGATCTTTTCATCAGATCCCGACACTCCATATATAATTTTTGGCTTGTTATGTGCAATCGTCACGGAAGTGGGCAGCACCTAAATGCAGCACAAGGGAGACACTATGAAGGTGCAGGAGGTTTATTCACAATAGCAAAAACAAAGATTTCCTGGAACAAAGCATCAATTACAAGAACTACCTGCTCTAACACATACAATTACAAGCACAGTCTACAAAGAACAATAAAAAGATCCCACAGGGGGTCAATTACTTTCACCCTTGTCAAAGCTTAGTTCACGTTACACTCACTTGCTGCCTAAATATCTGTTTTTTATTAAAATTCCCAAACCTCAACTATAATAAGGTCAATTATATTATTATTTTGCATTTTTTTACAGAGTGCAACATGACACTATGTGACATGGAGGTGCCACACTGTGAAAACGGGAACCGGCTTGTGATGGGTTACAGCACTCTCTCCTGCTGTCCAGAGTACAGATGTGGTAATAACTTTTAAACATTTTTTAGATAAATGGTTCTAAATTTTTTCCAGTATTTATGTCCAGCCACAAAGACAAATAAAATGATTAGACGCCTAGTGATACAAGGGCAGGCAGTATGATATGTCAATGTATAGATCATATTTTCTAGACCGGGGTCAGCAACCTTTTACACCCAAAGAGCCATTTGGCGCCAGTTTCCATGTATAAGAAAGCACTGGGAGCCGTAAATATTACACTGGTCAGTATATAGGACAAATGACCTTATTGATTAGATCAGATTGTGTGCTAGTGTTTATCTGAAGCTCATCACTGTAGCAACATAATACCATTTCTAACCCTGCTGTTAGACATAAATGTTGAACTCCTGTTAATAAATATAAATTAAAACTTATGGTCAACGTGATTATGATGTGACACATGTGACTCCAGAGCCGTAGTTTAGTTTACCATAATTTTCAAATTCAGAATTAGATTTTTAAATTAACAAACTAAAATAAAATTTAATTTTAATAAAAAACTCATTATGTACTTTCCAAAGTCACAGAGAGCCACAACAGAAGGATGAGAAAGCCACACGTGGCACCGGAGCCACGGGTTGCCGACCCCTGTTCTAGAACATAGGTAGCATCTTTTCATCCTTTCTGCTGTGTTTGCGATTTATATATTTGAAATATAGAATTTCTCATATTTGTTTTTTACACATTTACAGCCGCTGAAGTGCACTAGAGTGTACCATATACGCTACTAAGTACCGCTAAGAATTTACGTCTTTACATTATTTTTACAGTGACGAGAAAGGAAGGTTAAGAGGGAAGTGGTTAAGGTCAAACAACGGCATATGAGGAGTTGTATGAGAGGTTGGACAGAAGGAAAGGAAAAAGAGTTATAAAGATAGAGACAGAGACAAAGAAACCAAGCTTGCAAGGATCTGCAGAAGGTGAGGTGGAAATGTAGACACTAGTGAAGAAAGTGTGCAAATAAGTTGGAAATAGTACTTTGTGAGGTCAGACAGGAGTCTCCATGGATGTTGCAGATCTGTAGTGAACAGCAGCTACAAGAGAATCTACAGAGATAAAGGTTTGTATTGGAGAGGAGAGGAATGAAGGCTAGTCATTGCAAGAGGGTACATGTATGTAAATGAAAGAGAGAACAATGGAATGATGAGGTTGCAAGGAACAGAGGTGTAGCAGGTGTTGCAGTTCAGGTACTGAGGATTAAGCAGAGACTGTGGAAGAGAGGTGAAGAATAGAGTACAGGCAGGATGGAACAGCTGGAGTAAAGTGTCATGGCTGATATGTGGTAGAGTGTCAGCTAAGGTGAAGGGAAGGGTTTACAGCAGTGCTTCCCAATCTTTTTCTGTTACGCCCCCCTAGCAAGAAGAAAACAATTTGCGCCCCCCTCACCCTACCACCCACTCTCCACCGTAACTATAAATAACAGCATTTGTCTATAAAATTGTTCTAGGTACACCTGTGCATAACATCGTATCCTTGTTAACATAAAGAAACGAAAAAAGAGATTGGTAGAGATTGGTACAAATGTAAATTTCTACCCCTCTTGTTTGTGATTAATGGTGGTTTTGGGAAATTATTTTAGAAACTGCTTTAATTTCATAAATTGCATTGAATCAATTTATCTAACTCAGGTCAAGAATTAGTTGGGGACTGGGGCATTGTACACTTAAAATAAAATTAGGCTGAAAATGTAAGTATTTTGCAGACTTATGGTCACTCTGAAATATAGGTCAAACCAGCCAAAGAAATGCATATTGAAAAAAAAAAAAACATTTGCAACAGCAACAAGTCACTCTGAGGAACACAAGCCAGAAAGAGTGCCCTATGGTTGTTGTCAATGTGATAATAACAAACATGAATTATCAGTTGTAGTACAGGTACAGTTGTAGTAGATACTGCTACACAAGCCTAGAATGCCTTACTGTCACCCTACCTTTGGTGTGAAAACAACAGCCACCCATCCAAAAATTTTCATCTGCATGGGGCAGCAGTCTCCATGACTGCCACACATATTACATTGCACCGTATCTGCTGCTTTTGAACCTTTTTGCAGGTGGTGAGCTCAGTGGAAGGCAACATGCACCCTTACTGTGATTTGAGCTTGCCCTGGAGGTAAACCCTGGGATTCCACACCAATTTTGGAGAAATTTGCCTCTGTGCCAAACTTGAGAAAATGACAAAAAATTGAAATGATATATTAGTAAATGTATTAGATTCACCTGAGTATAAGGCACAATTGAACAAAAAAATATGCAGTTTTTCTTTTCTTCTTTTCAGAGTGCGACCCAATGGCGTGCCCCCCCATCTCTCCACCCGATTGCAGGCAAGATCAGTTCCTAGTGGAAGTCAGAGGGCACAAATCATGCTGCTATTCATACCTTTGTGGTAGGTTTTACCGTTTGCTTTTGCTGACTGTTTTCCATTTATACAACTTACAGATGTTAAATAACATTTTTCTCTGAACAGTTTGTGAGTCGTGTACTGAGCCCATTCCCTCTTGCTCTCATGGAGAAATTTTGTCGGTGGATGTGAACACCACCAACAGTTGTTGTCCACAGTACTATTGCGGTGTGTCTATGTATTAAAAAAAATAATAAACAACTCTACTGCTACCCTTGATACTAAATATGTTCAAAACCAACATTACATTTTGCAGTATGTGATGTCAACCTGTGTCCGGAATCAACTGTGAGCTGTGCAGCTGGACTGACTTTGGTTCAAACTCATGTACCTGGACTCTGCTGTCCACAGTATAACTGCGGTACACACATACATTTGTCAGTTCCTCCAATTCCTGATGTTGTTTTCGATTTTATCTAATTTAGTGTCTTTTTCCACTGTCATTCTAAAATACAGAATGCAAATGTGAGGTTGACTCTCTCCCAAAATGTTCAGTGGTAAGATGCAAAAATCAGCTATACAATGCACTGTTATAATTCTTATAACGTATTTTTATTACCCAGTCGTTGGCAGTAATTTGATCATATTAACAGTTAAGTTAATTACTTGCTGCAATATACCAAGATAGTACACCACGATTGGTTTGGTGCACCTGTAAGACTGAGTAGAAGAAAATACTCTCGTTATGTAATACTTGTTTTTGCAATTTAGTACTAATTATTCAAATTACAAATATACTTTTCTTTAAGGCCCATTAAAACAATACATAAAATACATGAAATGTCAGTGAGATGCATCTTTACTTAGAAGAACTTTTATTGAATTATTATTTAGCAACAGCATGCAATAACTGCTCTCTCTAAGGCCTGCTTCACTCTCTCTGCACAATTTAGTCACGTCCACACGCACGGTCTTACCATACCACTCAAATTCTGGAAATATTAACCTTCTGAAATGATAAACATTTTAATTTATACAATACAAAACAAGACACTCTCAGTTCACTTCTCACTCCTCCTATACTGTACATATTCATCAAATTCTTCATCTTTAGTGTGAAGTTTGACAGTTGGGCGACATAGCATCAAACATTCTTGGTTCCGTCTTGTCATTAACCGTCAGATAATATTAGTATGAGTTGGTCTTGTTGATCCCAATTTTCTTATGTTTTTGTGAAGAGATAGTATACTATATTGATATTCTTCTGTTTTCCTTTCAGGGGGAAGTGTTGGTTGATATCCCTGACAGCAACATCTGTGGCTGTCCACTGCAAGTTTGCCGTAAGAAAAACCATTTCACAACTGAAAAAATTTAAAGCTGAAAGAAACATATTTAGGTACTAAATATGTTTCTTTCAGCTTTAAATTTTTTCAAAATGTACTGCGGTACGCAGTACTTTTTGTTTCACTCGAAACCTCGAAGTTTAGTCATTGTCTTTGTGTTTGTTTGTATGTGTAGAGAAGGCAGAGGTATGTCTCTTCCAGGGCAGCACAGTTTTGGAACCTGGGCAGTCTCTGGTGCAGTACATCGAAGGAGAACTGTGTTACACTGTCCACTGTTTGCATCAAAAAGACCCAATTTCTGGATTTTTCGCAATGCAAATTGCTTCTGTCAACTGCTCACAAAAATGTGGCTCAGTATGTATCCATAGTAACATTAACGTAACATTGGATATTGTGTAAGTGTTATGATTACCTATCATTTTCTTCTTTTGATCTCTTGCAGCATCAGATGTATGTGCCATCTTCAGACCCTCAAGTCTGTTGTGGCACCTGCAAAAATGTGTCTTGTACATTCACTAGTGACAACGGGACCACTGAACTCTTCACTGTGAGACCAGACACACCTTAAGGCACCCAGCAGTTTTGTATATCTGTGTCTGTGTCTGTAATGTTTGTGTTAATGTGTTTGCAGGTCGGAAATTCATGGGTGGAGAATTGCACCCGTTATGACTGTGTTGAAACGGCAGTGGGGGCAGTAATTCTTGCTTCTGGTGTGGTTTGTCCTCCATTCAATGACACAGAGTGTATTCAGGTAAAGAGTTTTTTTTAATACATGTTGTCAGTGGTAATTCGCAAGATAAACTCAATCGAAAACTGCATGTGCAAGCTCAATGGCCCCATTGCAGCTCTTAGTATGAAAAGAAAATACACTCGTGCATTTATTTTGAAAGTGTATTTGTGGATTTCTCAGAATAAGTTTGTGGATCTGTGCTCTTTTTGAGACTATTGTGGCCCCATATTATGAAGTGTGTAAAAGGAAATCTTGTTGATGCAGAGAAAATCGGTGATGTGATCCAAACACTGATTAGTTAATTTAGCGATATTATATTAATTAGTTCTAATAATGTATCTATCCAATCATTTTCATCTGCTTATCCATTACAATGGAGGAAGCATTCTCCGCAACTACCACACAAATCGCATTGCATTATCACCAGCCCCACTTGAACCTTCCTGAAGGTGGTTACCCACATTGTGATTTGGATAGAAGTCCCTGTACAACATTTGAACCATGCTTGCCTATATCGTTACTCTGTAATGTATAATAAAAGGCCAATCACTTCAATACTGTGCACACACATGTAAGTATGCAAGTATTCATTCAACTTTAATTTAACTTTTATTTGAACAGAATGGTGGTGTCGTCCAAAGTTACGTTGATGGCTGCTGTCGAACATGTGAGTAACACATGTTTTTTTCTGCTTAACTTTTTGTGTGGCTCTAAGCAATCATTCTGAGGGGGTTGCATCATGTTGCCTGGCAGTGGACCGCTTGATGGCTGTGCGGCTTTGTGTGGTGAACACCTGGGGTAGAGGATAAAGATAAGACTGTCTGTGGCATTTGACTCCTGATCCAAAATCCCTCGCTGTCTATGTTGGCCCTTAAAATCTCTGCCATTTCTTGGGATGCTGTCCAAAGATATGGTATTGAACTCTACCTATAACTCTAACTATATTAAAAATGTTGTTTACAACCAAACATAATCGTCTACAAAGTTGTTGTCTTGCTTTAGTTATGACTGAATATGAAAGATGGGTAATATATGGAAAAAACATTCAGTCAAGGAATGCGCTGGTGATGCTTTTTCCTCTTTCTCTCTTTGGTCTGCAGAGCCTTTAATGCTTGCATACTTAGAAAATTACCTCTTAGTCTGGTCAATTGTGGTGTGCCGTGGTGTGTGTTTTACCAATGAGGAAACCATCTTGGGCAGACGTTGGTATTTATTACCCTGCTCTTTATTACTTAGCATTTGTATAAATATTATCTGCATTTTCTAAACCAAATGTACTGTTGTGTGTGTTCTACTGGTGCTGAATTGGATGGCTGCTGTCCTGACGGTACTCCCAGGTTCTGGATTGGGTTCTTTACCATTTACTGTTAATCCTCTAACTCCCACTGGTAGTACTAACTGTGACACAGGTACCAAACTTATTCAATTTTTACATACGGTTTACTCACTGCCACTTACCATGTTGTCCGTTGTTTGGTTTTATTTTTATTTAGTCTCTCTTCCTTATGCCATCAGGTCATAAAACAATTTATTGTAGACAACAATTGACCTTCTTGAATTTTACCTTAAACTGTACCTGGTTGGGGTCTGTGTGATTGATCCTTCGTCAAATGATAGAAGGTTTATTACTCTTTTACATCTGTTGTGTCCTGCTTTATTTCACTTTATTTCTGCTTAATATATACAGACATAAATAAAAATTACTAGACAGATCTGCCTTTTTTTATTTCTTGTTCATTTTAATGCCTAGTTCCACTTTTATTTATTTATTTTATTAGTTTTATTTGGACAAATATAATAATATAACAACAAAAAACCTCTTAAATTAAAATCTTTAATTTAAGAGCTGATATGTAGTCATTTACAGTGGTTTTCTTGATAGTAACATAGTCACTTGAGTTCTTACACCAACAGCTATAGCTATAATAATTAAATATGTTAATCTTTTACTTAATATCCTAGTCAATTTCTCATATCTTATTTCTCACTACCATTTTACACAACCACTAACCCATCAAGTTTTTTTCAACATTTACAGAATTGCACTATAAGCCGCTTTGCATTTTATTCAATATGCAATAGCACTGCAGACTACTACAGACTTTATTTGAACCCTTATTTCCTAAATATAGTATTTTATAAGTTATATTAATATAATATTCAAAGGTATCAAGACTTTTGTTTTGATGCATTGCAGCCTATCCTTTACCATGTTGACAAGACATTTTACACCAGCTGTGTAAGGCTATTGCCTAAAATGTAACTGTACTTAATTCCAGCCTTGTGCCTTGGAGATTTACTGCATAATTTTGCCATAAAATCTATTTACAGTTACTCTCTCAAACTACCCCAGATTTCCAACCCTTCTCATCTGCCAGTCACATTCTGTTTGAGCTATCAGTAAACTGCCAGTGAAAACTACAGCGAGATAATTACTATTGTATTTTGAATGTGCGAAGTTACGTATAGGAAAGAGAGCTACACAAAGTGCCAAAGTATGAATTTGAGGTCTGTGTATAGGACAAGGTAAATACTCCAAGCATTTGTTCCTACTAAAGAAGGAAAAAATGCATAGAGTTTGGGATGTATGGGTCCTTATGTTGGATTGACTAATGACATCATTTTCAGTTCTGAAGACTGTGTTATTGCGTTTTCAGGGTTTTGAGAGCCTCAGTGCATATCATTGCATATTCCATTTTAGGTCCTCTCTTGCTATTTTCACAGTTGGTGTGGAATCCAAAGTAATGTCTTTGGCCCATCTTCTTATGTTGTACTCATTTAATGCAGATGATCTTGAAGCTTTTAAGTTGTAGGATTACTGTGCCTCTTTTACTCCTTTAATTTAAAGGCAGCTAGATGCTACACTGTTATTTTTTGCATACTTAATTATTATTTAAGAGAACGATGGGGGATGAATGCTTGTTCACTGATGCACCTCAGACTGATTGTATTTTGCAATTTTTGTCATAGTAGAATTTAGAAAATGAATAGGCTTACTAAAAAGCCTTTGTTGTAGTGTGCGGATAAAACACCACTGACCATCACTGTCTTACAGCTATTAGCCTTAATACCAAATTTAACTTATTTATTATCAGTGATGATGCAATCACTGGAAACGCATTTATGCACATATAAGCTGATCTTGCGATGTTTTATTTGCTGTGTCCTCAATAAGTCCTATCTGCAAGTATGTACTGTACTTTCTTTTTTTGGCATGAAATTGCAAACCCTCTGTATCTACTCTCTTTTATATTAATAATAACTGCAGAAAAATCTTGGATCATACTTGTTTTCCAAAAATATGGGAAGCAAATGAACATACTATAACTTAGTGCTTGTGTTGGCCTGTAAAAATGGACGTGATAAAGTTCACTATAACACAGCTTTGTGCATTTATGGTGTTAGGTATTAGGCCAGACATAATTTATAATAATTTGGTTGTCATTATTGTCGCTTGTCGATTGAACTGGGTCAAGAAATCATTTTAGCGCTAAAATACCCAATGTTTGAGAAACACTCAATTAATCTAACCAAATTAAAGATCTTTTAACTTCAACTTTTATTTGTTTATAGTGCAAGGTCATAACAACTGTTATCTCAAGGCACTTAACAAAAGTGCCTTTTTTTCCTGTCAGCCAGATCTCACATTTTTTTGCCCCTTCTGCTAGCCACCAGAGATGTTTCTTTGTTTTACACCTTTCTCTGTGCTGCTAAATTACCTGTACTGCCTCTCGTGTTTTTGACTATTTTCCTATGTACATGACACCAACAGGTAAAGAGGATATGAGAACATGTAAACGTGTGGCTATTCGGACCACCATCAGAAAAGATGATTGCAGGAGCAATGCACTGGTAAATTTAAGCACAATAAATAAGGGGGGATAAGAAGTATGAATAATGTTCTGTTATGCTGATTTTTTTTCTTCATTACCACAGGTCACAGTTTACTCCTGTGATGGAAAGTGTCCCTCTGCAACTATTTTTAACTTCAACATTAACAGTCATGCACGATTCTGCAAGTGCTGTCGGGAGAATGGCCTGCAAACCCGCTCGGTCACACTTTACTGCTCTCGTAATTCGACAGTGGTGGAGTATAACTTTCAGGAGCCCTTGGAATGTACCTGCCAATGGCACTAAACATATCATAAGAAATGTAAATCAAAAGGTTTTGAGGATGCCGGTTTGACATTACTTTCTGTACACGGTGTGAAATACAAAAAATAGCCATGTTTATGTACACTTAAGTAGTACTTTACAACAATATGCGGTGGAGGGTTGTCAAGATTTGGGATGTTGTATTGATTGTGTACAATTTTTTTCTTTTCTTATTTCTATTCTTCCAGTTCAGTCAGTATCTTTGTTGTTTAAGGTGATGTTTAGAGCATTTCAGAACCTCAATAACTTAAATCTCAATAGGCACATTTAAAACGGTATTAAGTATTTTCTATCGATTTATTTTAACTAGGGTTGGGAATTTGTCTAAGGGTCCAGGTATAATAAACTTGAAATAAATGAAATTTTTTTAAGAAAATGTTCTGTATTTTCTGGACCTTAAGATTCTCCAAATTATAAGTCACACTAGACAAAACAAATGCATATTGAAGTAGGATAAAACTTGAGGGCAATACAGCCAGCATGTCACGTCTGAATATGAGTCACAAAACCAGACCAGAAATTTAAAAAGTGTGACTAAAAGTCTGTAAATGGTGGTACTGTGAAGTTGGAACCTTCTGATGGGCCTGTAAAAATGTTTTTTATGTATGTAATACATAGAAAATAATCAATTTGGAAACAGTGCCAGACACATTTCCCCAATTTTATGGAAAACCTCAGGGCACACTACTGCAGCTTAACTTAGTCTTTATCGCTTAAAGCAGTGGTGCCAGGGGTGCAAGTTCTGTTACAGTATATCACTTATCAGGTATAATAGTAGTGTTTCCTATTGAAATCATTGTATGGATACAAATACAATTAAATTAGTTTAATCAATTTCCTTTTATTCAACAAAAACATTTAATTTACTGGTTTTCTGTATGATTTATGTGACTTGTTTTGCATTTGGGTTTGAGGGAAAATTGCATCAAGATTTTGAAATGTGTGCCAAACAGGTTGAAATTCTAATTGATTTTGCTCAGCTTATAAACTGTGTAAAAAAGTGATAAATGTAGTTATTTCAGTATAATTATAAAATTGATATGATATTTTTTGGTTTTACGTTTCTAAGATTAGAAACTGATTAAAGCTGGTTTTACAAACAAAAATGCATTAAAGATTATTTATCATCTATTATTGGTGGTTCGGATCCCCCTACCGCTAAGTTACCACTGAGCATTGCACTGTCTCCACTCACAGGTCCCCGGGCACTCAAAGCTGCCCGCTGTTCACTTTGGTGATGGATTAAATGCAGGGGTCACATTTTGTTTGTGGGCAGTGGTGTGAATCACAACGTCACAATGACAAGAAGTTTGCTTTCCTTGTCTGTGCCCTGATTTCTTTTGCTTCTTTTTTTAGAACTACCTTTCTGAATGCATCTGCCTAAAAAGTGATGAGAAGTATACTCCAGACATAATTTTCACTGTTCAGTATAGTTCAGTTCTGAGTTGTTTTAGGTTTTCCATTGTTACTAAAGATTAATGCTAGAATTTGTATTATGAAATGGTTGAAATGGTTTATATTCCCTCCTGTTGCAACAAATCACCATTACCAACCTGGTGCCGGGGGGCACATGGAAGCCCTCATGAACTACAAGTATCTAGTTTTCTTTTAAAATAGGTTACACTTAGAATAATATTCAAATGGGTGTAATGAGGATAGTAATAGAGTATTTATTTCTAAGAAGCGTGTATTACATTGTTAAATAAATCTGTATCTGTCTGTAACAATGGGCTCTTTGTATTAGAGAGGGCCCTTGAAGTAGGTCTTCATTTCAAAAGGTTGGTCGCCTCTGTGCTACTGTGATGTGGTTACAAGAGAATGGTTTTGTGCGTTGTTTGCAATGACTGTCTGTTCATATGTTCCTAGAGCAAATGGAACTCTGTTCTGTGTGCAATAGTTCACTGACCAGTCAAGAAATGTTTGTCCAGGACATTATTTTATTAGTGAACCATCAACATCATATATAAAAAACAATGCTGAGCTAAACCTCCAACTAAATAATGAACAGCAAATCTTGATCTATTAGGAGATGGTATTCCCCATCTGCAGTTTGTGAGCAGAACATGCACACTTTAGTTAAGAGAGCAAGGTTTTGGCAGGTGACCCTACACATCTTGTGGTTCAGAATTGGATAGGGCCAATCACACTCAGCTTGTTACCATCAAAAGGCACAGCTTTAACATGGTGTCAACTGGGGAAGCACCAACACTGAACAAAAAATCACAGCACCTTGGAAAGCAGAGGTGGGTGTGCAACAGTTCCACAGAACAGACCCTGGCACATAATCTGGCTGGTATTAAGTAAGGGAGGCCAATGGGCATATTGTACTTAAAATGCTTAAAATATTAAAGTAATTAATATTAATAATCATTCATCTATACCCCATTTGCAGTGGACCCAGAAACACTTCCAACCAGTATACTGCCATCCTAATAATTCTTTGACTCCTACTACTTCCATGTCCTCCCTTACTGCATCCATAAATCATTTTTGTTAGCTCCATTTCAAGGATCATTCTCCGACCAATTTATCCACTGTCCCTCCTCTGAACATGTCAAAACTGTTACAGTGCGGTGCCGGTGAAGACATGGTTGGACCCAAATGCAGCACATGGAGGCTTTTGTTTAGTTTTTAAGTTTAAGGTAAACTTCAAAAATGGCATGGGCAAGGACAAGGCACAGACAGACCTCACACAAACAATATTAATATAGCACCTCTAGTTTTTTCTCCAAACTTTTCTGTCTGTCTTCCTCTAATCACCTCATTCCTGATTCTGTCTATCCTGAGGGCAGCGAGGTGCCCTGAGCATGGTATCGAGCCAACACACGCTCCCCTGGGACTCAGAAGCTGCCCACTGCTCACTGAAGAACTCAAAAAAGTAAGGGAATCACTTGCCACAATTATTCTTTCCTTGAATTCCTAAGTTTCAAAACTTAGGAATTCAAGTATAACAGAACGTAAATATTTTGAGTTTATGTAAATGTTATATTTAATTATAATTAGATAAAGATCAACTCAAAAACTTATAGTACATGCTACTTCAAATAATAATTTCTCAAAAAATTAACTCAGCAGAACTTAATGACTTTGAGTGAAAACTCACAATTTTAAGTTTAGTAAACTTTTATTTATTATTATCTTCCTTCAAACTTTTGATTACATTGCACTCAGAAACACTAAGTTGTTTGAATCGAACATTATAAAACCCAAACTTAAAATATTTGTGGCAAGTTAGTGCCTCAAAAGTATCAAGTACTCTTGACTTAAAAGACCAACATCAATGTACTGTATTTATGCTCACTGGGGCACAACTGACAGCTGAAAAAGGCAAGTGGCTGCCATGCTCCATCTACCCACTGCACATGCACTGCACCTACAGCATAATCTGAAGCATCCGTGGTGATGGAAATTATGGCATCCGCCTTGGCCAAAGCAGTTTTAGTATCTGTAAAGGCAGTTTGCCTTTCTGTGGTCCACTCTACAGTGTGTTTAGGTGCCCTCCCCCCTTTCAGAGCCTCGTGTAAGGGACGCATGAGTGCAGCCGCTCGAGGAATGAGCCGGTGGTAAAAGTTCACCATGCCTAGAAACTCCTGCAGAGACCTAACTGTGTGGCTGTGGGAAATTCAAAACTGCCTCCACCTTAGAAGGGAGTGACACCGGACCAAACTTATCGTCCCTGTCAATGGTGCTCAACCCAAAGTGGCACTTTGCAGGATTGATGATAAGTCTGTGCGAGCTGAGGCGCTCAAAAAGAATCTGCAGGTGGGACGTGTGCCTGTCTGGAGGTGCAAGCCACAAGGATGTCGTCCAGGTAAACTAAAAGGAAAGGCAGGTCGCGTAACACTGAGTCCATAAGGCGCTGATAGGCCGCATTCTTAAGCCCAAATGGAATCCGATGGAATTCAAAGAGGCCAAAAGGTGTTATCACTGCTGTTTTGGGTACGTCCAGGGGGTGGACGGGCACCTGGTGATATCCGCGAACAAGGTCCACCTTTGAAAAAATCACCTTGCTCCCCAGGTGGGCAGAAAAGTCCTGGATGCAGGGTACTGGATAGCGGTCTGGTGTTGTAGCCTCATGAGCCTGTAATTACTGCAAGGATGCCAGGCCTTGGGACCATGTGGAGGGGTGAAGCCCATGGGCTGTTGGAGCGGCGGACGATACTGAGGCGTTCCATGGTGTTAAATTCGGTCTTGGCAATAGCAAGCTTTGCTGGGTCTAAACGTCTTGCCCTGGCGTAGACAGGCAGGCCAGTGGTAGCAATGTGATGCTCCACTCCATGCTTGGTGGCAGCAGAGGAGAATGTGGGCTGTGTCAGTGTCGGAAATTCCGCCAGCAGCCGAAGGAAGTCGTCCGTCGGGGAGAGCACACTAGAAAGTCAGGCTGAGTCTAGACCACTGAGAGCACATGGGTATGAACAGAAGGTGGTGGCGTCGATCAAGCAGCAGTTCTTGACATCCACCAGTAGCCCGTAAGTGTGAGGTCTGTGTGTCTGTGTCTTTCCCTTTCCCTGCTGTTGTGTGGTGCTGGTTGATCACTGTGAGCACAGTCACCTGTGTCTTTGTAATTAGTCCTCACTCGTGTCACCTGGTGCCCTCACTATATATTCCCCTCTCCTTCACTCAGTCTTTGTTGGTTCATTGTCTAGGTTTGTCCCGTCATGTGCTGTCCTGGTTTGTCGTGTTGTTTGTTGTCCTGAGAAGTCTGTTTATGGTAATATTAGAAGTTTGGTTTGGGCTGAAGAAGCCAAACTTTTTAGTTGTATTTGAGAACAGTATTTGTTCTAGAGTCTGTTTTGTTTATTGTCAAGTTTTGTTCTTTTCGTTAAAATAAACTTTGAAAAATCAAGAGGAACCTTCCTGTGCTGCATTTGGGTCCTACTTCGTCTTCCACGCCTCCTGCACCTTAACAGAATGAACCAACCAACACTGGACCCACCGCACAGGGCTGAGCTCAACACCACCAAGCCTCCGTCATCCTGGGAACCCCTCAAGCGGAATCGGCAGATTCCAGCGATATTGGACCCAGGGTATTGGGCTGAGGTCTACGCTGCCACCCCTCGCTCATCCAACAGTCTAATTGACCCTCGACGTGATGAGTTGTTTTGGGCTAAGTTTTCTGCCTTGTGCTCGTCCACGAAGACTTACAGGTCAGTCCCAGCACCAGAAGCTGCTTTCCCCTCCCTCCTTCCCTCATCCTTGGGATGTCAGGAGCCATCCCTTAAAGGGGGGGCAGGGTCTCAAGTCCGTGGACATGCAGCGGACCTGCTTCCCGGACTTGGTTCTCCAGTGGTTCCTGAGGCCTTCTCGGCTGTCCCTGTCTTCACTCCCGAGGAGGTGGTTCCCTCGGCTGTCTCTGTCTTCGCTCCCGAGGAGGTGGTTCCCCCGTTGCACATGGAGCTCCTCAAGGTTCAGTCCTGGGTCACATTCTCTTCATCCTGTACATGCTTCCACTTGGACCTGTCTCTTATACACATCTAGATGTGTATAAGAGACAGGTGCTGTCCTGGTTTGTCGTGTTGTTTGTTGTCCTGAGAAGTCTGTTTATGGTAATATTAGAAGTTTGGTTTGGGCTGAAGAAGCCAAACTTTTTAGTTGTATTTGAGAACAGTATTTGTTCTAGAGTCTGTTTTGTTTATTGTCAAGTTTTGTTCTTTTCGTTAAAATAAACTTTGAAAAATCAAGAGGAACCTTCCTGTGCTGCATTTGGGTCCTTCCAACATAGACACAAGAAACACAGACAACCAACTACAAAACACCCAGTTCAGACAATACATAAACTTAATGTGAGGCCTGTACAAAAAACAAACTTCGTCTTCCACGACACCTGCCCCTTAACAGTAAGCACATAAAAAATCTGCGCCGAGCAGGGGAACTGCTATTTTTGCTGTAATAAAGTCCCAGGTAAACCTCTGGCCACTGAAACAAAGTTCGATATGCCGAGTGCCATAGGTGCATATTGACCTGCCATTGGCAGCCTCGAGGGGCGGGCCAAAACCGTCAGCAAGGATGTCCAACCTTGATGCTGGCAAAATGCTCCTTTGTGCACCAGTGTCACACAGAAAGCGGCGCCCAGAGATGGCGTCCTGGATGAACAACAGCCTGCCTGTACAGCCGACGCTCATGGCCACCACTGAGTACAGGCCCTGGCATTTCCCTTACCTCCAAAGCTGCAGGGTAAGCGGCAATGCTTGGCTTTAGCTCCGAATTTGGCATGATAAAAGCACAGGTTGGTCTCAGGTTGCCCTCGGGATGAAGTTGTGACTGCTGCCGTTAGTGCTGCTTCACCAGACAGTGGGGCAGGCCTCCAAGCCGCTGGGTTTGATGATGGGAGATCAGGTGTGGGCGCAGCTACAGTCTCCTAAGCTAGCGCATGGCAGTCGGTGGTGGTGGTGGCTAATGCTGCTCGAACCTGTTACCTGTTACCTTATCTTGGGTAATTGAAAAATTCATGAACTTATTTTGAGCTCTCAACCAAGCATAACACAAGGATTTCACCTGTGAAATGTACATTCACCTGTCCATCAAGCATACCACATCACTGTTATGCTAACGCCAGCATACCGACAGAGAGTGAAAGCTGCCAAACCGGTTCAGAAGCAGGTAAGAGTGTGGCCAGAGGGGGCCTCCTCTGCTCTTCAGGACTGCTTTGACACAACAGACTGGGACATGTTCAAACAGGCTGCCACATACAACAACCACACAGACATTGAGGAGTACACAACCACTGCGACCTCCTACATCACCAAATGCATTGATGATGTGACCCATACCAAAACCATCACCACACGAGCCAACCAGAAGCCATGGCTGACAGGGGACGTCCACAGGCTGCTGAGGGCCAGAGACAACGCCTTCAGAGCTGGGGATGAGACTAGCTTGAGAACAGCGAGAGTCAACCTGACCCGTGGCATCCGGAAGGCAAAAAGACAATATACACAAAAGGTAACCTCCCATTTCAAAGAAAGTAGAGACGCGGAGAGCCTGTGGCAGGGCATCCAGGCCATCACGGACTACAAGCCCAGGTTACCCATCTGCGAAAACAACACCTCCCTCCTCAACGACTTAAACAACTTCTTTGGACGCTTTGAAATGCATAACAGCACTACCCCACAGAAAACTCCACCAACACCCCACGACCAGACCCTGTGCCTGTCGTCAGCCAGCGTGAAGAGGGCGCTTACCAGCATAAACCCACGCAAAGCTGCAGGACCAGACAACATCCCAGGTCGGGTGCTGAAGGAC
>JAFBJS010005168.1:71138-84217 GCA_016785265.1 Paraplagusia blochii
CTTGTATGTTCTGCACATGTAAAGGTATTGACAATAAAGCTGACCTTGACCTTGACCTTGATCATGGACTTGGAAAATGTCAGCCAAAGTGTCTGCAATTCTACCAGTTTTGGAAGCTTTCTGTCTAAGTAAGGTAATCAAACGAGTGTGGCGATCAAGCTCAGCATAGAAAGTGTAAGGAAGGTTTTGGTTAGTGATTTGTTGGAACTCTGCGTACACCTGCATTGAAGAGAGGACAGTACAGTAACAGCATTTATTTAAAGATGAATGAAAATAGGAAACACTAAACGCAATGTGGCACACAGTACAGTACAGGCAAATATAAAAACAGGTGACAGAGTTGGTCCAAATTACCTCAGTCTGTAAATGAAGAGCAGGCTAAAGGTCCATGAGCTCTGTCACTGGTGGGCAGGACATCAATATAGTGTGCCGTTGCAAGACAAATGTGGTCTGCATCATCTTACTAATAAGGGGTAGGTTTCTCTCTTTCTTCCTTACTTCCTCAACAATGGCCTGCCTTACAAGGTCAAGACTCGAGGGATCCTCTACTTCAGGAAAGTTGGGCAGAAAATAGACTTCTGCACGCTTGGGTCTTTTGATATTGGAGTGTGAAGGTTGTCTGTGAAGTTTCTCATTCATCCAGGTCATGATATCCAAAAAGGGTTTAGTTGTAAGCATCTGGACTTCTTCTTGGAGTTGAGAAAGATGTTTGTCTTTCGCTGGTCAAACCTACTATCAACACTATCCAGGCGACTCCGTTCCATGCATCTATGGCATCCTGAAGATACAAGACAACAAGGAAGGAGCACCACTCAGACCTATTCTAAGTAGTATCAACTCTGTCACTTGTGTCAAGAATGGTTGAGCTCAGTATCCAAAAGTCATAATTGAGGGATCATAGTCGGCAAATAACAAAGTTATATAGGTGAAAAAATGTTCCTTTTTCAGCTGAAAATAGAAGAACACATTCAGACATGTCCTTCATGCTGGGTGAAAAAACAACATGATCAAAAGCTGTGACGTGGTAATGCATAACTGTAAAAGCTGAGAGTGTATTAAATCAATGAATGATTTTGAGTAATATGATTATTATAAGTTTAATCTAAAGAATGAAATATATTAAGATGTGATTCCTTTTTGATGATGAAATGTTTTCGCATATATGTTTGTGTCTGAACAGATTAAGAGAATGAAATCATGAAAAGAAGTGAATTGTTCAAATGTTTATTGTTGTTTTATGATGATGATGGTTAAAATGATATAACAAAAAATAATATTATGATTAATATAATGATTCATAAAAAAGTGAAATGATCAAACGACTATTGTTGTTTAATGTGCTGATGGTTGTTTATCATTATAATAGAAAATATATGTTAGAGGCACGGAACAGGTTGAGACATGTCCAGGGAAAAGCGGAAGTAATGGTGACGCAAAACAAGGCCTAAGGAGGGGAGAGATCTGGAGGACAGGGCAGTGAAAGACCCAACATGGCCTGCTGCGGGAATGACCAATAAGCGACGGTAACGTAAAGTGAAAGAGAGGGAGAGAAAGGGGAGAAAAGGCATAAATATAGGTGTAAGAGTCTGGAAAAGTTAGTTTATGCATTGCCCAGTCCCCGGACGAAGGATGGACTCACATCCTGGAATCAGGACCCTCGGGGAAGAGTCTCATCTCTATTAGACAGTTTAGATAGAAAGAATTGGACGGCCCAGAGATAGTTAGACTAGAAGAAGGAAAAAAAATGAAGAAGAAGAAGAATAGTTCCATCCACCTTTGAAGAGGACTCTCATCTCTTTTAAACAGATTAGCTGGAAAGAATTAGGCAGAATAGAAATAGTTAGTCAGGGGGAAAGAAAAGAAGAAAACTTTCATCCACCCACGGAGAGGACTTTCATCTCTTAGACATATTAGACAGAAATAGTTAAACGAAATGGAATAGTTAGTTAGAAGGAAAGAAAAGACGATGAAGAAAACTTTTATCCACTCTCTGAGAAGACTCCTATTTAGCTTTAATTAGACATAATGCATCGGACAGAATAGAAATAGTTAGTTGGAAGGAAAGAAGAAAAGAAGAAGAGAACTTTCATCCACCCTCGACAGAGACTCTTATCTATTTTAGAAAAATTAGACAAAAGGAATTAAACAGAACAGGAAGGAAGAGAGCAAAAACGTTAGTATTAGACGGAAAAGAAAAGAAGGATCGTGGATAGCAACGGGCAGAAGAAGAAGAAAAAAACCTCTCACTTATCTTCGAAGCAAAGAGAGTCCCAACCAGAATCAGTTAGTTGTTAGATAGTAAGGGAAAAAAAATTATAATCACGCGCACTCCCCCACTTCTCACTCCCTGCCATGGTGGCTGCTGGACAACCTAAGGAGAGCGGCCCCTTCAGGGATTCGGCCCTGTACAAGACCGCACACATTAAATAGCAAGTTCTGGTCCATAAGTAGTAAGTGGTCCATAGGTGGTAAATGGTCCATGAGTAAATGGTATGTTAAGACAAAGGTCTGTCTATTCTCTTTAAATACCCCAGTTACATGCCCCCGACACTGCTACAAAAGGTGTCCAAAACACTAGTCCACTAGTGCCAGGATCATGAGAGGTGAGCTGTCACGAATGGGTGTGATCGCATAGTGCACCACGGTTACTTGGGATACTCACTGCGGTGTGCTAGCAACGGCAGCGGGGCGGACAACCAGATGGACGAAAGTTAGAGGCCGGAGTGAGTCACCTCGTCCACCGAGGAGCGCCGGAGCACTCCTCACACTGCATATTTGGTTACTAACTCTTTAAAGATTAACGACTTTTGCAGAACACCAAACAAAGAAAGTGACAGAGCACTTTAGCATTTTGTGCATCAGAAATATGAGAAAATTCGACTCAATTTTATAATGTTGTCAATTTATGTAACATCCAATACTTTTCTACTGTATTACTCAAATGATTGCTAAGTGTCTGAATGGGTTGAGCTGCATTTCTTAAACCTTAAAAGTCACGCCATCATGTTTGTATTAACTCAACAATGTTGACTTAGGTATTTGATAAGTTGTTGACATATTAACAATTAGTATGCTAGTGAAGTTATGAGACTTTAAAATTACAGAAAATGTCTAAAGAAAAATCACTTTGTATTGCAAAATGTTCTCCCAAAATATTTTTTCTCAGTAAATTTGTACATTTCTGGTTGCCAGCAAAAATGCAAACATAAACATTTACCTCCATTATTTACTCTTCTGTATTTTATTATTCTTTTCTTTCTCACAATCTTTATTCGATTCAACCATCTTATACTTCATTTGTTACAAAGAATTAAACAAAATATAACCATCTCTATAAGTTGACTGTAAACTTAACTTAAAAAATTAAATGGAATTAAATAAAAATAATGTTATCCCTTGTAAATATTGTGTATTCCCCCAGTGCTGGTCTGTACTGGTTTGTTGTGGCTGACAGGTGTCAGATACTCCCAAAATGTAACTTTACACACGCGCTCACACACACACATACACACAAATGCGTGCACCCATGCACAGTGCTGAGTTGAATAGAACTCATTATTTATTAAGTGACCCCCATGAGCTCATACCTGTATTATTCAGTTGCTCAGGCATCTTTCCCTGAAGAGTGGCACCACCGGTGTATGTTTAGCTGTCCTTTTTTGGAAGAGCCCTCAAGGGCCAGAACTAAAGAATTCAATGCATTGACTATTTACTTCTATTACAGTTTACCACCTTTTTTATTTAAAGCTGCTACTTGTTGTCGAGGTGGATTTAACAATGCTGGTCAATGCAAACATTTGAGGACTGAAAGTGGCAGTTTGCCTTGGTTAGGCTTAGTATCTGCAGTGACATCTCTACATGTAACATCGCTTCCTATCATGACCTTCCTTTTTCTTATCCTGCTGATAACATACTGTTTGAAATTGGTGGACTCACAGGTAAGAATCTCAAATATTGCAGATTTTTATAAAGTATTTCTTAGAATTGTGTGTTGTACTTAGTGAACTTTATTTGTTGTAAAATGGAAAACACCAGTGGGGCAAGAGCAAAATTGTGACCTGAATGCTAATAGATACATTTTACATACGTACATTTTACAAAGACTGTTGACATGTTGTTTGGACACATTGTTTTAATCTATCATGCATAGACAGCAACACATATTCTATATTCAAGATCAAAGATCAAAGAGGGCATCACTACTGACTTATTGACTTCTTTTAACTCTCTTTTCATAAATCAACCCTGACACTGTCTGTCCAACTACCCATCTAATTATTTATCCAGACAACCTATCTTTATGTTAACCCTTTTGCTTATTTACTGTACAAATGCATGTGAACCCAAATGCATGTGAACTCAACGTATTTGCAAAATGTGGTTCTCTTAAGGAACCTTTGTGAAAAAGATTTTATACTGTGCTTCTAAGAAAAAAACTTCTCGCCTTGTCATTTTGATCAGTCACTTTGTCAGTTTCTACAAGTGTCCAACTGGTTCCGTAGCAATGTCAGCACACCACATATTTGGTTACTATCTGTTTAAACATTAATGACTTTTGCAGAACAAAGCAAGTGACATAGCATTTCAGTAGCATGAACATATAAAAACCTATGAAAAAATTAACTTAGACACTCAATAAATTTCTCCACAAAATTGGTAGTTAAATGTCTTTATTACTGGGAAAAGTTACCACTATACAGGGAAAAGAGCACTATACAAACAAAACACATGAAGGCATGCAGCAACAGGTAAATACAGGGGCCTTATGACCCTGACACCGGCAGAGGAACAACTCCCATCAAAACTCTGGCAGGGGGAAAAACCAGACAGATCTCTCTGGTTGTCGTCTGTCTGTCTGCCTGTCTGTCTGTCTGTCTGCCTGCCTGTCTGTCTGTCTATCTATCTAATGAAGTGTTTGTACAATTGTGGGCTCATCATGATATACTGTGTCATGTCTCTGGCAGTGAACTGCAGTTCGCTCAGTTCCTAATTTGGCTGCTTGTCAGCTTTGAACTTTTTAATGAAGGTATCTTGGATTCATGTCAGCAGAGGGTGCGACAGCCACACTGGTTGTTTTTTATTCTGCTGGCCATGGATCACCTCTGTTTTTCCTGTATTAATAAATATTTAAAATCTACATCTATCTATCTATCTATCTATCTATCTATCTATCTATCTATCTATCTATCTATCTATCTACCTACCTACCTACCTACCTACCCACGTACCTACCTATCTACCTACCTACCTACCTATCTATCTATCTATATTCGATTAATTAAATTAGCTGCAATGCTGCTATCTCGTGGCCTTCAATTTAAAATACAACTTCTATCTATCTATCTATCTATCTATCTATCTATCTATCTATCTATCTATCTATCTATCTATCTATCTACCTACCTACCTACCTACCTACCTACCTACCTACCTAACTACCCACGTACCTACCTATCTACCTACCTACCTACCTATCTATCTATCTATATTCGATTAATTAAATTAGCTGCAATGCTGCTATCTCGTGGCCTTCAATTTAAAATGGAGCTGTAAAGTCACTAAACCGGGGTGTCCAAACTGTTTCACAAAGGGCCACTGTGGCTGCAGGTTTTTGTTCCAACCAAGCAGCAGCACACCTGAGTTGACAGGTTTATTCAACTGATCACAGTCATCAGACACCTGATGGGTCAAGGTATGTGCTCTTGGTTGGTTGGAACAAAAACCAGCAGCCACACCGGCCCTTTGTGGAACAGTTTGGACACCCCTGCACTAAACCATTCTCAGGGTACAAATTATTTGCTGAAATCCTTGCATTATGTTGCCAGGCTTTAAAGTGTAGAAAAAAAAATCACAAATTGCAGGTTGTCATTAAACTTGAAGGAAAAACTTCTTATTCATGTATACTATATATCCAGTACCCACTCTTGCAATATATGCCATTTTCATTTTCCTGGTTTGGAAAAGTAAATAAACATGAATAACCCAGTGTACTATCCTCTGTGCTTTCCTTTCTTTTTTTTGTAGGTGGATGTGGTAAGTGTCAGTCCAGGGGCAGAAAATACAGTCACCTCAGCCACCTCATCCAATATCAGTCCTGGAGTCAGCCGTATGCTTGTAACTAATGATGTTGGTGAGTTAAGTCTGCACATCCACTTCTGTATGCCTTCATGATGGCCGGATTTTCAATAACCCTAACCCTAATCCTGTGGAAGGTGCCAACTGCTCTTACTAGAATTTGTTCCACCACACTGACTTAGACATTGCCTCCAGGACGCAGCGCTAAATAAATGCTTTAACCACCATGGGCGCAGTCAAAAAGAAAACCCTTAAGTCTACTTTTGAAAGTAGAGACTGTATCTGCCTCCCCGGACTAGAAGGGGCAGCTGGTTCCAAAGTAGAGGGGCCTGATAACAGAAAGATTTGACTCCAAATCTAGATTTTGAGATTCATGGAACCACAAATAGTCCAGATCCTAGAGAACGAAGAGTTCTAGTGGGTTGATATGGTTGTATCAGCTCCACTGTACAGGAGGGTGCCAGCCCATGGAGAGTCTCATAGGTAAGCAGAAGGACTTTAAATTGAATTCTAAAATGAACCGGGAGCCAATGAAGAGAGGCGAGGACCGGGGAGATATGATCTCTCTGCCTAGTTTTAGACAAAACATGAGCTGCTGTGTTCTGGTTAAGCTGCAGAATTCTCAGAGAACCGGCTAAGCATCCGGCTAATAAAGAATTAGAAGAGTCCAGCCTAGAAGTAACAAAGGCATGGACCAACTTCTCAGCTGCATCTTGGGAAAGTATCTGCCTCACTTTCCTAATGTTACGAAGATGAAAGTAGGCAGTCTTAGAGATATGTTTAATATGTGATTTGAAAGAAAGCTCCTGGTCAAAAATAACACCTAGGTTTTTAACAGAGGTGTTGGAGGCAGTGGTTAAACTATTATCAGATACTATTATGTCAAATATAGAGTCCCTTACATGTTTTGAATCTAGGACCAACAACTCAGTCTTATCTGAATTAAGTAACAAAAAGTTAGGGGTCATCCAGGTCTTAATGTCATCTACGCAGGATTTAAGCCGCTGTAGATGACCTTGTTCACCAGCCTTAATTGATAAATATAATTGAGTGTCATCAGCATAACAGTGGAAGTCAATTGAATGTTTCCTGATGACATCACCCAGAGGGAGCATATACAGGGTGAACAAGATTGGACCTAGCATTGATCCCTGCGGGACACCAAGGCTGACCCTGGTGCGGGAGTGTTATTGATATGAACAAACTGATATCAGTCAGTTAAGTACGGCCGAAACCATTCTAAGCCAGTGCCATATATAGATGATTCCGAGCAAGTTCTCTAGCCTCCTCAACAAAATCTGGTGTATCAAATGCTGCACTAAGATCTAACAATACTAGCACTGAAACAAAACCCTGGTCCAATGCCATCAGAATGTCATTAGTGATTCTGAGCAGAGCAGTCTCAGTGCTATGATTAACCTTAAAGCCTGACTGGAAGATCTCAAATAGATTGTTGCAATTTAAGTAATCAGAGAGCTGGTCAGCAACAACCCTCTCTAGGATTTTGGAGATGAAAACCAAATTGGAGATGGGCCTATAATTAGCTAGGACCTCTGGGTCCAGTGGGGGTTTCTTAAGGAGTGGTTTGATGACGGCAACTTTGAAATTTAGGGGAACATAGCCAATTGCAAGAAATAGATTGATTATATCTAATATGGAGGTGCCAATTAAGGGGAACACCTCCTTAAGGAGCCTAGTGGGAATAGGATCCAAAATACAAGTAGAACTTTTAGCCAAAGAGATCATGGCAGTGAGATGTCGTAAGTCTATGGGGTCAAATGTGGTTAGGGGTATGTCCGGTTTACCAGCTACCTCCTGCACCACTGTATCAGAATGCAGATTAGCTGCATTTGATGTCATGAGGCCATTTAACTTTTCCCTAATAGTTACAATTTTATCATTAAAGAAACTCAGGAAGTCAGAGCTGCTGAGATGAGCTGGGATGCTCTGCTCCATGGAGTTATGCCCCTGAGTCAGCCTGGCTACAGTGCTGAACAGGGTTCAACTGAACTAGGGTTGTTCTTATTCTCTTCTATTAAAGATGTGTAGTACCTAGCCTTGGCAGTACACAGAGCTTGTTGGTACTTTTTAAAGCTATCTTTCCAGATCAGGAATAAGTCACTGTCTCTGGTTGAGCACCATCTTCTCTCTAGTTTGCGTGACAGACAGATGTATACCAAGGAGTCGTCCTTTCTAGTAATAACTTTTTTCGTGATTGGGGCGATTGAATTTAAAGTATTTTGGAGGGAGCCAGCAGTACTGTCGACCAGAGAATCAATATCAGAGGGACTAGGGTAATCACAAGAGTCCCCTGAAAAATGGAGAACAGGGACTGTACTAAGAGCCAGTGAAACTGCTTCCTTAAATCTAGAAATGGCACTATCAGTCAAATTTCGTGACCAAATGCATGTTTCAACATCTTGTGCATTATTGTCTGACAGACAAGGATTTTGGGGAGAAACAATGAGGTGTTTAATTTCAACACCATAGACTAAGACTAGGTCGAAGATATGGTTGAGTCTATGTGTAGGTTCATGTACACACCGAGAAAAGCCAATTGATTCTATAACCCACATTGCTAATCATTAACTAATCATTGGCTACATCCACATGAATATTGAAGTCTCCAACAACAATCACTTTATCAGTTTTGAGGACTAAATTTAAAAGAAACTCTGCAAATTCAGATAAAAAATCGGACTATGGGCCAGGAACACGGTAAACTATGGCAATTTTCTTCCCACATTGGTGGGACAGACTGACAACAAGGCTTTCAAATGATTTATAGATTATCTCAGGTTTAGGGGAAATTGATAAAGTACGGACAAAAATGGCCACACCCCAACGGCCAGGACCTCGAGGGACATGTTAGTTAGTGGGACTGGGTGGAGAGGCCTCATTTAAGCTAACAAATTCACCATCACGCAGCCAGGTCTCTGAGAGGCACAGCACATCAATGTTATTATCAGAATTTAATTCATTAACACGGGTGGTTTTGGAAGACAGAGAGCGGATATTAAGTAATCCACATTTAATTCTCCTGTCCTGTGGTAGCCTAGTTGAGCTCCTAATTTTAATAAGATTATTGGGGATAGCTCCTCTGCTGATTATTTTGAACGACCGGGGAACAGACACAGTCTCAATGTGTAGTTGGCTCACCATCTGCAAGAGGGTTTAAGAGGGGCTTGTATAGTTCAATGTACTTTCAATCAATGAATCAATGAATCAATCAAATTTTATTTACTTAGCCCACATTCACAAATCAAATTTGTCACATAGGGCTTTACAGTGTTGGTAACATCCTCTGTCCTTAGACCCTCAGCCAGGGTAAGGAAAAACTACTGAGGGAAAAAAACCCTTTTAACAGGGAAAAGAAAAACTGTAGAAACCTTAGGGAACACCACATGAGAGGGATCCACTCCTAGACAGTGCAATGGATGTTACCAGACCATAAAAGTACAATAAAATAAAACAAGTACAAAGATACAATGCAGTTGAAAAAAAATCGCCGTTATGCTAGTAGCTATATGAGGCTATAATCCTGGTCATCATACTCATGGTCCTCCTAGTACTGGTTATCGTAGTCCTGGTATTGGCCCATTCATCAGCAACAACAGGAATGAAACAGAAAAAGGAGGGGAGGGTACTTAGACTATGTGCTCATTCTAAATGCATGATGTCAGACATCTTGGTGTAAACTACACGATTTATGTTAAACATTCAAAAAGTTACCATAGGCAACATTATAAAGATGGGTATTTAGTCTCACCTTAAAGGTAGAGACAGAATCCCTGACATAAAGTGGAAGCAGATTCCACAGAAGAGGGGCTTGGTAGCTAAAGGCTTTACCACCTGTTCTGCTCTTAATAATTTTGGGAACTACTAATAGACCTGAATCTAATGATCGGAGCAGTCTGTTAGGTTTATAGGGGGAGAGTAGGTTCTTAATGTAGGAAGGGACCAGATTATTTAGGGCCTTGTAAGTTGATAGTAGAACTTTGAAATCAACTCTACTTTTAATTGTGAGCCAGTGCAGGGAGGCTAAGATGGGAGTTATGTGCTCTCGTCTTTTGGTTCCAGTCAATATGGAAGATGCTGCCGCATTTTGGACCAGTTGAAGGTTATTTAAGAACCTGAAGGAAATTCCTGATAAAAGAGAATTGTAGTAATCCAGCCTAGAGGTTACAAAGGCATTGATTAATTTTTCTGTATCCTTGCGGGACAGAATATTTCTAATTGCCTTAATATTTCGTAAATGGTAGAAGGCAATTCTGCAGTTTGCTTTACAGGTATATCAAATTTTAAGCTATTATCAATTAAGAGCCCCAGGTTCCTGACAGTAGAGCAGGAGGGTTGAATATTTTTATCCAGGCTCAATCCAATGATCAACACTGGTGGATCAGTGTCTTTTTACCCTTATAATGTAACCTTAGTTTTTTCTGCATTTAGAAGCAGAAAATGTTGTGTCAACCACGTCTGGATGTCTTTAAAACATGACTGGAGCCAAGGCACGTTGCTTGAGTCGTCGGGCCTTGCAGATAAGTACAGCTGGGTATCATGTGCATAGCAGTGGAAATCTATATTATCCTAGAGGTAACACATACAATGAAAAAAGAATTGGCCCAAGTACGGAGCCTTGTGGAACTGCGCAATCAACTCTAATGTGTACGGAGGAGTCCTTGATTATTTGAACAAATTAGATTAGATTTAAACCAATAGTATCAAATGCAGCACTGAGATCCAGTAGGACCAGCAGGGACCCAAGTCCTTTTTCAGAGGCCATGAGAATCTCATTCTTTACCCTTAACAATGCGGTCTCTGTGCTGCGGTGGATTCTAATAGATCATTTCTTTGTAAATGATCAAACAATTGTGCAACCAGAACTTTCTCCAGATGTTGGCGATAAATGGAAGATTAGAAATTGGTCTGTAGTTTGATAGCATCACTAGTTTTTTTTCCTTTTTTTTTTTTAAGTAAGGGTTTAATTACTGCTACTTTGAAGGCCTGAGGAACATAACCAATTAGAAGTGAAATATTACGTAATTTGATTTAATGGAACATCGCTGAGCTGGGGCAGAGCGCCTTTAAGGAGTGGAGTTGGTGCGGGGTCCATTTAACATGTGGTGGGTTTGGAGGAGGAAACCAATGAGGTCAACTCAGGGAGGGTTATGGGACTAAATTCTTCTAAGGGAAAAATTCTTCTGCTGACCTTCCAGATTCTGTCTATCTCTGTCACTGCTGAAGAGAATCTCGGCATCTTCAACTCCTCCACCTCCAGTCTTCTGCTTATTCCTAGTGTATCTAGTCCATACATCATGGCTGGTCTCACAACCGTTCAGTAAACCTTTCCCTTCTCTTTGGCGGACACGTTTCTATCACAGATCATACCTGAGACCTTTCTCCAGTTGTTCCATCTTGCCTGTATTCTATTCTTAACCTCTCTTCTACAGTCTTCCCCACTCTGAACAATTGATCCTATCCTAAGTATCTAAACGTTGGCACCCTCTCCACCTCTACTTGCAATCTCAACATTCCACTGTTCTCCTCTTCATTAACACACTCTCTCGTGTCACATGCAAACAACCACCTCTTTCTGAACATTCACAAAGCCAGCTTTAATCTTAAACTGTAACAAAATGTACAAAATGCAAAGATTTGTTCCTAGTGTGTATGGTTGAATATACGCACTGGAAACGAATATTTGCAAATTTGTACAGTAATTAATGTAAATCTATTTTAGTACTGTGTGAGTGTAAGTGTAAAAACTGTCCAGATGCCTCTTGAAGTTCTACATGTACAGACACTAAATATACCTTTAACAAAGTTAAAATTTTACTTAGTCCTAACATGTTTTGAATATAAATAACGTTTTTCTCCATCCACAGTACTGGGAACACCCTTTGACCTGGAAGGAACCCGTGTGGGCTCTAGTGGCATACTGCTATCCTGGAAAATGCCTGATATCACCAACGTTGACTATTATGTCATCAGGTAATTCTTTTTTTCTTTAAAAGGTAGGTAAGGTGTTAAAGGTTATGTATTTACTAGTTATTTAATACCTCCATCCTCATGGATTCTTTGCATCTTTTATACAGTTATAGAGCACCAACCATATCAAAGAAAAGAAGAAAATGGACCACACAATATGTTTAAGAACACAGTGAAAAATAACCATGTTCTTAAACCTAGTCTGTGGTCTGTCGATGCAGGTTCTCAGTCATCCAGGTCATGATCAAGGTAAAGAGTTTTTTTTAGGCAACTGGACCAAGACCAAGCAACCATTACACAGACGCATGGCCCAACATAGAAGGGCTAACACCTCAGGTCAGGGCTCAGCCGTGCACTTACACCTAAAGGCTACCAACCACTCTTTTAAGGACAAAGATGTTCAAATCTTGGCCAGAGAAGACAGATGGTTTGAGAGCGGTGTTAAAGAAGCTATTTTTGTCAACCTGGAAAAACCATCCCTCAACAGAGGTGGTGGTTTGAGACATAACCTCTCAACCACCTACAAAGCCCTTTTGGGAACAATACCCAAAAGATTCCCCTCTCACCAACCAGTTTTGCATATTAATGAGCCGTGTGACCAAAACCACTCCGACAATGATGGTAACGACCCATCAATACCCACCCAACGACTAGTACCACACTTTACATGTATCCCCAGGTCCACCCAACAGGAGGGACCTGAAACACCCCTTCCTCCCCACTCACAGGATATAACTTCTGTTACTCCCCACTAACAGTTAGAACTGAAGAAGCCTCTTGGATGAGTGGTGAAACGTTTTCCAAAAAAACTGAATGTCCAGTTGCCTAAAAAGGTCTTTTACCTAATCTGTGGTCCTTTTTTCCCACCAAACAGGTCTAATACCCCAAAAAGTGTGTGTGCCAACCATATTTCAAACATCTTTTTGAAGTCCCTGCTTGAAATAAACAAATAAGGATAGATTTCTTATGCACCAAAGGGCATAATGTGGCCTTTGGTGTTTAACGCTGCGGGTCAG
>JAFBJS010005169.1:0-38758 GCA_016785265.1 Paraplagusia blochii
TTTATTTTTGGAGATTACTTCTGGATCTTATGAGGACAGTATTCCACAGTAATCAACAGTCTCCAAACCCAAAAATTTTAAATTTTTACAATTTTAACCACCAAAATAAAAATAACTAAGTATTTTAAGACAAATGAATGCATTTTTAGTCAGTTTTGAAAAACTTATATTTTTGGAGATTACTTCTGGATCTTATGAGGACAGTATTTCACAGTGACCACTAGTACAATTTTAACCGCCAAAATATTAATAATTACCTATTCTAAGACAAATGAATGCATTTTTAGTCAATTTTGAAAAACTTTTATTTTTGGAGATTACTTCTGGATCTTGTGAGGACAGTATTCCACAGTGATCACCAGTCTCCAAACCCAAAAATTTTAAATTTTTACATTTTTAACCACCAAAATATTAATAACTAAGTATTTTAAGACAAATGAATGCATTTTTAGTCAATTTTGAAAAACTTTTATTTTTGGAGATTACTTCTGGATCTTATGAGGACAGTATTTCACAGACATCACTACTCTCCAAACCCCAAAATTAAAATTTTTTACAATTTTAACCACCAAAATATTAATAACTATGCATTTTAAGACAAATGAATGCATTTTTAGTCATTTTTGAAAAACTTTTATTTCTGGAGATTACTTCTGGATCTTATGAGGACAGTATTTCACAGTGATCACCAGTCTCCAAACCCCCAAATTTTAAATTTTTGTTATTTTAACCGCCAAAATATTAATAACTAAGTTTTTTAAGGCAAATGAATGCATTTTTAGTCTTTTTTGAAAAACTTTTTTTTTTGGGCAACTTTTAGGCAAGAAGACCCGCCCATGTCTCTTTCTGATTGGCTTAGCCTTTTTGCACCACAGTAACAATTGATAGATAGAACTTTATTAATCCCTCGGGATATTACATTAATAACAGCGTTACGGAATGGGAAAAGTAATGCGTTACATTATTAGTTAGCGAGAAAACTGGTTTTGTTACGTAACAGCGTAACATGTAATGCTGTAGTCCCAATACTGGATGTCACAATGATATACAATACGATTCATGATACAGGCCAATGTAGTGCAGTGATTCTCAACTGGTGGGTTACGGTTACAGCTGGTCAAAAATCATGTGGATCAGCTGTTGAGCATGTGTTTTATTTTTGAAAATCTCTTATTTTGAAAGGTACACACTTCTGAATAAAATGTTAAAAGAAGTGATTTTTCAATGTTTTTTTTTTAGAAAATTTATTTGCTTGGTTTGAATTCTTTGGGACTGAGTCGCGACTTAATGACCACAAGATCATGTGGCTCCCAGAGTGAGACCAGTTGAGAACCAGTGCAGTAACATAGTGGTTTAGTGTCATTCATTCATCTTCATCCTCTCACCTGCTCCTGGAGATAAAAATCCTGAGCCGTAGCTGCTCTTCCTATTTGCTGCTCACGTGTAGATCATTTCATCTCACGTTCTGTCTCTGTTTTGGTAGGAGATCGATGGAAAGGCTCTGATGCTGCTGCGCAGCGACGTTATCATGAAGTACATGGGACTGAAGCTGGGCCCAGCTCTTAAACTGTGTCACCACATTGAGAAGCTCAAACAGACCAAACAGTAGACGCAGACTTTGGACACAGGACGTCAATGTACAGAGACGCAGTGGGAAGTAAACGCACCGCAGCCCACACCCGAGGTCTCACGTCCCCCACCTGTAGAGCGACTGACTCACCTGAAGGTGGAGTCCAAGAGCTTCTAGGCCAACGACTGAAATCCAGAAATGTATTGTTGTTAACGTGGACACGTCGTCGGAACAACACACCAACCTCAGACCTTTGAAAACAAATACACTTATGTACTTGTTGGTAAGTAGCATTAAAACCGTTGAGTGAGGATTTGTTGATATTTACTGGAGGTAAAGTTTTGTCTAAAGAAAGAAACAGAGTGAACTTGTTAAACAGTAAATAATGTTTCCTTTTTTTTGTCTTTTTCGGTCTCTTACTTTAAACAAACCCTGGTTAATTTCCACATTACTATGGGGTAGATAATACTAAGTATTATTCATTGTCTAAGCACAATCATAAGATTTGTTTTACTTAATATTATTATTATTATTATTATTAAAGTCATACGTGTAGGCCCTAATTCAGTACTTTATGTATTTCTGCTTTATGTCCTTCCTGATGTTGAGACACAGAAGGTACCGTTTGTCCTCGTCTCACTGCTTCATTCTTCAATGATTCTAAATATTTTTACTGACTGAGACTCTTACGCTGTCGGATTGGACGCCCGGGAATGTGGCGAAGGTCGCCCTCTCTGTTGGTTCTTCGTCTCCACTCGTAACTGACGGTTGTCCTCCTTCAGCCTCGGCTGCAGAGACAAAGACTTTTATTTAAATGGTATAACATTGACCTCAGTTGGTTGAAGAATGATTTTAATCTGTTTATTGGTCCTGAAGAGTTCCTTCTTTTTCTGTTTTTTTTTTGGTTGTTATTACTGGTAGAGTTTGTGTCTGAGACGTTTCTGGTTGGAGGACTGACTCTGTGCGAATGTGAAATCATGTAACCACGGTGGACACATCAGCTGTGATTGACAGCTGAGTCTGTCAATCACCCATCCATTCATGCTCCTCGGTCTCTGTTGGAGGTTCAGGAATGTTCTAGGCTTGGAGTCAATTAAAGGAGTTGACAAAGTGACAGAGTGCCGCCATTATTCTGTGTTTGTTGACCAGTCATGATGTCATCAACATGTCCTCACAGCTTCACAAACACGAGGCTTGACATCTCCGTCAAACATCTCTACTTTTCTCTCATTTTTTTCCCTTTTCATTTGACTCTTTTCCAATATCAACAGTACGATGTTTTATCTTGTTGTTCTGTCTTCTGTCCTACTGTCCTACTGTCGTTATTTGAGGCTCAGCTCCATTGTCCCTCTGCAGTGGACGTGAAGACATTTTGAGATGTAGACATTGAAGAGTAGGTCAAAACATTTAAGATGATTTGTGGAAAAAAATATGTAAATTTAATTATATACATTTATGAGAAAACTATTTCTACAAACAATCTTTTATTTAATGGAGGTAAAATCATAGAAATTCATTCGTAATTTAAGGTTATTGCTATTTTTATTTTGTTTTTTTTTTTCTTCGGGTTTTGTCTTTGTCTAAGTTTTACACCTGATCAGATAAACGTAGACATAAAGACATAACAGTTGAACTTGAGTTTTTTTTTTCTTTCTTTCTCTCGTACGTGTTTCCTTGACCCTTTTTGTCTTTTATTCTCTTTTTAAGCATTTGTGTGTTTTATTCTGCTACATTTGAACAGACATGTCCATGAAGTTCAACTAAGAAAGACCTGAAATTAAGAATCAAGACCAGAAACATCTTGGGCGAACGTGTTACTTTTCAGTAAAAGTGACCGTTTCTGGTCTTCTCTTCAGATTAAGCTACATTTTGACAAACCTACATCACCTTGTAAGGATTTCATCTTCTTTCTTTGTCTTGGAACCACAGACAAACATAAAAACTGGAATATTGTAAATGTTTGATATTGTACTGAGAGCAGATTGTTAGCTGTCAGCGAAGGTGTCAGACATAAAGCTGTTTTTGTAAAGTCCTGTTCTGAAGTTGATGTTCATAAAATTTTTGTATTGCAACAGAACACACTGTATAAACCTGTATGAAATATATGCATAACAATAGTTTTCTTCCGCCTGCAATAGTTTTTGTTTAGAGGAATAAGAACTTTCCATTGTTTTCCACTGAGTCCAGACTCGATGGTTTCTCCTCCACATCTTCGAGTCGTTGCCAAACCACGTCCTGTCTGTCGTAGCTGCATTTCACATGCACCTTTCCTGTAGTTGTAACAAGTTGAAATACTTGAAGCTTTCTTGCTTTAATGCAATTCTCAGGTTTGTAAGAATGAGTTTCACATCGTTTTTTTTTTTTGCCATTTTCTTTTTCTTTACCACACGACACAGAGAACGAGCGAGCGAGAGAAAGAGAGAGAGACTGCACAATAATCATATTTTTATGCTTCGTCATCTATTTATCTGCGACTTCCCGTGTGTGTACATACATATCCCCATAACTTTTATACTGTAAGTATAACAAAAAAAACTGTTTTAAATGTTTGATATGCATTTACACAAATAAACATTTGTTTGCATCATGCTTGTGTTTTCAAAAACTTAGAAAAAAAAACCCTAGAAACATTTTTTATATAATTACACATATGGCTGATTCCAGGATCCCAACCATCCAATTCTATATTATCCACATACAAAATACTTAATCTAAGACTGAAATATGATCAAAAAAAGATTGATAATAGGAAGTCTGGTGTCGCCCCCTAAGTGCTATTTTCTTCTTGTTTCAACCCCAATAACCAAGTTGAATTTCAATAAACCCGTTAAAATGTTGTTTATTTTTGTTTGTTTCATTGCTCCTCCCTGTAACTGTGGTAACATTTGGTTAAAAACCTGATATTTTAAAGCTAGAGAAGACAGATTGAGATGGTTTGGACATGTTCAGAGGAGGGACAGTGGATACATTGGTAGAAGAATGATCCTAGAGATGGAGCTACCAGGTAGGAGACAAAGAGGAGATTGATGGATGCAGTGAGGGAGGACATGGAGGTAGTTGGAGCCAGAGTAGAAGATACAGAGGACAGTGGGAGATGGAAAAAGATGATTGAATGTGGAAACACCTGAAAAAGGGACAAGACCAAAAAGAGAAGAAGACTCTAGAATCCATATGCATGTCTTTGTTCATGTATATACATGTTTATTTTTAAAGATGTCCTATTATTTGGACCCACCTCTTTCTTACTCATAGAAATCAGATACATAAGATAAAACTTTTTAACATTTGACTCCAGTAGTTTTTAGTGTCCAGGGCGAGTTCTTCAAGAAAGACCCTTCTATGTTGGGTTGGGGGTCAGGGGTTCACAGAAATCTTACTTGAGGAAAGTGTCAGTTGAAAAGATGTCATTGTTCACAGGGTCAGTCTCTTCATGTCACCATGACTGCCATGTCACATTCCTTTGAGAACCATGTGGGTTCCCGGTACAGAAGCTTTGGTGAAGATGAAAATGTTCATGATATGTGAGAATATGTTAAATGAATTAACGGTTTTCCAACTCACTGTCAACGTTAACATAAATTAACCATCTCTGAATTTCCTTGAATTTTTATTCGAGTCTACGAACTTTGCGTCACTTGACAGCACCCTCTAGTGGACCTGTCTGTGCTATTACCGCTCTCCGCCTTCATGAATAGCGCGTTTACCTTACACTACACTAACTAAATAAACATCCCCCATGTAAAATGCAGTAATATCAGCTATTTTAAAGCGGTATGATTCTAATAAAAATATTTTAATTTTTTATTTAAAAATAATTGTTGGTTGTTTATTTTTCATAACATTATGGTTAAAGTGTATTAATCGTATAAATTGTATAGTATAGAGTATAAGAAACGAGAGTCAGTAACATTTGTAGTCTGCGCATAGACGCCTATATTTACAACAATATTCCGATTTTTTAAACGAGAGGAGAAAAGGAAGTGTTGAGGCGGGACTTCCGCCATGATGACGCACTTTCCGCGCTGTGATTGGCCGAATTATTTGTCTGTCAGTTTAACGTCTTTGAAGAGGGAAGGGCGAATTTTTCAAATTCAGAAGCGGCGCTCTGCGGGATTGTACCAACAATGCAGAGACCAGGGTGAGCGCTACTTTATTATAGTTTTTAAGTCAAAATCACAGAAGTTTCCAAAATATGTATTATACCTAAGTTTTAAACATAACTAGTTTACCATACGTTCTCCGACCTGGAACTAGCTGAACGAGTTGTTGTTACGTCGGCGATATTAGCCTAGCATTTAGCAAACTTGACTTCTGCGAACGTTTACTTTCAAACAATCCGTAAAACATGACTTAGACATTAACTCTGCTAAGTAATGTGTTTTTGTGCATTAGACGATTTTCTAATGTGTTGATGTTATAAGGAATTATTTCTTTGACAGACACGCGATACGCTAATTGTCATTTCCAGAAAACGTCCACAACTTAAACGGTGTCCCCCACGGTTTTTCAATATTGGCAATCACACAAAAGATTAATAAACTACCAAATTAATCCAAATAATATTATATTTTACATGGGAATGCAGTGGTAATGGTGTAAAGGGGACCCCCGGAGTCAAGAAAACACATTAATCGAGAATTGACATTATTTAAACTCTATTCCTTTTCTCATTTTATTAAAGTTCTTGGTAAATTTTTGTTTTTTTTGTAGTAAAGGTAAAACTCCTCGGAGGAACTTCCACAGGAAGGCCTCCAACACAGAGAAAGACCCTGTTGGAGTAAGTACACTGCAAAATACAATACATGAACTCAGAGTGTCCAGTATTTAATGTACAAAACTGTTTTATCGAAAAAAGAAAATGCTTGTCATTATTTTCAGATAGTTTTTATGTGACATGTTGTATTTTACATTTTTCAGTGTGCTATGTGTTTGTTCTGACAATTTCCCCCAAAAAACTTGTATAATATTGAAGTGTGTCTTGTTATTTGACATATTTAAAAGCAGGATGATGTGTTTATTATGCATTTATTTTACTGTATGGGGGCTGATATTTGGGATGTTGGTGTAGAATAATTAAATGACTATTCAGCGATGTTTAAAATGTCTTGTCATCGTACTGTGGACTGTGTATAAACTATTGTATGTCTGTAGGTCTACTGCCGTATCCGACCGCTCGGAGACAAAAATGAGGAATGTTGTGTTGAGATGATCAGCAGCTCCACCATCCAGCTCCACGCCCCAGATGGTCTCAAAGCCAACCGCAATGGAGAATTCAAGGAGGTGAGTTTGGTTCGACCCAGACTGGAGTTGACAGATGATCAGATGATCATCTTTTGGTCAAAGCTGTAGACAACTGTGACGTATGAAGTGATGCCACTATTTTTCTTCTGCCTGATTGAACAAGTGTTTTTGACATGTGCTGATGTTTGTGTCTGTGCTTCACTACAGACACAGTACTCCTTTAAGAAGGTGTTTGGTATTAAAACGACACAAATGGAGTTGTTTGAAGAGGTTGCCAAACCACTGATAGACGACCTGATCCACTCCAAGAATGGTAAGAGAAATAAATATTTTAGTAAATAAAATGTTTGTCCCATTCCTTTCTAAATCTAAAAAACATTGGATTTATTTACAACAAAAATAGTAATAAAAATTTAAACCAACTTTGTGGGAGGAGCAATCTTAGAAGCAATTTCTTTCTTTATCTTAACTTTTGTGCACAGGACTTCTCTTCACTTACGGAGTCACTGGCAGCGGTAAGACCTTCACAATGACCGGCTCACCTGGAGAAGGTGGGCTCCTGCCCCGGTCTTTGGACATGGTCTTCAACAGTATCGGTCCCTTCCAGGCTAAAAGATTTGTATGTCTGTCTTAGATCATGCAGGATGTTCTGAAAATTGTTCAATATTTACTTAAATTCTTCTTGATCTTCAGGTGTTTAAACCGGATGAAAAGAATGGGATGGAAATACAGAATCAAGTTGACGCCCTGTTGGACAGACAGAAGCGGGAAAGCCAGCCGATTGTGCCAAAGACGCCCTCCGCCCGGTAGCTAAGAGCCACCCTTTATTATTATTATTATTATTATTATTATTATTATTATTATGTTCTGTTCTGTTGTTCCTTGTTTGTCTTAATGTCTGTTAAAATAGAAGAACAAGTTTGATCACCTGAGTAACTTTTTCCTGATGCTCTCAAAGACAGAAGGCTGACCCGGAGTTTGGGGACATGATCAGTTCAGAGGAGGCGTGTAAATGTGACAACGTGGACGAAGACTGCTGTTTCAGCGTCTTCGTTTCCTACATTGAGATCTACAACAACTACATCTACGACCTCTTGGAAGACGCTCCCTACGACCCCATCAGACCAAAGTAAGATCAGAAAATGAATTAAAACTGTGTGTTTTTTTTATTTTCCTCTTCGTCGTTTGGACAACAATATTTTAATCCTAAGACAGTATAGTTATGAGAAACCGTTTCCTTTGCTGTTCTGAATTTTTTTTTCCCCATTTGTATTGTTAAGTATTTCACAAATGTCAACAGTCGAGACAACACTGCTGTTGTCGACTGTTTGGTTTGTTGTATGAAAGTGCAGTTTTACCAGAAAAATCCTTCTCTGCCAGGTGGCTCAGCTGTGGTACACCAGTACAGAACAATCAGTTCACGTATGTGGCCAATACAAGAACATGACCTTCAGTACTTGGTTAATCCATAGATGTAACATCATGTCTTGTGGGTCAATGATGTTTTCATCCCATTAATCCAGAGCATTAAAAACGACCTGCGTCAGTTTCCCTGTTCTCCTCTGCTGACGGCTGTTCTCCTCAGTCCTGTTTGGCTTTGAGTTTGAACCCTGAAACATCCATGACCTGCTGCAGCTCCTCCCTCTCTGTCTGTGACTGTGTCTGCGTCTCTGTCTGTGCTGTGTGTCTGTGACTGCATCTCCTAGTCAACACTAACAACAACCAGTTGTCATTGTTGCTTTTTTTTTTGCTGCTCATCGTGTTGAACCTTGACTTTCATACTGCAGTTCAGAGTTGTTGTAAGAACATAGTTTTTCAAATTGATCTTTTTTTTTCAGACCACCTCAGTCCAAAATACTCCGTGAGGATCAGAACCACAACATGTATGTGGCCGGCTGCACCGAGGTGGAGGTGAAGTCGACAGAAGAGGCTTTTGAAGTCTTTTGGAAAGGTGAGTGGGAACTGTCTGTCCTTACATACTCTTTATTTGCTCTTTTCTATTCATTGTATATCTTTTTTTTTTTTAATTCATCATGTTTATTTGAAGGGAAAATAATGTCTCCAATAATGTGATAAATCATATTTGACTTTTTGCTGCTCTCCTGTCGTGATGATGTTGTTTGGTTCCAAAACAAGTGTACAACTACACAATAGTCGATTTTTCTTTAAAATGACACTTCCTAGAATTTATAAATGTATTATTTCGTTGATAAATATATAAACTTATCAATGTTTTACTAACTTATTTCCTTTCAGGGCAAAAGAAAAGGAGAATTGCTAACACTCAACTCAACCGTGAATCCAGTCGCTCACACAGTGTGTTCGTCATCAAGTTGGCTCAGGCTCCATTGGATGCTGACGGCGACCACATCCTACAGGTGGCTTACCAAGTCATTTAGGTTCTTTGTGCGTTTTGTTTTGCTACATATTAAGAACCCCATGTTGTTAAAACGCAGGACAAGAGTCAGGTGAACGTCAGTCAACTGTGTCTGGTGGATCTGGCCGGCAGCGAACGCACCAGTAGAACCAGAGCTGAAGGAAGTCGTCTCCGGGAAGCAGGTCTGTTAAGTGTTGACGTTGGTTGGGGTCGCTGCGTGTGTGTCAAAAACATCCATAGACTCGTCCATAGTCTCGAATCAAATGATACAGTACAGTAGCTTTAACCTGGTAGTTTTCCCTGCTGCATCATAGTAGTTTATTTCTGCTTCCCTTAGTTCTTGCTTATTACTTCTCTCATTTATGTCTCATCAACAGGAAATATAAACCAGTCCCTAATGACCCTGCGTACATGTATGGAAGTTCTGCGTGAAAACCAAATGTATGGAACGAACAAGGTATGTAACTAAGTAACATGTTTATTTAATAATATCATTGCAGAATTCATTTTTTTTTGTTTTCCGTCTTATTCACCTCTCCTGTCCTGGTTTCCTCCAGATGGTTCCATACAGAGACTCAAAAATCACTCACCTGTTTAAAAACTACTTTGACGGTGAAGGGAAAGTTCGAATGATCGTGTGTGTCAATCCAAAGGCAGATGATTACGAAGAAACTATGGTGAGAGATGGACTGACAAAACATAAAAATAAAATCTTTACTGTTTTGCTCTATATGAAACTGTAAACTTAGCTACAGCATCAGCTGGATATAAAGTTACTTCCATGTTTTGTTTCTAAATATGACATGTTTTTATAAAATCTTTCAACTCTTGTGCTGCAGCTGGTGATGCGTTTCGCAGAGATGACCCAGGAGGTGGAGGTGGCGAGGCCCGTGGACCGGCCAATCTGCTTCCTCGCCGCAGGTCGGCGCCACAGAAACCAGGCCTTCAAAGATGAGCTGTCACGAAGACTGGAGGAGCGCGGCGGTCCCACTCACTCTGGTACTGTTGGCTTCAGTCTGGGCTGCAGGGTCACTGTGGCGCTGCATTACATTTATTCAAGTTCTTCTTCTTCTTTTCAAAGCAGTTGATGATCCAGTTCTGCTGAATCAGCTGGTGGAGAGTCTTCCACCGCTGCCCCCGTGTGAGCTGGTGGATCCAGCTGATGATCAAACGCTGCCTTGTCTGATTGAAGCTCTTGAGAGGAGGCACCGTGCACGTCAGATGATAACAGAGCAGTTCAACAAGACTGGTATGAACCTGATTTCTGTCGAACCTTGGAACACGTGCAGGTCTCACTGAGGGAATGGGTCAGAGACCAGTTAACAACAATAATCATTTACACTTTATTGACAATATTTGATTTTTTTTTTGTCTTTTCTTCTCCAGCTAATACACTGAAGTCTATGCTGCAGCAGTTTGACAGTCAGCTCGGCACCAGGGAGACTTTCCTTCATGATATGCAAAGCAAGCTGAGTGAAAAAGACAAAATCATCACCGGACAGAAAACTGAAATTGAACGACTGGAGAAAAAGTCCAAGACGCTCGAATACAAGGTGCAAAGAGGAAAAAAACTCTCTTAAATTTTGTTCTGTTCTGCAGAAAATGTCCCTGGTTTTACTGCCTCGCTGACTGGTGTCCCATCCCATTCAGATCGATGTCCTACAGAAGACAACGGACATGTACGAGCACGACAAACGCTCCCTGCAGCAGGAGCTGGAGACCCGGGAGCAGCGGCTGCAGCATGAGCTTCTGGAGAGGAGGCGCATGGAGCAGCGCATGCAGGGCATGGTGACGGACGCCAGGCTGAAGTGGGAGAAAGAATGTGTGAGTAGAAACTGATAGAAAACTGGTATTTTCCACATATCATTAGAATAAGGAAACATTAACAAATCGTGTTTCCACCTCATTAGCAGCGTCCTTTGTCTTTGGAACGCAGCTCTCTGCTTCTTTGAAGACATTTTTTTGTTCCCTTTTTCTAGCTCGGGGCGTCAGTTTAGTGTTAAATGTCAGGTGGGATGTGGCCCAGTCAAGCATCTTGACAAGAGTGACTCAAAGACGAGTGGGACGGAGAGAATATGGACATTTTTTTTTAATCTCAAATCCTTTTCTCCTGGTGTTTCAGGAACGGAAAGTCAACGCCAAACAGCTGGAGATGCAGAACAAGCTGTGGGTGAAGGATGAGAAGTTAAAGCAGCTCAAGGCCATCGTTATAGAAAGCGGCGGCAGCAGCAGCGGTCCTGCTGCTAACGCTGCTGCTGGCGGTGGCAGAGCAGGCGGGGGCGTGGCTGAACGTACGGAGGGTCCAGAGAGACCCCCGAGAGAGAAGGACCGCAACGTGACCCAGAAGAGGTCTCCGTCCCCGCTCTCTGTGAGTTACCAACCCTTCTCTACACTTCCTGGTTTCTTCCTGTGAAATCCTTGTTGTGCATGTGACCACTCACTGCCAGGGTCATGTGATCGAGCTTTGATGTCACACATTGTGTCACTGTGGAGTCAGCGCTAACAGTCACACTGCTTGGCTCCGTTTACTCATCACATCCAGGTCTGGACTGAGTCCCACCCTGTTCCAGCCAGTCTTAGACCAGGTCAGGATCCCAGTCCTCCCTCCTCCTCTTCCTCCTCCTCCTCTTCCTCAGCGTACCCCTCAGTGGCCTCCTCTATATCCCAGTGGGAGCAGAGGTTCCCTGTAGACACAGACAGCCAGGGCAAATACCCCAGCACTCCACAGTACAGGAGCAGAACTCCTGGCCCCCACTACAGCAGCAGCAGCGTGGGCCGCAGGAGGGCCAAGATCTGGGCCCCAGACTCTCAGGCTCCGACTGTGGTCGAGGGCTTGGACCTGGAGGCGGGCTCCAGGGTTAGTGAGTCAGACTGGTCTGTTGGTAGAACTAGACTTTGTTGTGTTTGTATCTTTGTTTGTTTGAGTAGAAGTGCATTCAGTAGAAGCCCCGCATCTGAACAGCTGGTCGGTTCAGTCTAGTTGAAGGCCTAACTAACATAACTAGTTTGACTGAGGGTGGTTCACATGCAGTGGATTTATTTTCATATTTCAAATCATCCATCGGTGTCAAGACGACAGCAGATGGAGGAGAAAGATGATGTTTGTCCTGTTATTACACATCACTAGAAGAACAGATCTTCTGGTCTAAACTTTTTTACTGATTAAATTGAAACTCCTCCCTCTAGCGGTGGCCGTCAGTAAATAGTAAATTGTTTTCAGCAGCTCTGCAGAACTTTTTCTGTTTTTAAAATATAATGATTTTATAAAATGTCTTTATTTGCATTTTTATCAGAGATGCTCCATGTGAACAACCCCACCCAACAACATGCTGCTGTTTTCTCTGCTCTTTTATTAAAATTAGTCACTGTTGGATTTTCCTTTAACATTATTGTAAAGCCAAGATAAGAAATATTAATCTATTATATAATTTTCATATCAAGATTTATAGGTTACTATACGTCTATATTTATTGACTGTATTCTGTATTTTGGTCAACATTTCATTGTTATTTTTAATAAGTCTTTGCTCTTTTATTCTGACAGTCTGTGTTTCACTCTCTCTTTGGTCACATGACTAATGGGCTGTTTGCATGCTGGTACTTATTCACCTGCTAACGCCGACGTTTTCATTGCACTGAGACTTTTAGCTGAAGATAACGTATTGCTGGGAGATGATTTAAAGGGTTTTGTGTTTTTAATTGCATTTTTCTAACGAAAGGCTGAGAATGAAATCAAAACCTAAAATGAATTTTGTCAAGTCACTTTACATTTTGAAATTAAGAAAAGAACCATTTGTTGTCACCTTTTTGTCCTTCTCTCCAAATTCAACCGCCCTGAAACATTTCTGTCCGTCCTCCAGCAGTACGTGTCTTCAGCTCAGTCTATTGTCTCCTGATGATCATTCTTTTCAATCAAACCCACTGAACTGATGATAATGAAACTCTCTGATTTGTCTTCCTCACCCCGGGGGTCACCAGACCGCTCTTCCAGTTCATCCCATGCACAGGCGTTCACACTCTGCGGGTGGGGAGAAGTGGGTAGACCACAAACCGGCCTCTAATTTGGAGCTAGACACTGTCATGCAGCCAATCATACCCAATGCACTCAAGGTGTCGACCCCCAACGAGAAAGCTCTGTCCAAGTGCAACATGTATGTGCTTAGACACCAGGAGCTAGCCTCGGACGGGGAGATCGAGACCAAACTGTTCAAGGTAAACGGGACTAATCACAGTATCAATATTAATGCATTTTCTCTAATCTGTCTTTCATTTCTTAACTTGACTTATTTGGTTGCAACTAAGGACGTCCAGTATTAACCCTTACTGTAAACAGATCAACTGATACTGATATAAGTCTGGTAACATTTATTTCCTTATCTATGAAAACCACTGAGATTAATAAAATGAGCTGCAATGCTGCCATCTAGTGACTTCTAATATACAGTCATTTATCCCCAAAAATATTTATATATTCTTCCCAAGTCATGTGGTGAAACCCAGACATTGTGTTATCAAAACTTTGTTGATTGATTCTTACAGATATCACGTTATAAGCTAATGTTGGGTCAATAGAATTGATTGGCCGATATAATCAGGTGACCACAGAGGCCTTTGTAAGAGAAAAGGTTTTCTCATCCTTTGAACATTTTTTTCTGCTTTTTTTCTCGCCTCCTGACTTGTCCACAGGGAAATGTCTTTAAGACCAGGGCTGGAGGACAGGCCGTGCACTTTACCGACGTTGAGACGCTGAGACAAGAATGTCCAACGGCATCGAGGTACAGTGTCCACTGGTGTTTTCCGGAGTGGATAAGTGTCAAATACGTATCGTTTTTATTTGTGTCTTGTGCGTCTGTCTCTGTTCATGTCATTTTAAGAACATTTTCCTAAAGTCCTCTGCACTCATGACCTTTTTTTTCCCGGTTTCAGTCGAAAACGGCGTTCAGGTTCTGCAGAAGGACCAGTTCAGACGGACGATGTTGAAAACAGAGTAGGTTTTAATAAGACAGATTATAAAGATTTTACAGCCTGAGCCTGTTTTATAAAATACTGTAATGTGAAAGTTGTTTTAAAGTCTTTGTTTTTCATTCATCGATTAATTGTTCTTATCTCATTTATTTTTTTTCTCCTCATTAGCCCCCTCTAGGGAGCACCAGCTATGGGAACCAGAAGTAAGTATTAAAAAAAACCCTGTATGAAAATGGGATTAATTAAATAAGCTGCAATGCTGCCATCTATTGACATTTACTTTAATATGCAGACTTTTATCCCACAAACTATTTTCATATTTCTTCTTTATAACAGTTGTTGTTGCACTTATGAAGGAGTAGTTAAAGATAAAAAAATGTTTGTTAAAACTAATCTAATCCCATTTTTGTAAATAGGAAAAATAAAATATTCACTAATTTTTTTTTTAGTATCTACAAAATGTTGTTTTGCAGCCTTTATTTTACATAATAGTCTTCACTGCAGCATTTGTGTTCATTAAACTGATGACGTTTTCACTTGTATCTGGTCTAAAAACCTTCTTTTCTTTTTTTCTTCTTCCAGACGCAGAAAGCCTTGAGTTCCCGTTCAAATGAAGGATCTTTTTTTTTTCTCTCTCTTTTTACATGTAGAAGGTTGTATTTACTGCTGGAACCTCTGACTGAATCTATGCAGTTTTTCTGTGTATATATTTATATGATATTTTTGACAGTGAAGAGTCTCTCGTGTTCTGTCCTCTGTTTGTGGCGTTCGACCTTTAAATGCTGGATATGATGCAGGTTTTTTTAAAGACATGGATGATGTGAAAATATTGTGATACTTTTATATATTAATCATTTGAAGAGGTGATCTCCTGTGATCTCAGCCCAAAGATCAAATTACTTTTATTACTTTGTTTTTTTTTTAGTGTGTAACAGTAAAAGAAAGAACAGGTTAAATACTGGTAGCGAATATAACACTATAGATGAAGCAGCAGCTGTAAATAAAGTTTTTTTTTTTTTTTTTTTTTTTTTTTTTTTTTTGTAAAATCTTGCCCTTATTGTTTTGTTTCTGCCATTTTTTTTTTCTTTGATACATTTGCCACGTTTGTACCGCACTCTTTTTGGTGGCAATAAATAAATCTGAACAATTTATGATGACGTTGATGTACAGTGTAGTTTACAGACAAGAAGAACAAGACATGTCTGACTGTGACTTTGACAGACTGAATCAAACTGACAGATTTCGAACCTTTTTTTAAAAAAAACAAAACTAAAAATTTATTGTGCAGTTTCAATTTGAAACAGCAGAGGGAGCCAAATACCTCTCAATTCCTTTACTCGAACGAGTTAACATTTCAATACATGTACATATCCTTACAGGTGTCGATACATAATTACCCACATGTCTTTCTACATATGTGTATAAATAAACCCTCTGATGCATGTGTATGTACATACATGTATATATTTATATACGTACATACATATAAACCTCAGATCAGATTGACATTTTGCAGCTTTTGACAAAACTCTTTATTTTTGATCTTGATGTCATCTGATCCCATCTTGACCCCAAAAACTAGTTCACTTACTCAGGACGGTACAGGGATTCAAACAAGTTTGGTGAAACCAAATCATTGTTTTGTTGCAAACAAACTTGCAGAATTGTGCTCATATAGTTAGTGATTTTCCAAAGTCTGTCATTTTTGCTGTTTTGGAACTTGAGTCCTGTTTTATCGTCAGCTCTGGTGTCTGTACCAGGACGACTGCAGCTGGTGTCTGTTCTGTCTTCCTGGTCTGTTGTTGAAGCCAGGCCTCACATTCCTGGTAACTTGTTAATAAGTGGTAGTACTTGATGTTCAGTCTGGTTTTGTTTGGAAAGGAAACACTTGGCTCTCGTCTGTGGGTGTGTTGTCTCAGTCCAGGGTTCTAATGACGCTGCACCAGGTTCAGAACATACCTGTGAGATGATCATGTCGTGTTACCAAAGCTATAATGACTGTATTCACAAATAATTATCTCCTACGACTCTGACCTTCTCACTTCACTGAGTCTCGGCGCCAGGTTCTGTGGCGACTGATGAGGCTTCAAACGCACGAATGTCGCACAACTGGTTGGTTTTGGTTTTATTTACCACTGCATTTAAAACAACATGTAATTTCACTTAATTTCAGGTGGATTATTTTTAAACACCGTCCTTTCTCTGCTCTACTCTTCATCAGTTCATATTAAGAAAGAAAAATAGCACCAGTGACGAGGCGTCATTCTGTCATCGCTGTCCTCCGATCACAAAACACCTTAATTAGTAAATGAGATGAACTGGAAATGCAATAATTCTGCGGCTGCAGCCACAGTGAGTCAGTTAATTTCTAACCCTAGAAAAACTATGACTTGATTAACATGAGTAATAATACGGTGCAGCAGGTGGAGGTGACTGTGACGGATGAGGTTGAACCAGATCAGTGTTGCTTTTTTACAAAATGCCTGAGCTTTGGAAAAGTTGCTGGTGTCACATCTAAGGTATTGAGATGTTAACTCCTGTCTTCTGTCTATTCCCAGTGTCTCTAATCCATCCATCACGGCTGGTCTCTCCACCATCCCTCCACCTGACTCTCTTCTCCACTGCTTTCAACACTGATAAACTGGCAGGAATTGAAGAAAGACAAACAATTTCTTCAACAGCTGTGTTTCTTCTAGAGTTTTTGTTGCCGTTTTCTGAAACAAAAAACGATTTACATTAAATAAATACCACATTAGTGACTTGGGTGTAGAAGTTGATGGACCAGGTCCAGGTCTGTGACCTCAGGGTTCACCTGCGGTCGGAGGAAGTGTTTTGTTTGCAGCTCAGGTTTCTTTTATCCTCAGAGACTGAAGTGTTTGAGGGTGAAGTTACGGTGAAGCACCAACTTCCTCCACTGTGTGAGCCACCGTGCAGCCTGTTGACTGCTCTGCCTGTTGATCTTACTAAAAGCCTCACACACACACACACGTAAACAATAGTGTCTGTGTGTGTGTGTGTTCCTGTGTTTGTGTCAGTCAAACACCAGTGTGTGTACACAGGTTAAAACACACACATTAATAACAAGTGAAATGTTGTTCCTGGTGGAGAGTTTTCACAGGTTCCGCGTTAAACTCAGCGTTTAATCTTCCTGCACAAACAACCGTCAATATACGTGCAAACAAATCTTTGTCACCGTCGGCCAACTCCCATGATGCTTTGAGAAACAAACAACAAAAAACACAAGGACAAAGACTGGTCTGTGACCAGAGACCATCCAACTATCAGCCCACGACCACTGTGTGGCGCTATCACTGCTGTGACCAATTGAAACTTTAGAATCACGTATTTACAGATAAATGACACTGTTGAACTAAAATTATTTGTTTTTTCATCTCTTTTATTCATTCACAGAAAAGTGCCAACTCTTTCGGCCCTTTTTTTGCCCTGTACTTCTGGTCAGCGCCTTTAGATGTCGCTGTTGTCCGTTCTATGTTTCCCACCTCGCAGCAACTGTTGACTCCAACGGGAACCAGATGGAGCAGAGCAGAGACATGAAGCTGCGGGCCACGTCCAAATTGAGCAGAATCTCATTAGGTTCATCTCTCAGCTCTGTTGACTCTACGTCAGCTCCTCCCCGTCACATGACCTGGATTGAGGCTCTTATGGCTTGAGGACCAGTTGTGATGCTTTTAGATTTCAATCCCATTTGCATGACTATAAATATATATTTAAACATACAGAAATGTATGTGCAAACATCTTTTCTGCTGCATGTACTGATAGGATCCTATAAATATATATACACACATATATTGTAATATTTATATATAAATATATCAATATTTGCTTATGTATGCATATGCTTGTAAATATATACAGTATATATATGCATATATATACATATGTTTATGTATGTATTTGTATATATAAATACATGTAAATACATTAATTCATCTTCCTCGTCCTATCGGTGTCTCAGGCTCAGTCGTCTCCACCACTGACACCCAAATCCCACTTCTTTCCACAGGAAGTTCTGTGGCTCAGGACGGTGAGTTTGCTCCTCAATATGAACCTGGCAGACACGGGATTAGAACCTGCAGCCTCGTGGACCCAGATGCACTACTGTAACCACTGTGCCACCGTTGCCACCTCTCCCTCCTTCATTGTGACCCTATGATCTTCTTGGCTAACGGACACTTCTACTGTAGAACTCCATCAGGTGATCGTCACCATCAGACACGTTGAGTTGAAACATTTTTTTTCTTGCGTTGCCTTCACTTCAGTCTTTTTTTCTCCATTACTCTCTTTCACAGACAAATCCTCGGCTCAGTATAAACCCCGGCTCTGAGAAGTGAGCGTTTTGAACAGAATATAAATGACATCATTATGTAATATTCATTCTGTTGCTGTAGCCCCCCCTGCTGGCCCACATCTCTGCTCGCCCCATATGCTCTGGACTCTGTGCTCTCCTGTCTTTTCATGGAGAATATTACAGAGTTATTAAATTAATCTCTGCTCACTGGAGCCTGTTATTGCAGCTCAGAGATTTGTCGGCTGAATCCAGCAGTTCCACTGAACTTTAAGCTGATTTATTTGGGGGTGCCAGGCCCGGGGAGTCCCCGGAACGGAACCGATGACCTGTTTTATTTTGCACAAGTGAATGCGTCCTTAAATGGACTTATGTCCTGTTTTTTTTAATCTTCTTTTGAACCTTATCTTTTCCTTGTGTTTTAGGCCGTGAAGAAACATCCTGACAGTCTCTGAATGAAAGAAAACCTGTGACAACAACTGTAATGTTGGACGACTCTACGACTGTGTTATAGCACCACCTGCAGGGAGGAAGAGGTTACTGTAAGTTTGATGATTTGAAAAAAATGGTTTTTCAAAAAAAAGACTTCATATTCATTATAATTAGTTACACATTTACCGATACTGATATTAACCGATACTACCCAAACACTTAATTCCCGATACCGATATATGCAGGTGATATCCCCTGAATTATTGTGACACCAGACTAAAGGCATTCCATAAATAACTGTGTAAACATAAACACACTACTTCAATATAAGTTATAGAAAAATGACAAAAACTCCAGACCACGGACATTTACTGTAGCATCGATCGTTGTTGTTGTCCCTTTATCATCAATCACATGACGGTCAAAGTGTGAGTAGTGCTGACTCAGTTCCCCATGAGGAAGTCCAGAGTAATTGCCGAGATCGCAGCTTTGCAGCATCGGGTTTTGGACAAAATGTAAGCTGATATCGGCCCGATATTATCGGTGAAACGATATATCGGACAACTCTACACAATAGTACACTGGTATTAGCCAATAGTATGCTGTGTACAATCTGGTCCAAGTTTAAGACTAGAACAGAAAACCATGTGAATTGGGATTAAATCAGGAACTGGACTTGAGTCTGAGGGGTTCAGGTTCGATCCTCTGTCTGCCAGGTCAACATGGCACTGCCCTCCATTTAGGTTGTGAATCACAAAGACAAGGAGTTTGCTTTTCTTCTTTCCATCCTTAAAAACATCTGGACGTTTTGATGGAGTGAAAGGAGACAGTGACCAGATGATGAGGGAAAAATGATATCAATCCCATCAACTCTTTGCATCATGATCTGACATCAATGATGTGCAGATGTGGTCGATGAGGTCGATGAGGTCACCACCACCACCACCACCACCACACACTGAACTATAAATATCTCCGTCCGCTTCACAGTGACAACGTCTGCATCCTGTTTGAACTTCCACAGTTCCAGGGAAAATCAGGCAAAAAGTGTTGAAAAACCACCCCGTGGGGCGGGGTCTGGAGCTGGCACCGCTGATGATCACATGACTGTAAGTGCAGAGCGCAGCATCTGTGCGTTCTGACAGGAGCAGCAAATTTAACACTGGCTGATTCCAGCCCAGATTCCTAACCTCATTTATCAGAGTGTGTGGCTGCAGAATTAACATTTAATCCAGTCTGAGATATTTGGGCTCCTTTGGGTCAACAGTTTAGCTGCTGATTCCCACCCCCCACCCCCCGCCCCCCATGCCTGGAAACCAAGTCTGCTTTCAATTATTGCTGCAAAATTGCTTTACAGGTTCCACGCATGATTAAATATTCATTATGTTAAACTTAGCACTTTCTTTGTATATAAATCCATATTAGATTTGTCTGGCAGGCTGCCTGGAGCCACATGAGAAGGTTCTGATGCAGTAAAACCTCTTGGACTTCCTGCCCTGCTCTTTATCCTTGATTTGTTTTTGTTCTGATGTAAACGATGAAGTGTTGATGCTTTCCAGGTTTTTTGTCCGGGGGCAGGAGAGTGGCTCTGGGAAAATACCAGTGGATCAGGAGCGGGTACAGCAGATGTTTCCAAAGAAAGAAGCCGTTCGTATGTGTAACTCTATCTGTGGTTCCCAACCTTCTCTGAGGCGCGGCACAGATTCTACATTAAGGAAATCCCACGGTGCACTTTAGTAAAAAAGTACACGCTACGAAATATTATTATCTTACTCACGATTCACCAAGCAAATGAAAATGAAACCTTGGCCTGTTTAGTTGAACACAGAGCAAAAACACTGAGAGGAAGTTGAAGAAAGACTGAGCTCTTCTTTCTTAGCTATGTATTGCCACCTGGTGGAGGATTATTTAACTGTTCCTCGTGTCACTAATCAATCAATCAATCAATCAATCAAATTTTATTTGTATGCAACAATGTACGCACTTGGAATGAAACCTGTTCCTGTTTAGTTGAACACAATGTTGATAAACTCTAAAGAATTGAATAAAGACATTTTTCTTTTTTCACAATGTTCTGCTGCCACCTGGAGGAAAATTTACTGACATTCAATGAAACCTTGGCCTATTTAGTTAAACACAGAGCTAAAATATTGGGAGGAAATTGAAGAATGACCGCGCTTTTCTTTCTGAGCTATTTACTGCCACCTGGTGGAGGATTATTTAGCTGTTCTTCATGTCACTAATGCAACAATGTACGCACTTGGAATGAAACCTGTGGCCTGTTTAGTTGAACACAATGCATTTTTCTTTTATCTTAGCTCTCTGCTGCCACCTGGCGGAAGAATATTTAATTGCTGCTCTCTTGGAATAAGTCTTGGGGCCAGTTGCGTTAAAAGCAATGTGGACTAACTCAGAGGAATTGATGAAAGGCAGTTTTTTTTTTCTCACAGCCATCTGCTGCCACCTGGTGGAAATTTAGTTGTTTTTCCTGTCACTGACGCAAAGACAAACAACAGCAAACGATTTCCAGGCTAGTCTCCTGCTGATTCGGTCTCCAGTCTCTGATGGTCGTGTTTTGTGTTTTCATAGTTGCGTGCGATTGTGTTGTTGCAACAAAACCAACTTCCCTGAAATTGTTGACCTAATATTATCTCCTTCCAAGTGCAGTTGACCTCTGTGATTGGACGGACGGTTCCAAAGACATCATGGAAAATAAATCACAAGTATTAGAAAATTCCTGAGTGGATTCACCAGCTCTGCCTCGCATTTGTTTTCCAGCTGCAGGAGGATCAGGGCTGTGTTGACCCAGGAGGTATTTGGTTTGTCTTCTGTTACAGACATCACGAAAAGGACTCTGGGCCCAGATGGTTGAGGAGAGGGACAAACTGGAAGCAGCTGTGTGTTCTTTTTCCTCAGCGAGAAGGGAAGAAAGTATTTGTTCCAGGTCCAAGTAATATGTTTTATAATTTGCTACTGTGGTTTTGTGTCCGACATGGATTTTTCTTTATCATTATTTTCGCTGCGTCCGTGTCCAATAAGTGCGTCCACTTCACTTGCCAGCGTGCTCTTGGCGCAGCTACCTGTCCTGCTTGGCTGTTGCAGTGCGTCTGGCTGTAAGTGGCTGAGGAATGCGTATCATTCTTGAATGGATTGGACAGAGAGCGACCGCAGAAAAGAGCGCCTGCTGTTCTGAAGAATAACATCTGACCAGAAGGAAAATTTAATGGCCCGACACTAAACCCTGCTGCTCTGTAGCCCTGAATAAGAACTATAAATAAGGTGGAGAAACAAAGGCCTGTTCTGAAGGGTTCTGGGAGGCCCAGTACAAGGCTCAGTCAAGAAGAACCAAGACAGATTAAAACCAGGTTGGTGGGTTAAGAATAACCAGCTAAAAACCTTTAAACTGTTCTTCACAAAAGTGCATCCATTCATCTTCATCCTCTCATCTGTTACAGGGGACCAGGCCTCAGGGGCAGCAGTCTCCACGACTGACACCCAAATCACAATACTGTGAGGTGAGTCCACTGGAAGTTATATGGGTCGGGACGGTGCTACGTTCAGAGCCTAAAGTGGCAACTGGTGGATATGAACCTGAAGCCCAAAAACCCAAGTCATTCTTCTTAACCACTGCCGCACACAAAGGGTTACGTTTTGCAGAAATAATAATTCACGTGTGGGTCTAACGTCCCAAAGATGGAACCTCAGATTGGTTTGGAGATCAGTGATCCCTTCGTTGGATTCTTCTATGTTGGATTCCCCAAGTGTGGGATGATCAGCGGCCACTGAAGGTTCTTCTGGGCTTGACTGAACAACATTGTTATGTTCTTTTTTTGCAGTGTTATGGTGAATGTGGACAGATGGGGGCCCAGTGGATAAGGAAGTGGACCTGGCTCTGAGCTGAGGTGACCCGATCATGGTGTCGTCCCCACTCCCTAAAATATAACACGGCCTTCAGGTTGGAATCCACCAGCTGCCAGGTCGTGACCGTCCTGCCCTTCATAACCTTTAGCATCTCACCAACCACAGGAAGGAGCAGTGAGATTTGGGTGTCAGTCGTGGAGACTGCTGGATAAGATAAGGTGGATGAAGATGAATAAGTCGATGTTCGAAGGTCAGGTTGGAACAGTACGATTATTTCATTTGTCTAATGGCCAAGAACCGCCGTCTTCCTCCAGTTGGAGGTCAGGAAACGATCACGTTCTCCGTCCTACGTGGAACTCTGCTCCCTTGACACCAACGGCACCTGGAACAAATGGTGCAAACGGAGCAGAGAGAAGAACAAGAGCTTTTCTTTCCATTATGAGGATTAATCTAATCAGAGCTGCAGGCTGAGAGCAGCCTCGTTAATGGGACTCGTTCACTCAATTATTCTAATTGTTCCATTCAAAGAACATTCTGCTTCAGTTCCTGGAAGTCCAGGGATGAGTTTTAGTCACTTTAATTATCAAGAGATTTAACAGGGAACATCAGTGGGAGGTGGAGGTGGTGGTGGTGGTGGAGGTGGTGGTGGGTGTTAAAAAGGACATGAGTCATGGCAGGTCAGTCAGCACAGTGTCAATACTCAGATGATAATCTGGGAACGTCTCTTCACGTCTTTCAGATTAAAAATATTTTTGAAAATACGTTTTGTTGACTTGCATCGTTGATTTGTCCAAAGTTCAAATCAGAGACTGGAGCTCAAACAATCACTGTCTTGTGATCCTGACACGCTGGAGAAGACAGATTGAGATGGTTTGGACATGTCCAGAGGAGGGACAGTGGATAAGAATGATACTAGAGATGGAGCTACCAGGTAAGAGACAAAGAGGAGATTGATGGATGCAGTGAAGGAGGACATGGAGGTAGTTGTCCTCCCTCACTGTAGTACACCTGAAGAAGGGACAAAACCCAAATAGTAGAAGAAGAAGAAGCCTCTAGAACCCAACATTCCTCCTCAACCTACCAAGAAAAACCACACTAAACTGAACCTTGATAACAAGTCAATTAAACCTTCTTCTTTAATCTTCTCTGCTGATCTTTCTTCTTATTCTCTGCCAGAGTTTGTTTCCAAGATGAAGCTGAAACTGGATCCTCATCAGAGGAAACGTCCATAAATCACAGGCAGGAAGATCGATGGTTCTCTGCGGTTGTTCAGCTCTAATGTGCCACAAAAAATCACAACTCAATCCAGAGCTGAAGTCCTGATGGTTGGACCCTGCTGAGGTCCAAGGATCAGATCCTTCAAACACTTCTACTGGGAAGTGGATGAAGGTTCTCAGTCGTCCAGGTCGAGGTCAAGGTTAAAGAGTTGCCGTATTTTCACGACCATAAGTGGCACCGTGGCAGTTTTGTGTGTCTACGTTTAACACATAAGGTGCACCTGATCACAGGGCGGGTTTTATATACAAGCCACGCCCACACTTCCCCCTTTAACGTTCTCATGGTGTCCTCTACTACGTCCTCCTCACAACAACACACTGGGCGCACCGCTCTATAGGGCGCGCCACACATTTAGAAGAAATTCTCCGAACTTTGATGTGACCTTACAGTCGTGAAACGACAACTGGACGTTTAGTTTTTTGGACGACCTTTCACCTCTGATCCAAGTGGCTTCTTCAGTTCTAACTGTTAGTGAAGAGTAACAGAAGTTCTATCCTGGGTTTACCTGTGTGTGGTACCAGTCGTTGGCTTGGTATTGATGGGTTGTTCAGAGTGGAATCTTCTGGGTGTTGTCTCTGTCCAGGGGACAAGGGACTCTTTCCAGGTGGACCCAGACCCAGACCCAGAACCAGATCCAGACCACTTCCACTTTGGCGCAGAATCCACTTCATATCTGATGCTGTTCAGATTCATGTTGCGTTCGCTGAGTGTTTACATTACGTTAAATTAAAGCTGATGTCATATCAGACATGACAGGAAGACAGAAGGACAGACGCTGCAGTGTTGACTGTCAGTCAGAAGAAGACAGGTGTGTGACCTGAGTGTGTTTGACTGGTGTCTAATCTGTAACCCTAAGCCTGTGGCCTGGATCCAGGTCTAACAAGGTCTTCTAATGTCCTGATTGTCCTCTGTATTTTTTTTGGCATGTGAACCTGAACGTTCGCTCAACCTGCGGTGAAGCTTCTCATTCATCAGCCGCCTTTGGCTCCCGACACGACTCGACTGAAGCTAAAGACGTTTCACGTATGCAATCAGCGGTGGTTTTAGTTCAGTACTCCATAATTAACCCTAGGAGACAAAAAAGTCCATTAAATCATCAGCTGAGCTCAGGTAAAGCCGAACTTAATTATGCCGCGAAAAGGAAAATAAAGAAATCTGCTCCAGGTAGGAGACAAAGAGGAGATTGATGGATGCAGTGAGGGAGGACATGGAGGTAGTTGGAGTTAGAGTTGAAGATACAGAGGACAGGGGGAGATGGAGAAGGATGATTCTTTATGAAAGGCCTTTGTCCAACTCTGTTATAACTTGTACATTTTTTTTTTTTGTTTTGGACAAAAGTTTCCGTTAATACAGAACTGACCGGTCTACAGATGAAGTGAAGGAACAACGAACAAATACTTCTGATCTGTGTCAACTGATTTCAGAACAAGTTGATGCAACATGAGGTTTGTCCATTGTCTTTGTCCCAGTGTCACAGTTTGTATTTTGACGCTCTGATTCTAACCAACCCATCATGTCGTCCATCGTCTCTACAGAGAAATAAAAACAACGTTGTAGCAGATGCTGAGACGTCAAAGAGGATCAATGTCTTTCTTCAATTCCTGTGAGTAGAACAGTGTTGGTTTCTTCTAAACAGGCCCAGGTTCTGGACGAGGAATAAAATCCCCGGTCGTTTTTCTCCTTCTGTTGTGTTTGATTGGTTGCAGGTGTTTGACAGGAAAATTGTCCTCAGCCTGAGGTCTGATTGGTCCTCCAGCATCGTTCAAGCACTGCCAGCAAACAGGTTTTTCATTGTTGTTATTATATTATTCAGCTTTGTTAATTATGGTGCGCTGTGTGAACGGGCATTTTCTCACATTCCCTGATTCTGGATCAGTCCCCGACTCTAGATGTGCCAATGTCTCCCAGTCACTTGGCAGAGAGAGACTGTTCTGACAGAACATAATGGATTCGGAACCTTTTCCCTGTTTGTTTTCCCTCTGACCCGTCACCCTTATCTAAACACAGCAGAAAGAAATCCCAATATTTGGGTCGAACCAAATAAAGTCCTAGGCCACGCCCCCTCCTGTCACATCATCGGTGAAAAACGACTGCAGTCGAGTGATTTCAAAGATAAATACGTTGTGATTGCTGGAAAGCCAGTTCCTTGTCAGCACCCACCAGGACCAGGAGCTTCCTGCCAAAAACAATGAAGGCTCCGGGTTTTTGTATCCACAAAAATATTGGACGGCATCGAGGGATAAACACTTTCGGCCAAAGTGGCTTGGAGTTTTTCCTGGTGTTCCTGGCACGGCCTGCGGGCGGTGCAGCTGTCAGTGGTGTGGTTTCACTGAGGCGGCGTGAATTCCAGGCTGACTCTGCTCTGGCTGTGGTTGTTGTGATGACAGCGTTTTGACTGATCTCTATCCACCCGCACTCATTAAGGTTGTTGGCGTCTTTCACTGCTCTTGTATAGATTATGGGATACAAACTGTGTTAAAGTCCAGCTCTGGTTTAAGACCAGGATGTTGTGTTTTTGTCAATAATCCAATGAAAAGATCGGTCTGACTTCATCAGCTCCATCCTTACCTCGCTCAGTGCTGTGGGCCGTTCCATTCTCTTTACATATACTTTTCACTTGGCTCCAATTTTTCTTCCCGCTCCATTGTGACCACTGTTGGATAAGTTACTTTAAAAAAGTAACTTTAAAAGTAAGTTACTTTAAAAAAGTAACTTTAAAAGTAAGTTACTTTAAAAAAGTAACTTTAAAAGTAAGTTACTTTCAAAGTAACTTTAAAAGTAAGTTACTTTAAAAAACTAACTTAACGTATTTTTACGACAATAAGGCGCACATGAAAGTCTTTGATTTTCTTCAAAATGTGCGACGCACCCTTTAGTGCAGTGCGCCCTGTGTGTTGTTGTTGTTGTAAGGCGGACGTAGTAGAGGACACCATGAGAACTTTAAAGGGGAAAGTGTGGGCGGGGATTGTATATGAAGCGCTTTGAGCCTTATGGTCGTGAAACTATGGTATTGTGTTACTATCTACTGCACTTAAAAAGTAACTAGTTACTTTACTAGTTACAAAATTATAAAAGTAACTAATGACTAGTTACTTTACTTTAAAAACACATTAAAGAAGTTTAGTGTTGTGTTCTGTAGCAACTACCCTAATGAAATGTCGTGGAACAATATAAACAAAACAAATGTTTAGACATTTTCACAGACATCGTTATCACAACCTCAACTTGACATTTGCCGTCGTCTTGCTTGTGGGTGTGGCCTGCTGTACTGTGTCACGTGTGTGTGAGACTGTTTATTTCCCTATAAGGCAAGAAGACCCGCCCAGGTCTCTCTCTGATTAGCCTGAAATGTTAACCTATGTCAACCAATCATCGCTCCTTTTCAATGCATGGACTCACGGCCGTCTTTCACTCATAACTGACAGGCAGCAGACAGGCTCCGCCTCCACACAGTCCTCTCTCTGTGACCGGGAGAAACCGTCCATTTGGACCACAGATAGTAACTACTGTTACGTAACTAATAACGTAACAGTAGTTACGTTATTAGTTACCGAGAAAAGTATTTACTTTACATAACAGCGTAACAAGTAACGCGTTGATCCCAACACTGATTGTCACCATGTTGCCATAGTTTGAGCCACCTTTACAGTGAATGTGCTTTGCAGACGCTAATAACAGGTGAAGTTGGGACACGGTGTCCTGGTTTGTCCTGTCATGTGACACCGGCGTCTGTGTCGAGTGTGTCATCGATCTCCTCCTAGTTTGGCAGCAGATCACTGCTCTTTAATTGTGATGATTGTTCTCGACTGTAATGGTTGAATCACAGGAACAACAACAACAACAGTGCAGTGAAATCAAGCTACATATTTGTTATGTAATAGAAGAAGCTCTGACTGATACTCACTCAACAGGTACAGGTATCAACTTCACCTGTAACTGTAACAAAGAAAATATACTGTTACCACTTTAAAGTGACACGACATACGACAAAGAAAGTCATTAGTTTGGTTTCAACTCAACTCTGTGTCTGGATACAGAGAAAAGAGTCGCCTGCAGAAAAGAAGAGGTTTTTGGCCAAAATCTGTTGATTTGATTTACATCACGTTAATATAGACGTACGACGCTGCATCGCTGCATCGATTTTTTAATACATTACATTTATTTCTGCGTTTTTTTTATTACTCTAATGCAAGTTCCTGCAGAATATTAAAAAAATATTTTCATTATTTTAATGATAAAATAATCATTTTAAGAAGAAAAAGATGAAGTTCTGTTAAATTGTTTTGATATATTTAAATTTACGTTGACTCTTAAAGGATTCATGAACGGGAAATATATGTTAATAGTCTAATAAGTATCGTGTTTCTTTTTTGTGTTTCACGATCAGTTCCAGAACTTGAAGACAAGATATTGAGATTTAAAAAAAAAACCAAAAAAAACAAGTCAACTGTTGACGCAGTCAAAATAATTCACTTTGGTCGTTAAAACTCCAAACAGTGCTGTAGAATATCGATGCCGACCTTCATCCTTGTTCTTCTTCTAATTCATCTTCTTCCTCTTATCCGTTACCTGATCTCAGGAGCAGCAGTCTCCAACAGCGCCACCCAAATCACACTGCCCCATACTCCACAAACCTTGTGGTTGTAGATGTCCTTAACCATTTTCATGGCCTTTTTTTAACGAATGTCCAAACCTCATTTCTTCACTGACCATCGTGAGGTTCACATTGTCCTCACTGTTGACCATGAAGTCTTTGTCCATCCTGACCCTCTGTAGTGACCCCTGCTGTTCCTTAGAAGTAAAGTCTCAGAGCTGAGGAACAATAAACCCATCCATGTGAGACTGGTTGATCAGATGTTCTCAGCTCCATGAACCTGAACCTGCTCTAAAAAAGTGACTGAATGCAATAAAAACACAAAGACATTTGAAAGATTTGTCCCACATTTCCGTCCTTGGACTCAGCAGATCAGCCCGGTGCGTGGGACAACTTTTACGTGGAGCAATTTTTTAAAAAATTCATTAGATGCAGGATTGTGGAGACATGTGATTGTTAGGGCCTGAGGTGACCTCACATGGAGGAGACAAGTGTGTGGAGGACCTGCAGTTTAATTGCATCAAATGCTGGCAGCAGCAGTGAAGGGTGGAGCATTTTCATTGGCTGGAGGAAAATGAACCCAAATGAGTCCTTGATGAGTGGAGCTCCTCCAAGTGGCTGCTCCCGGCACATGTGACCGTCCTTCTTCTCCTACGGCTCATGTTGCTCACAAAAGAAACACAAATAACATTTTTCTCTGCTCAATTATTTTTTATTGGTAGTGATTTCTTCCGAGCCGTCGTCGTCTCGTTGGACGTGATAAGTGGCGTCCACAGAGAGACCGCGGGATCTTCTCGTCCTGCAACGTTAGAACTTGATAATAAAAAAAAGGAATTGAATGTGAAGATGATTGAGTTGCTTAAAGTCACAGAAATACAACAGCCTGACGGAGAGGGAGAGTTCTCCCAGAAGGGGGCAGTGTGATTTGTTTTTTAATATATGGTGATATTCATTGGTAGATTAGATTTTTTGCTGGATTTGTCAAAGTAGATCTCGACTAAATTTCAATCTTTCCTCTCACTTTAGTTTCTAATCCTGTCTCTTTTGTTTGACGTCCACAACAGCATCAGTCTTCGAGTCCAAAACGTCTTCAGATCTGAGCCGTGTTTCATTTTTCAGCACTAAACACAATGAGTCTCTGACCCGTCTCCTCCCCAACTGTGTCCTTCGTCCCCTAACTACTGAATGGTGGCGCTGTAAACAACCTATGGACCATTTATAAGGCCAGAGACTGTCATGTTCTGCCAAAGTCAATATTTGTCCTGCAGTTGATCCACGGTGTAGAAGTGCAGGTGTTGGTGTTGTGTGTCTGTGTGTGTCTTTGTGTGTTTTCAATAACGTTCCTGTCGTTCAGCAGCTCCACCTCCGTCACAAGAATCAGACAAATGTGTTGAGCAACGACATCGTTGTGACTGAGCAGGTTTCCTTTGGCAACTGTTGCTGCTGCTGTTGCTGCTGTTGCTGCTGCACAAACACAAAACCAACAGATAAACAACGTGGACACAGAGTAGTTTGAATCTGACAACCGTTCATCCCTGATGTTTTACTCATGTGATAAATGTGAGTGTGTTCTTGCCCTTACCAGGAGATGGCAGTAGTGACCACAGATGGCGCTCTCTGAGGCAGCTGTCACTGTCCCCCCTGCAGGTCTTTACAAACAGCCGTATGTTTTATTTACTTCCTACATTTTCACCATAGTTTCCTCAGAACTGGGATGTACAACCTGTGGCTCCTGACCCACAGGTGGCACATTAGGCTCCTCCCATTGGTCTCCTGCAATAAAACTGCTGTAATTAAATTACTGGACACATAGATTTCTACTTCTATTTACCTACATGTCTGTCTATATTTGTGCCTTTATGTCTGTCTCTCTGTCTGTCTGTCCATCACTCTGACAATCTATTTCTCTCTGTCTGACTAACTGTCCGTTTGTTTGTCTGTCTGTCTGTCTGTCTCACTCTATCTGTCTGTCTGTCCCTCCCTCTGTCTGTCTGTTCCTCTGTCTGACTGTCTGTGGGTCCATCAGTCTGTATATCTGTCGGTCAATCTGTCCTTCTGACTAACTGTCTGTCTGTCCGTCCATCCCTCTGTCCCTCTGACTATCTGTCTCTCACTTTCTGTCTGTTTGTCCCTCCATCTGACTGTCTGTTCTCTGTCTGTCTGTCTCTGTCTGTCCATCTGACTCTTGATGACACGTGAGGACTAAAGGCCTCTACCCCCTCTCTGTGCCCTCTACTGGGAAAACGTTGCCATTGCAGGGAAGGGCTGAACTACAGTATAATAACAATCCAAACCAATGACCAAACTGTTACAAAACAAGCTGAACGTGCCACATCAGGCCCCCGCACCTTAGTTTGTTCATGTCTGGACCAGATCCCATCTCTCTTCAGTTGGACTGTGTGATCCATCACGTCTTCTGAGACAACAGGTGATTGTGGTCACAGCTCCACCCGTCCAAACCCCAACCCCGGAAAGACAACGTTGAGTGTGAAAGAGAGCCGTCGGTCGCCACAGCCCGGGCAGAGACGTCCCCGCGGCCCAGACTGTCTTCCCTCAGTGTTGTCCTAATGCTGGTCAAACAGTGTTGTGAATGGACAAACTCGACCGTCTCAGTGTTTAGTCTGACAGTGTAAATATTAGCAGAGCACACAGAGGAGCAGGAGTCGCTCGGTGCGTTTCTGTGTGTCCAGTGTCATCGCTCCGTCAGCTACGTCCACACAGCAGCGACTGCGATGGTGGAGGAGACAAAGGAACCAGATGTGTTTCCTGTCTCACCTGCTTCTTCTAGTCCAGTCAGTCAACTGGTCTGTCCACTGATGAATGGTGTTTTTCTAAGACCTGGTAGAAAAGAAACAATTGTTCCGTTCTGATTCTGAGGATTTTATTAGTTCACACAATATAAATAAGAAGAATACATTCTCAACAGCGCCACCTACAGGAGTCAGACATTTTCTGTCTATTATGTGGTGTATGATTAACAGATCCTGGAGAACTGACTGTGGACCAGCGTGAACCTGGAGCTGCCTCACACAGTTGGAACAGAACCTTGATATTTATCATCATCAATGTGAAAAATAAAGGTCAGGGTGGAAACTAAGACAAAAACGGTGCCAGAAAGTGACCAAAACAAACAAAAATATAAATATAAATTTTAGTGTTTACCAAAATACAAACAAAGAATAGAAAAATAAAAGAATAGGAAAAGTAAAAAATAACTATAACATCAAAAAACTCACATAAAAAAACTCAAAAAATGTACTCATACTCATAGTTTCTGCTCTTTTTGTTGAGATATATAGATATTTGTGTTTGTATAAATTATTTTTAGTGTCAGTCTTTATAGGTTGAGGTTGATTTTCTAATAATACGTATTTATTTTGTCTGTGTCTGATGTAGTGGACAAAGGAACCTGCTGTAGGTTCTCAGAGAAACAAAGACTTTGGTTAATAATTATTGTTAACTAAGTGTTTGACAACTTCTCCACCCTCCGTGTGTTCTTGGAAGTCTGCACCTTCCTAACCGCACATCGCTCCACATTTGTTGGTGTATTGATGATGAGTTCACTGACCACTGGTTTATCTGCAGAGCCTCAATCGACCACCGGTGTAGAAACGTCTGTGTTTACTCGACCCAGACTGGGGTTTGTCAAGTGTTGAGTCGAGTGTCAGGTGAATTATTGATCACCTACGTCCAGGTTTCCAACCTCCTCAGAAGCTTCAATGTCATTTATGCAATAATATTTCCTCCACCCTTCAGCCTCTGGGGTTTTTCTCTCTTTTTTCACCACCAGGAGATGAACTACAACCGGAGGTGGATGAACAGGTGTATTTGTATTTGTATTTATTTGGGGGTTTATTTGGGGGTTCTGCTGTAGGCATGTGGCTCGCCAACCTTGTCTGAATTTAAAAATATGTATTTATCTTATCGTTATCCTTGTGCCCTTTCCCTGCAAATCCCACATTTCCCGGAGAGACGACTTCATAAAAAATATGTTGATGTTTAGCATCGTAGGATATACGTATTAATGGGTTTTAACATGACATTTACCTTAGATCAACAAACACTCAATTTTTCTGGTCATGACTCGACCCCCAAGTCCAATTCTGGTACCCATTGAGGCCCACGAGTCAAAGGTTTGCCCACCTGTAGTATATGTACTAGATAGAAATATAATCTCCAGGAAAAACTTTACTTTTTTTACATAATAATCCTTTTATTCTCTATAGAATCTGCGTGCACTTTGTGAGTATTTGAGTAAAAACCAAAAGTCATGTGACTCCTTTCTTATACCTGATAGGTGGAATTGGTGGCGCCACAACCCCCCATGTTACAACCCTCCCCAGTCTCTCCTACCATAGATTGAGAACCACAGCTTGACAGGAGACATGAATACACCATAAAAAACATTGTTTTACATCTTCCAAAATAAGGCTCTGGGCCCTTGAAGGGGACATCCAGCTGCCTAGTTAAGGGTCAGGTGTTTAGTCTGGGTGTAGTTTTTCCTGCTGTATTTTCTATTTAGATTGAATCTGTTTCCTACTAGAATTGATGCGACGGAGAGACGTGGCGTTTGGTGTCAGCTGGGAGAAACAGAGAGCAGCTGTAGGAAGTGTGTTTGTTTGATTTAGGGAGGAGATGCCTGGGAAGAACAAGCGTCCTCAGCTGTTTGAAAAACATTCTCCAGAATCACTGCTTGTTCTGGGCACAGACACAACAGCGTCTTGTCAGGATCGGTCCAGGAGAGCGAGTCAACAAACTGATATTGACTCCAGCTTTATGTCTGTTTATCTGCACCATATGGACCTGCTGTTCACGCTAAACAATGCAAACAAGACCTGATCTCTTTTTTATGTGTGTGTGTGTGTGTGTGTGTGTGTGTGTGTGTGTGTGTCGACCGGGAGACTTTCACACTTCAACACTTGTTTTGCTGAGATGCAAAAAATAGGATTCTGTGGTTGGAACGGCCTTCAACCTGAAGGTGGCAGTGTTCCCAGAACAATATTGTATATTCTGAAGGATTGGGAACAACGTAAAAAAATACACCTAGTGGTAGAGTGTGGTATCAACCTGAGAATATGGAGTGGATTAAAATATGTAAGTCAATGTCAGTCCAGGTCTGTCAGGTGGAGATAAAGATGCTGAGATTGTCTTCAAGGATGGACAGGATCAGGAATGAGGTGATTAGAGGGACAACACAGACAGAGAAGACAGATTGAGATGGTTTGGACATGTCCAGAGGAGGGACAGTGGATACATTGGAATGAATGATCCTAGAGATGGAGCTACCAGGTAGGAGACAAGGTTGGACTCACTGTGGAAAAAGAAGAAGTTAGAGTCCAAACAATATGGATGTCCAGCTTCTTCACAGATTATCCACCACATCGTTCAGAGTGAAGCAACAAGAAGATGTTGATCAGACTCAGTGAGTTTTTGAGGCCAAAGTTTTTTTTTTCTACAGGAGAAACATTTTTTCCTGCTGTTGTTTCAGCCTCTGGCTGCAGCTACATTTTATCCACCAGGTCTCAGTCCCGGCCGCGGGGCTTTACCTGTCAGTCGCTCTGGTTGAGTTTCTTGCCGCGGGGCATCTTCCTCCTCTTCCTCCTCCTCCTCCTCACCTGTGCTTACAGGCTGATGTTCATACATTAACCAGCTCCTGTGTGTCGGCCTGGTGATTTAAAATGCTGCAGCACGTGGTCTGCACCCACAAAAAGAGGACAACCACATGTTGAGGAACAGCCTGGGGCTCATTTCCATGCAGGCCCAGGGCTGGGAGCTGAGGACAGGAGATAATTCCAGCACTCAGGAGATGATGGTCTGAGAGCGTTCTTCAATTTTCCGCTGCCAGTCACCAAACTGTCCATCATCTCAGCCTCCCAGCGCACACGCTCCGAGGAGGAGCTGAAGCTATTAGTGGATCATGTGAACAGCTGATGCACGAGCACACACTCACAGCCGGGGAGGAAGTGAGAAAATAGTGCAGAGTGAGACAAAGACACAGACATCACAACGTCCCTGTGTTTTTCTCCTCTTCCTATTATCGTCCTTCAGCCCTCCTCTCTCCCACCTCCTCCTCCTCCTCCTCCAGCTCCACCTCCTCCTTCTCTTGTGCATTCTAATCTCACTTCACACCTGCTGTCTCTGACATACATGTTCCCCCTGAGAGGGAAGCTGGAGTGAAGGACTGGAGCTTAGAGTGGGTGGTGCAGAGGGGATGACAGATTGAGCCTGTTTCATAGCAGACCTCCCTGTGGCTCCAGGAAGGGCTTCAAAGATGGTTGAGATACGCCCACGTGGTCCAAGTCCTGCAGGAGAAGACCTGATGAAAACAGATGTCTTCGTGATCAGAAGTGACACCAGAGTTTCTTTTTACAACTGTCTGAAATATAAGACTGGTTTAGTGTTGAAACATCGGCGGCTCAGATGGAGACTTTGGAGTTAATCCCAATTAATCCCAGTTTAGTAGCAATGTAAGAACTCCTATATATTACTATAGTAAAAACTCACAGTGGAATTACAGCTTTTTTCTCTTTGAAACTCTTCTTATCATCTTTAATTGTTGACGTGTTTTACATTAAAACAACGCAAACTTTTATTTTTTACTTTTTCTACCTCTTTCATTTTTATTTTCACTCAATGAATTCTATATATTTATTTCTGACTGGAAAGCCAAATGAAGGGGAATTACTGCCACCTGCTGGGTTGGACTGAGTAGTACGTATTACAAGAGCGAAAACCAACCCACATTAATTGTCTTAGACTATGAACATCTTCAAGAAGAACCTGTCAGGACACACAACAGTGATCTTTAGAAATCAGCTAAGGTGAAGGGACAGGTTTGGAGACAAAGCTAGAGAAGACAGATTGAGATGGTTTGGACATGTTCAGAGGAGGGACAGTGGATACATTGTTAGAAGAATGATCCCAGAGATGGAGCTACCAGGTAGGAGACAAAGAGGCGATTGATGGATGCAGTAAAAACAGAGCTGCGACCCACTTTTGGGACACAACCCACCAGTTGAGAATCGCTGTTAGTGATAATGTCAGTAAGAACATGTTCCATTTAACCTCAGGGTAGATGTTCCTTCAGTCCATGTTGCTTCTCTTCTTATTGGACCTTAGATCAGTGGATAAATCAACGACTGCTTTTCTCTCTAATTGGTCCTGCACCTCTGGTTGAGTGACTGCAGAACTGGTGTGTATTCCAGGTGTGTGTGTGTGTGTGTGTGTGTGTGTGTGTGTGTGTGTGTGTGTGTGTGTGTGTGAATATGTGCTTCCACAGCAAGGCTGGATTTGTGAGCCAGGAAGTGGCTTTAACTCAGCACTGACAACAGATATAAATATGAAGAACCTTTGGGACAAGTTCACCCACTGGGGTCAGAGTGGAGGAGGAGAAGGAGGAGGAGGAGGAGGAGGAGCAGGAGCAGGAGCAGGAGCAGGAGGAGGAGGACGAGGAGGAGGAGAGATTTTACTGGAACTGAAGACAGATGACTTTTTTTTTTGGTTTTTCTGATCATAATAATCTGATAACATCAAGCCATGTGCTCTAAAATTGTTGAGGGGATAAAAGGCTGTATATGAAAGGAAAAGTCACTAGATGGCAGCATAGCAGCTCATTTAGTTTATTGCATTATTCGAGTGGAGGGAATCAAAAATAAAACTATTTTGATGATATCGGCAGAACGGATATTAGCAAAAAGGTAATAACTAGGAAAAACTCATGTCGGTTGTCGGTTGTATTCCCATCTCCTGTCTGGACATTTGCATTGGATGTTAAGTAATTAGTTCCTCCAGCTGTGCACGTTAACTTCTGACCACAATGTGTCTTGAAAAATATTCTGAAACTCTGGATTGTTTATATTCTTTTCCGTCATATTTTTGAGCGCAGTCCAAGGTTGAAAAGATAATAATAGCTGCAAAAATCTGAAAGTGTTTAAATATTTTTATGGGACTCCTCTGACCTCCACAGTCCTCAGAGTCCGCGGTCAACGTTAACTGTAACAATAACCTGATGGATGAAGCTCAACAAAGTCAAAGCTGCAGAAATGACAGAGTGTTTTATTCCAACATGTTCTGATCTTCTCTGAAAAACAATTCTTCTCCTCTGGCTCTCGGTGCATGAGTTTGTCAAGAATTCACTTTCCTGTGAGACGTGAAACGCGTTAATAGAAATCGCACGGCTGCTTTTTTTTGCACCATCTGCGGTTCCAGGATCTCCACTCAGGTGTCGTGTTTCCTTCCTGTGGGTGGACGGACGTGTGGGTTTCATGAAGATAAATGCTGGTCATGTTATTAGTGGTTCAAACAGGAAGAGGGGGATTTAAAGGGTCCGTGTTTCATTGTTCCCGTGTCCAGACTCCGGGTGAACGTGTTCTTTCCTGGACCTGCCGACACGGTGTCAGTCTCTCTGGGACACTTTGATTTGTTTTTATTGGACGTTGAGTCTGAAATTGAAGGTGAAACGGTTCCAGGCCCGTGTTTCCTTTCTGAACAAAACCGTGTCATGAAAATGTCACGGAGTTTCTTTGATTGAACGTATGGGTTTGTCTTTCCACTGGTGAGAAATGTCCCCGAAACGTCTGGTGTTTTGACATAGTTCAACCCAAACACTAATGATTATTATTATTTTCCCTTGTTATGAATGAGTGGTTTGGTCTGAATGTGAAACCACTGCAGTTTAAACATTATTCCAGCCTCTCAGCTGCTGTTTCTTCAGGTGAAGAAAACGCTCTGTAACGGTGGTTTGGAGATAAATGTTGATTTATCTCAGAGTCTGAGTCTTGTTGGTTTGTGGTCAAAGTTCGAGTCTCAGTTCTGTTCAAACATCCTTGAAAAACTGCAAACTTTGTTTTTCAGAAATGCTGATTTCGAGTCAGTTTGATAAACGTTTACTCCCAGGTTTGTTCAGATTAGAGCTCCTGACACTGAGATGATCGACAGTCTCCACCACTGCCACCCAAATCACACTGCTCCATACTGTCAGCCTTCCTGTGGGTGGTGATTCCACTGGAAGTCCAATGGGCTGGGACTGCGCCGTGTTCAGAGCCCCCTAGTGGCAACATGGCAGCTGGTGGATTATAATGTTTCTGTAACTGTGTTCTTGATAAATATAAATTATTAGAAAATTATATATATATATATATGTATATATACATATATATATATATATATATATATATATTTTTTTTTATTTGTTCATTGTCATCCTCTTATTTGTTGCCGGGGTCGCAGTCTCCATCTCTGTCTGTCCATCTCTGTTTTTTACTGTCCCAGCAAAGGGCTGACGTCCACTTAAAATCAGGTCCTTGATCCACTCTGGGTTCGCGATCCACCAGTTGAGAATCACTGTTAAACACAAACCACTGCAGAAGCTGGAACTATGACAGAGATGTATCCAGAGAAGGTGAAGCGTGTGCACAGCCAAGTTCCTAACCTGAACGCACCATTGTCAATTAGCCTCCGTTACAAAGGACTGCATGTCTCACTGCGCTCACGTGTCTCACAAGCATTAGTCACATCTGACAGATGCTCACGCTGCAGCAGAACAAAGACGTCTGGAATGTGTCTTGTTGTTCTCCAAGGCCATGCTGGCTCTCATGTAAATGAACAGCTGCCTGTGGTCCACGCCTCCTCGGCTGCACCCAGATAATGATCAGGAGTCGCTCTCGTCTCCACCCGCTGTGTTTCTACGATCAAACAAAAGGTTGTTTTGCCACTTGTTGGAGGACGATACCAAAACAGTGGCTGCTTTAACTGATGGCTGATCACCTGACCCAGAAAGAAGCAGAACCCCCCTCCACCCCCTCCACCCCCGCAGCCTCCCGCATGGCTGTCAGCGCAGTGTTCCTGTTGTGTCAACACTCACTGTATGATGGACAACTGTGTCCTTCCAGCTGACGGTGTAGAATGAATCCAAATGGATCCATCGTAGAAACCTGTTCAGGATCCAGTTGGATTTATTTGGATCTGACGACACATTCACACAACGGCAGCAAAACCAGCTGAACATCAGAGTCATTTAGAAACAGGAAGACAGTTGTTACCAGTGTGAATATTGTTTAAATACAGTTTTTTTGTGTCTCAGTTGTGGCTGCATCACAAAAAACACATCAAAAATGAACAAAACTAAACCTTAA
>JAFBJS010005172.1:0-36461 GCA_016785265.1 Paraplagusia blochii
CATGTTCGTCAAAATTCAAGCTATTATCGAATAACACCCCCTGGTTCCTGACAGTGGAGCGGGAGGGTTGAATATTTCCATCCAGATTCAATCCCTGGATCAACAATGGTGGATCATTGTGTTTTTGTCCTAATACTATAACTTCGTTTTTTTCTGCATTTAGAAGCAGAAAATTTTGGGTCATCCATGTCAGGATGTCTTTAAAACATGACTGAAGCCGAGGGATGTTGTTTGGGTCATCAGGCCTTGCAGATAAATACAACTGGGTATCATCTGCATAGCAGTGGAAATCTATATTATGTTGTCTAATAATTTTGCCTAGAGGAAGCATATACAATGTAAAAAGAATTGGCCCAAGTACAGAGCCTTGTGGAACTCCGCAATCAACTCTTGTGTGTACAGAGGAGTCCTCGTTTATTTGAACAAATTGGAACCTATCTGTTAGATAGGATTTAAACCAAACCAAAAAGTGCAGTTCCTTTGATCCCAACATCATACTCTAGCCTATGAAGTAGGATCTTATGGTCAATAGTGTCAAATGCTGCACTGAGATCCAGTAAGACCAGCAGGGACACAAGTCCTTTTTCAGAGGCCATGAGAATATCATTTTTTACCCTTAACAATGCGGTCTCTGTGCTGTATATATATATATATGTTATATTAAATATTTAAGATAAATAAAAAACTGATAACTGAATAATGATAATATTACTTGTATTTATCTTTTTTCGTTATTATTATAATTATCATATATATATATTTTTTTTTTAGGAATCCCAGTTTTTTCACCACTATGAGCTGTGTCTTCAAGGACCACCCTTAGGAGAGGGTAGTTTTTCTGTGTGCAGGAAATGCAGACACAAGCAGAGTGGCTACGAGTATGCAGTCAAGATTGTCAGCCGCAGGTGGGTGGTTTTCCGATGACGCTATACAGCTTTTACAAATTTTCAAGTGCATCAACTGGTTTATATTTGATCTATATCTATGTATTTTAATTCTAAAATATTTATAAATTAATAAATATAAAAATAATTTACAACTATATTAACCCCTAGGGAATATCCTTTGGGAAATTATGCCTCTGCATTTAACCCATCACCGTAGTGAGCAGGGGGGAGCATTGTGTGGGGTACCATGCTCAGGGCACCTCAGCGGTAACTTGGCGGTAGGGGGATTCCAACCTTGCGAACCCAAGTTCGCTTCCTTAACCATTAGGCCACCAACTGCACCGAATTATACTATGTTTAATGCAAAGTTTAGCATTTTAATGTATAAAACAAAAGCTAATGATCTACACAATAAACAAAGAGGCCAACAGTTAGGACAAAAGAAGACAGAAATATATTTTTATCCACAGAAATTAATTTACCTCAAAACTTTTTGACTTAACCTATTACAGCTCTGTCTTGAATGTAACAGTGTGTTTGGTTTTTAGAATTTTAGGCTAAGGTTTTGTTTGAATCATGGTTTGATTATGTTTATCCACCCATCATCAATACTCTAGTTTTTCTTCCTTAAAAATATATTTTTAGCCCAAAAATAAATAAAAATATTTTGCATTGCCGGTAATAAGTCGGATCTGTTCCCAGTGCATGTTGGACTACGGCAGGGCTGTCAATTATCACCGGTTCTGTTCATCACTTTTATGGACAGAATTTCTAGGCGCAGTCAGGTGTCGGGCGGGGTCCAGTTCCGGGAGACACCAGATTTCATCTCTGCTGTTTGCAGATGATGTTCTGTTCTTCAAACCGGGAACTACAGCATGCACTGGGGCGGTTCGCATGGAAATTAGCACCTCTAAATCCGAGGCCATGGTTCTTGATCGTAAGTACCCTCCAGGTCGGGGCAGAGATCCTGCATCAAGTGGAGGAGTTTAAGTATCTTGGGGTCGTGTTCACGAGTGAGGGAAGGATGGAATGGAGATTGACAGACGGATTGAGACAGCGACCGAAGTAATGCGCTCGCTGTATCGATCCGTCGTGGTGAAGAAAGAGCTAAGCCAAAAGGCGAAGCTCTCAATGTACCGGTCAATCTACGTTCCTACTCTTACCTATGGCCATGAACTTTGGGTCATGACCGAAAGAACGCGATCCCACACGAGCGGCGTAAATGAGCTTTCTCCGCAGGGTGGCAGGGTGCTCCCTTAGAGATAAGGTGAGGAGCTCTGTCACCTGGGAGGAGCTCGGAGTAGAGCCATTGTTCCTCCACATCAAAAGAAGTCAGTTGAGGTGGCTTGGGCATTTACATCGGATGCCCCCTGGAAGCCTGTTTGGTTCATGTCCCACTGGGAGGAGACCCAGAGGAAGACCTAGGACACGCTGGAGCGACTATGTTGCCCGGCTGGCCAGGGAACGCCTTGGGGAACGCCCCCAGATGAGCTGGAGGAAGTGTCTAGGGAGAGAGAAGTTTGGGTATCCCTCCTCCAAATGTTGCCCCCGCGACCCGGCTCTGGATAAGCGGATGAAGATGGATGGATGGACTAAATATAAAAGCTTTGTGTTTGGTTACATTTGTATTGTATTATTGATTTTTAGATCCTGTTGGGATAAGACTTGTGTCTCTTTCCCTCATTTTAATACATAAATAAAAACAAGAGGTTCTTGCATGACGGCAGGTAAATGAAGATTAGGGTGTTGTATATTTGAGATTCTCAATGTTTGTCTTATTGTTTTAGAATGGAGAATAATACTCAAAGAGAGATTGCTGCTTTGAGGCAATGTGAGGCTCACCCTAACATTGTCAAGCTACACGAGGTCTACACTGATCAGGTATTTTTAAGTTACTGACATGTCTCATCACAAGCAGTAAGTAACATAGTAAGCAGTATGCTTCTACAGATCATAAACATATATTTCCATGTATTGTTTTCTACCAGTATCATACATATTTGGTTATGGAGCTACTCCAGGGTGGGGAGTTGCTGGAAAGGATCAAGAAGAAGAAACTTTTTGGGGAGGCGGAGGCCAGTCAGCTGTTGCAGAGTCTCGTTTCAGCGGTCAGCTTCATGCATGGGGTTGGAGTTGTCCACCGAGATCTCAAACCGGAGGTGAGCGTTGTCAGGATTTTTTTATTCACTCAATGTAAAGCATTATACATAATGAAAAGTACGTTACAACGTTACAACATTTTATGACAAAAAAATTGATGAGTCATGACTAAAATACTGCCAAACCAGTTGATAGAAGGCTTTTGGGTGTAAAAGTTATCAGTTTGTATGTGTATATATGTGTGTATGTATGTGTATATATGTGTGTATGTATGTGTATATATGTGTGTATGTATGTATGTGTATATATGTATATATGTATGTATGTGTATATGTGTGTATGTATGTATGTGTATATATGTATATATGTATGTATGTGTATATATGTATATATGCATGTATGTGTATATATATGTATATATGTATGTATATATATATATATATATATATATATCTGCTGTCATGCAGTCTAAGCCTGTTGGTTTACAATGTTTCACATACACATAGGATAAATAGATGGTTTGTTCCTCGTTTTTGTGATGTACCTGACATAAAAATGCTATGAATATGGATGAAGCTGGTGTAAAGGTCAGAGACAAACAAACATGTGGCATTAGGTGATTTTGTGTTGACTGGTGTTTTTCTGACTTTCAGAAAATGAAATCCGTTTCTATGAAATTAAATTATAATAAAGCCTCACTGCTTTCCCCCACCTTTCAGAATGTTTTGTTTACAGATGAAGGGGAGCAATCTGTGCTTAAAGTCATAGACTTTGGATTTGCCCGCTTGTGTCCTGCTGGTAGTGCCCCCCTCCAAACCCCTTGTTTTACTCTGCAGTACGCTGCACCTGAACTTTTTGACAGTGCTGGCTATGACAAGTCCTGTGATCTCTGGAGCCTTGGAGTCATTCTTGTAAGGTCTAAGTCAAACTATTTACACCATTCAGGTGAGCAGAAATCCTAATGATTGTGTATGTTTTCAGTACACCATGCTGTCAGGCCAGGTGCCATTTCAGAGTGAACAGTGTGGCATGACCTCTTCATATGCTGCTGACATCATGCAGAAGATAAAAGAAGGTGAATTCTCATTGGATGGGGAGGCCTGGAAGGGTGTCTCTGAAGAGGCTAAAGAGCTTGTTAAAGGTTTGTGCAAAACAGCATTCTATAAAGTTTCCTAATTCGACTAATTTTTTTTACCTAAAAGATATTTTAACTTAACAAAAATGTGGTCTTTTTATAAATCTATATTTTTTTAAAAGCCCTTTCTTAAATTAAAAAGTCAGAGATCCATCATTAAGGTTAGACATGTAGCAGGGAGACACTAACTGATTTTATTTCCCATCTCATTGATTAAAGGTCTGCTTACAGTGGATCCAGAAAATCGTCTCAAATTGTCTGATTTGAAGGAGAACTGTTGGCTGCAGGGAGGAGCCTCCATGTCCACCACTCCTTTATGTACTCCTGATGTGCTGGAGTCCAGTGGTTCAACAGTTCGAACTTATGTTAACGCTACTTACAAGGTAGTTCAATGTAAATACATTCTACTACATCTGCCTTTATCCCTATGGTATGTGGCTTGAATGGGTTCTCTTTTTTTTCTCTTATACCAGGCTTTTAACCGTGGTAAGAGAGAGGGTTTCTTTCTAAAAAGTGTTGACAATGCTCCACTTGCCAAACGACGGAAGCTGAAGATGACAAGCACTGGTGCAGAGACACGATGGAGTTCATCATCATCTTCTTCCTCCTCATCCTCCACTTCGTCATCTGCCTCTGCAACTGCATCCAAAACCCAAGCAAAACAAACTGTGAATCCAAAGGGGAGTTAGCCTGATTATCAGATGCAGAGCAGTTAAGAAAAAAGGCTGAGTGGTTTATCTGTACTGTGAAGACAAGAAATCCTTCAACAGTAATGGAATGACTTCTTTATTAAGAAGTTATCATGATAAACCAAAACACTGCCACGGGGTAAGTGCTGAGTTTTCAACAGAAAACCCATCCCATACTTAACTCCATCTCTCATTTTTCTCAAAAATGAAATCTTTATTTAAAAAAATAGAAAGACAGAGAAGTGAGAAATGTTTTTAATGCACAGATATCTGTCTTTCAATGACACTTTATTTTTAATGAGCGTTCTCCCACCATCATTTGGTGATGTGACCACTAAAAGTTTGGAATAGGATCATCTTTCTTTCAATGGGTTAATATCAGTGCCTGGCCAAAAAGGGAAAAGCAGCCATAAATTAGCAGAAGCCATAGATAACAGCAAAGTAGTGAACAGGAATAGAACATGTTGAAGGAGCTAATTTGATGACAACAGACATTTGAACACAAAGGCTTTTTATTTATTACTTTCACCACGTCTTTGATGTTAAAGTGAAACCCTGGTGATAATTTGGGTGAAATACAGGTTTCCATGAAGTTACTCTCTCAAAAAGACTTTCAGAAAAAAAATCATTCAACTCTTTGAAATTCTGAAGTTGTAATAAAATGTGTAGTCTGCACGGAATAATATAATTTTGACTAGATTTATTTTAATTTAGTGTAAAGCTCTTAAGTCTTATGAGTAGCTTCTTCCATGACAATGTGAAATTGGCAAATTTTTACTGCAGACAGAACAGTTAGCATCAGCACATCATAGTGTAGATTTCTAATCCTATGTTTGTCAGTAGCAGCATTTTTTAATATTTCCATTGTTAATACTTTGTTCATACTAATATGCCGGACATGCTTTCTGAGGTGATGATCATATTAATATGTGTACAGATATTTGAATTATTTCAAGATTTGAATATGCTTGAATTTCAATATTGTCCTATATCTGTCACAAAACTTCAATGTGCCTCTGATGAAACATTTACCCTGCTCCTCCTCATCACTTTCTTGCTCATGCGCTTTCTAAGAAGCTGCTCTTAGTTAGCCCTCCACACCAGCGCCTCCTGTGGCTATTGTGTGCAATTACATACAGTCACTTTTTGCCAGTGACCTGACTTTATCTTGGTTTCCGAGCAGTTCACATTTTTGTCTACTGCGGAAATTTAAGGTATTTCTTTACAGAACAATACCCTTATTTACAATTACAAAACTGCTTTGAATTTACAATTTTTGTGTAAATATACTGAATAATTTGAAGCAGAAATGTTCTATGTTATGGTTTTATTTTGATCTCAGTCTTCTGATGAAATTATGTAAGATGTGCGTGTGTGTGTTTTATTTGTGCTGCACAGTTGAATGATTAATTGAACACATTTCAGCTTTAAAGGTGCTTTTACTGATATTTATTTCCTGTAGATGATTTTAATGCTGTGGTAATGGAATTGTCATCATTTGGCCTCAGTTCTGTATAAAGTGGGAAGAGCTGTGTGTTTGTGTGTGTGAGTGGTATCAAAGGCTTGAGTGAACTCTTATTTGTGTAACTCAATGATGGATCTTTGCAAGTTACTGTATTGTTTTCCTGTCAGTTGCCTTTGTCTCTTTGTAGAGAAATGGTTGTATGTGTTTGAAAATTACATTTTTAACCTTGGAAACCTTGGTTTTTCTGATGTCAAGATTCCTTTTTAATTGTTTAATTATGTTTCTTTCCTTGGTGAATTATTTTAATGAGATGCACTGTAAACTCTGTATTCCCTGGGAGTTTATTTGTTCCACAATCTTGTTTCTCCTTGTTTGTGTGAAATAAATGGGACTTTGAAATAAATAACCTACCAATTTTCTTTGTCTCAAACTTTTTTTTGATTCTGCAGCATGACCCAGTTGACATGTTTAAAAACCTTTTTTCTGTATATTGTGTGATCACATGGATACATGTTTTTTTTTATCTATAGTGTGAACTCATATCAAGTCATTATTATTATATAACAAATATTTGAGGGTGGTGGGAGTGGTGGCCTAGTAGTTAAGGAAGTGGACTTGGGTCCAGTTCGAATCCACCAGCTCTGAGCATAGCACCGTCCCAACCCACATAACTTATTGTGGGCTCACCACCCACAGGAAGGCTCACAATATGGTGCAATGGGATTTGGATGGTGCCAGCTGCGCCTGTGAACCGGGAACAGACAAGCAGAAGAAGATGAATGACTAAATATGTATTGTGTGTATGTGTGTGGAATTTAGGGAAACATTGCACCTGGACCCTGAAGTTGCACATACTCATTGTCACATCGTGATTCACACCTTAACTTACTTAACCCATCACCAAAGTGAACAGTGGGCAGGTTTGAGCACCTGGGGAGCAGTGAGTGGGGACAGTGTGGTGCTCAGAGGACCTCAATAGGTGGATTTGAACCTTGAGCCCTCTGGACCCCATTCCGGTTCCTAAACCACTAGTCCACCACCACTAACCCAATATTGTGTTACAGTATTATAAATAATTCCTCTGTATTGTTTTTAATTTGGTATCTTTGAATTATTTACTTTGGTTTAAACCTGTTTGTGCTGGATGTGAGAGACTTCCAATGGAATGTAGTTTGCGTGACAGAGTATGCTGCTGTAATATATAAACCAAAACAGCCTCCAATCACTTGGTGGCAGCACTTATACAGTGTTTTTTTTATTATTATTTATTTTTAAGTGATTATCAACTGGTGGGTTGTGACACACTCTGGGTTGTGGACTCGTTTTCAGCGCGTTGTAGGGCTTTAGGAAAATAATAATAAAAAATGTTTTTAATAATCAGTTATTTTATTTTGCAGATGATTTTTATGATGTGACGCCTCCATTCACTCCTTTTAACAGTAGGTGGCGGTAATGCTCTGTAATGCGAATTGACTCATGGCTCGCTTGCTTGTTTGTTTTTATTGAATAATATTTAACAGCACAGGTACTGAGGTGTTAATGAATGTTGCATAAAATAAAATTTTAAAAGTAGAAGTTTTTCATGGGTGGAAGCTTGTCATTTAGGGGTGATGGTGGGGCCTTGAAGACAGACCAGTCGAGAACCACTGTATAAAACTACACTATGTTAATTAGGTATTCTGCCTACACTGACAGTAGCTACATCAACTCTTTCACTGGCTGGTGTCAATGGTGAACCGAAGTCTTACAGTATGTTCATGAGAGAGGAGTCTTGTGTTTCAGAATGATAAAAAAAAGTCTTGTGCTGTCCATTTTATTGCAGCCAAAACAGATAAAACTGCTTTGCATTAGTGTTAGTATCACCATGGACTTGCTTTGCAAAGACAGACATAGATGTTTGAGCAAAGAGTGTCATGTGTTTAAAATTGCAATCCAGGTTTAGATAACACTGAACACAAAAAGTCATTAACAAGTATTCCCTCAATTCATCAACACAACACTAATTGCTGTCTCTATTACAGTACATTTTTAAAACATCTATATAAAGCCATCTGCAGTTTTGAACAGATACTGATGTGGGTTTATGCCTGCCCAATGTAACTGCACCATGTGTAAATATGCTGACTCACACTGAAATTCTCAGGTGCATTGAGTTTGCTGTAGACCCTGTCTTTGCAGACAGATTAGAAAAGATCAGTTGATGCACAACTGGATTTCACAGGGATTGCTGTATAACTGGACCTGTTTTACATTGTAAATCTTTCAAATTCATATATTTAACATCATTCAACATTATTCTATGTATCCTGTATTGCAATTTTCGTTGGCTTGTATAGGTTAAACAGACGTGGGTCCACATAGTTTCAAGTTCTAATCCACCAGCTGCCAGGTTGCCACTGAGGTGCTCTGATCATGGCGCCTTCATGACCCACATACATAACTTAACATAACTTCCAGTGAGCTCACCACCCACAGGAATGCTCACAATATGGAGCAGTTTTATTGGGGTGTCAGTTATGGAGACTGTTGCCTGTGGAACCTGGCCTTGGATACGAAAATGAACATAAGTGAATGAATAAAGGTTTCAAATACAATGTTAACAAAACAATAAGGTTAGTTTTCATAAGAACAAAGTTATATATCTGAGGAGAAGGGAGAATATGGACAATTCTTCTCAATATGGATAAATATTAAGTTTGGTCTGAAACTCCATCCTAGCTTTTTAAATTTTGGCCCAATATTAAAATTAGTTTGACACCCCTTGTCAAAGTTTATTCTCTCTTTGCTCCTGTCCTGTCAAATTATCTCATTGGACTATTAGATAACCCTGAACCTGTGCCATCGTTTTTTTTTCTCTTCTTGTTTATGTGGCCAAATAATGAATGTCTCTGAGGTTTTGGAAGAAACAGACGTAACTAATTAAGGATTAATCAGTAATTAATCAGTAAGGGTTTCAGACTGAAAAGCTAATGTAAACAATCTGTTCAGAACGAAAACAGAACATAAACACAGAGCAGACAGAGGGAGATGGTGTCAGATTAAACCCTCTAAAGCAGGGGTCTCAAACTCAAATAAGTTGAGGGCCACCACAGGGCCATTTCACCAAGGGGCTGCATAAGCTTTCAGTGTTCATTTTAAAAGAAAAAAAAATCAGTTTCCCATAAATTCTGTAATACCACACTGAAACAGAAGGACACTATAGATCAGGGTTTTGAGAACTATAGGATTTACCATAAAATGTAGAGAACAAATCTATAAAATATTATTATAAATTCAACGTTCACATCAAGTTGGGGCAGCAAAATATAGTTCCACGGGCCGCAAATGGCCCACGAGCCGCGAGTTTAATACCCCCGATCTAAAGCAATGGGAGGAATAATTTTTTAATGAAGTTACAAAAAGATAAGATTATATTTAATGCATTAAAGTAGAATATTGAAATACCCTGAGATTAATATAAGATTTGAGGGTGCAAGTTTTATCTATATTTGGTGTTAATCTACTAAACACACAAAAAACAGTTTCATCACTATGAAAACACTCAAAAACAGTGTATACGTTTTAAACCTCAGAATACTGGAGTCACAAAGTTGCCAATATTTAAATACAGTACAATACAATTCATTTATGCAATATCAGGTAGTCCAAACGGCCATATTTTGAACATAAAAAATTCTGTGACTGTAGACACTTTTCTTGCTATGGTGTAGCAGGGGTTATTGCTTGTGCCTTACTGTAAACCAAGAGGGTCACATGTTGGCTTCATAGTTAAGGGGAGATAGGTATTCTGTTGATGCTCTAGTCTTCTGATACCACCCAAGAGATAATTGCAATACATATAAGTTGATAATTAATCACTGATAAATGATGTAAGACAAAATAAATGTAAAATTAAGGACAATACCGATGGTCATAGATACAGCAAAGATCCAGACAGCAAGAGACTGGAAATCACACACACATCATGGTGCAAAAAGAAACAGGCTTCAACAAAATCATTAGAACACATCCAGCGGAAAAACATGAATGTCTGTGTAACTGACTGAAACAATCCATACATTTGGATCCAGTAATTGGGATCCACCCTCTGGATACTGGATTATGTCAGTGAAATGTTTTTGAAGAAATCGATGAGTAGCTGTTGAGATATTTCAGTCTGGATCTAACCAGGATATTGACAAAGAACATTTTTGCACCATTAGTGACACAAAAGGTTGCATTGTAGAGGATGTGGTGATGAAGCTTGTGATAACAGAAAATCAAGGAGAAACCAATAGCTCTGATTGACATGCTACGCAGGCTCTCCATCGATCGCTGGCAGTAGCTGAATCTCCTACCATGCCATTGGACTAATCAAGGTCTGCGCGTCAAATATCCCACAGACTGTGGTAAGGCATGTGTTTTGTACGTCACCGTAATACACACACATTCAACCTTAAATGTGCCTCAATGATGGACAGATTGATTGCAGTTGATCTTTTTATGAGCTGTTAGCTGCTTTACTTCAGAACTTGTTGTGAACAGTTACACAGGAATGCGCATGTGTTCATTACCTGTTACACAATCCCTATCAATGCGCTATAACATGAGAAAAAATAGATCTCTAAACATAACACTCCTCCCTTGTAGCATTGATATTCCCATTTAAACTTATGTTGTTTATCAATGTAATAACTAGTCTTAACCACATTCAACCACACTGCAAGCTCTTTTTTTATGTTTTCGGTCTTTATATCTCTCTGGAGGTCTCTGAATTCGGTCTGGGTAACGGTCTGTCTGTGAAACAATGCCAGGTTGGTTATGGTAGTCCTTAGCTATGACCTTTTGTTCAACTTAGAAAGTGTGCAGAGAACGAGTCTTTGAACGTGGAACAATGTCAGGGTGCTTTCTCTGTACATGCTGCTCAGTAAGTCTAATCGTGACCTCAGAGGGTGTCCTAAAAAGAGCATGGCAGATGTCTGTTTTGTTACAGCATGTGTACTGTTGCGATAAGCTAACAGAAGGTTTGCAATCTTTTGTTGTAGTGGTACACAATTTTTATCCATGGTCTTTATTGACTGTTTAAAGATTTTAATGAAACTTTCAGTTTGGCCATTGGAAGCTGCATGGTAAGGTACGATGCTGGTGTGCTGCATGCCGTTCTTCCTATCAAAGTACTTGAACTTGTCAAAAGTAAATGGTGTTCCTTTATCACTCACATTCTGATGTGGAAGACCTGTGCATGAGAACAAAGCCCTTAACAGTTGTTGTTATTTTTACTTGCTGCCGAAAATTTCAGGCCATTTTGAGTGTGCATCAACCACGACTAGATACATGCGTTCAAGGTAAGGTCCTGCATAGTCAATGTTCACACGTTGCCAAGGTTTTGTAGGCCATTCCCACAAACATAGTGGGGCTGTGAGTGGAGACTTTTGTGTCTCTTGACACCCATTACATATCTTAGCCATATTTTCCAGTTGTTTATCAATCCCAGGCCTCCATACCAAGCTTCGTACCATGAATTCAAATGTCACCAGTCACCAATACAATTCAAATGTTTTTGAATGAACCTCCCAATGATAATAGCACATTTAAAATATAAAAAAAAGCAAACACAAAATGCATGTCCCAAATTATTACGCACAATTGAGTCTCCACATATTTTATTGTCATAAAGAACAAAAACTGGTTATGTGTGAAATTATAAATATTAGCAGGTCGTGTCTGACTGAAATGTAACTGAAATTAAGCACTATACAAATCAAAACAATATCAAGTGAAGACAAATCTGAACATACGACCCCTCGTTGAAAAGGACCTTCTCAAGTCTTCCATCAATTGAATTTGTCAGTTTGTGGATTGTATGTGCTGGAACATCCTTGAACAATAGCTGTTGTTGAGATGTGAACTGCCACCATCGTAAACACTTCTCTTGATGATGCGCCAAAGGTTCTCAATAGGGTTGAGGTCAGAGGAGGATGGGGGCCACACCATAAGTTTGTCTCCTTTGATGCCCATTGCAGCCAGAGATGCAGATGTATTATTTGCAGCATGGCATGGTGCATTGTCATGCATGAAAATTTTATTGTTCCGAAAAGCTTGATTCTTACTTTCGAACCATGTCAGGAAGTGTTCTTTGAGTAACTCCACTTACGTTGTGTATGTCATCTTCACACCGTCAGGGATCCTGAATCTCTCCCCCCATGATAACAGCCCAAAGCATCACTACACTACCTCCTAGTTGGCGCCGTAGCCTTGTTTGCATGGGGTGGCCGTCAACCAACCATCCACTATTCCATCCATCTGGACCATCGAGGGTTGCACGAAATTCATAGGTGAACAGAACAGTTTAGAAGTCAGTCTTTAGATATTGCCTTGCCCACTTGAACCTTTTCTGCTTGTGTGCAGTAGTTAGTGGAGGTCGAAATGATGGCTTACGCACCGCTGGAAACCCCTGGAGGACCCTGCATCTTGTTGTCACGTTCATGTTGGAGGCACCAGCAGTTTCAAAAACTTGTCTGCTTCTGTGATGGAGCATTTTTACTCATGCTCGCTGCTCATTTGTATTTGGCTGTTAGGAAAAGTCCTGGATTTTCCTTTATCAGCACGCACACATATGTGCTCCAAATCAGCTACATACTTTTTGATGGTGCGATGATCGTGATGATGTTTCTTGCCAATTTGGATTGTCGTCGTTCCTTGACCCAAATCTTTAACTATTTGTTGCTTTTAAGCAACCGAAAGGGTCTTCTTCTTGCCCATCTTGGTTGAAAATGGTCACCTGCTTAATAATGTGGAACAACCTTCTTTAGTTGTCGCCCCTTTAATTGGACTCACCTGCCAAACTAATTAGCACAGGTGTCTTCATTTGGTTTCAGTGATATACAGAGCCATGCTACAGATTACCATTCATGAGTTTGAACTGACAAGCAAAATATCTTACCGTACCACTGTTGAACACTTTTTGCGTAATAATTTGGAAAGCAGTGTATATTCAATGCTGTAGGTTTGACCACTCAGGAACAATGCCCACCGTTGTAGTCGTGAAGCAGCCTTTGATGGAACACCCTTAGTCGGATTGAAGATGGATACCAGAGGCTTATGATCTGTTAGGAGGGTAAAGTGTTTACTGTATAAATATTGATTTAACTTTTTCACTCCCCAGACTAGACTAAGAGCTTCTCTGTCAATTTGTGCATAGTTTCGCTAAGCTGCATTTAAAGATCGTGAGGCAAATGCTAATGGTTGTTGCTCCGTAAGATGAAGCGTCACATGCGAGCTTCTGAGGCACTTGGGGGTCATAGTCGCCAACACGTTTTCGGACGTCACTAACTCTTTTGCCTGCTTGAAAGCCTTTTCCCACTCTTTGGACCAATGCCACTTATTACCAAGTTGGAGTAATGCAATGCAATGCAATGGATGTAACACTGAGGACAGGTTTGGTAGAAATTTCCTGTAATAGTTTGCCAAGCCCAAGAAAGATCTCAGTTGGGAGACATTTTGTAGCGTTGGTGCATTTAAAACAGCATCAATTTTGTCTTTGCATTTATTTAGCCCATTTTTGTCTATTTTATAGCCACAATATTTTATTGTATCCTGGAAGAATTCCCATTTTGCTTATTTGGCTTGTAATCCAAATTCCCTTAATCTTGTGAGACCTTTTACCAGGTTTTCAAGATGTTCGTAATTATTAGTTCCTATGATAAAATGTCATCCAGATTGGTATGCCTTGTAGAACTCGGATCAAGCCAGATTGGTGGTGCTGAACCTATGCCGAAGACTAGGTGGTTGTGCCAATAGAGACCCTAAGAGGTGTTGATAGTCAGGTACTTTTTAGAAGACTCCCCCATCTCCATCTGTTAGCATGCTTGTGCAAGATCAATCTTGGAAAACCTTTTTCCCTGGCCTAGTGCTGCAAAGATGTCATCAATACCATTGATGATTACCTTAAAATCTCCACAAATGCGCACTGAGCCATTTCTTTTAACAATGGGAACTAACGGTGTCGCCCATTCAGACCAGTTTACTTTGGATAGAATACCTTCATTCTCCAGTCTTTGAAGTTTATTTTCCACTTTTGGACAAAGAGCATATGGAATTGGGCGTGCCTTATGAAACTTCTTCTTCTTCTGTTATTTTGGGGAAAAATATTCAACTCTAGTCTGTAGCAGAAGAACAAGTTTCAATGTCATGTACATCTTTTTGTTTATTGTTACGTTGGTAAAACATTTACTCTTTCACTCTGTCTCGAATTGGTTCCATTTGTGAAATTTGAAACGTCCCGAGATAACGAGAGGTTTAGGATTCAAATGAAGTTCCGAAACTTTAACAATGTCTCTGTATGGCTTGTCAGCGGGTTTTTCTGGCGTCATAAGGCTGCATAGTAAGTATGTCTTAGCTCCCATTACACTAAGCAGAAGGGCTACCTTTTTCTCATATCTCATATCATATGCAACACAGTATTGGTCCAACCTTTCAACGTAAAATCCTCCAATGTCCTATAAAAACTGTCCATATTTCCAATTATTCCTGCCATGGCTGTCGTTGCTAGCTGTCGCTTAATCAGCCTTTTTCGTCCGACTTTTCCGCTCTTCACCTCGTCGAAGTTTTCCACTTTTCTACCGAGAAGTCAAACACTGCTCTATACGAGAGCTCGTCACCAATTGTTGTGTATGTTGCTGTAATACACACACATTAAACCTTACTTGTGCCCAAATCTGGCTTCTCTAGCTTTTTCTCCAAACCTTCCTGTCTGTGTTGTCCCCCAGATTATCTCTTCCCTGATCCTGTCCATCCTTTTCACCCCCAAAGAGAACCTCAGCATCTTTAACTCTGCCACCTCCAGCTCTGCCCCCTGTCTTCTATCTATTTCTAGTGTCTCTAGTCCATGCATCATGGGTGATCTCAAAACTGTCCAGTAAACCCTTTCTTTCACCTTAGCTGACACCCTTCTACCACAAATCACTCCAGAGACCTTTCTCCAGTTGTTCCATTCTGCCTGTTCTCTATTCTTCATCTCTCTTCCATAGTCTCCACTGCTCTGAACAGTTAAGCCTAAGTATCTAAACTCCTCCTCCTTCTCCACCTCTGCTCCTTGTAACCTCACTATTAAGCTGTTAACCTTTTCATTCACCCACATTTACTCTGTCTTGCTACAACTGACCACCATTCCTCTTCTCTCCAGTGGAAACCTCCACCTCTAGGTTCTCTTCAAGCTGTTGCCTGCACTCACTGCAGATTGCAATGTCATCTGCAAACACCATCATCCATGAAGACTCCTGTCTGACCTCATCTGTCAATCTGTCCATCACCAGAGCAAACAAAAGCAAAAGCTCAAAAGTTCTAAATAATAGAAGTTCAATGAGCAGTCCAGGACATAGCTAGCCCTCCTGACCAGTTTATTAATTCTTCTCCTTATCTCTTTTCCTGACTGAGTCATCGGAGAATTTCTAGAGGTGACAGCTGCTGGAGTTGTAGGTGAAATCCATGTGTAAAAGGAGAACAGAAATGGTGAAAGCACTGTCCCCTGGGGTACCCCTGTGCTACAGCTGATCACCTGGGTCCTACCAGCCCGCAGTCTCACATACAAAGCCTGTAAGTGAAGTAGTCAGTGGTCCAAGCGGACAGTTGTCCCCCTGCTTCTGCATCCTCCAGCTTTTTCTGCTGCAGCCTTGGTTGGATGGTGTTGAAGGCACTGGAGAAATCAAAGAATGACTCTCACACACTGCACCCGGTGCAGCAGGTAGATGACTGCGTCATCCACTTCGATGTTCTGTCTGTAGGCAAACTGCAGTGGGTCCATTGCAGAGCTCACCACCATGCGCAGGTGACCATGGAGAATCAGTCTCTCCATGGTCTTCATTAGATGGGAGGTCAACGCAACACGTCGTTTCGTCGTTGTAGTGATTCGGCTCCTTTGCGTGCGGCGTCTTAGGAACCTGAACCACACAGGAGGTCTTTCACAAGACTGGAACCTTTTACAGGCTGAGATTTAGGATTAAGATGTATGCTACCACCTCTCAGAGTTGGTCAGCACAGTTCCTGAGCAGTCTAAGGCTGATTCCGTCCTGCAGCTTTCCTGGTTTTTAGTTGCCTCAGTACCCTCTTCACCTGCTCCGTTGTCTCAGAGAAGTGACTGTGGTGGGGGGTGGACAGCTGGGGTTTGGAGGCTGTGGGAGTGTGGGGGAGAGGGATGTAGGCAAGAGTTGTGAGAGGTGTGGAGGTAGAGTAACTTGAATGGGGATGGAAGCTGTGGCAGAAGGTGAAAGATGGTGTGGAGGCGAAGGAAGTTGGGGGATGATTGTTGGTGACGAGTTGACGTGTGAAGAGGGGGAGGTAGTAGTGGAGGGGGATGTGGGCCTCTTTTCAAATCTGTTGAAGAACACATTTAGTTCATTGGCACATCTCTGGTCACCCTGGAAGGTACAGCCGACTCCACTCAGACCATGACCTGAGATGTTCCTCTGGCCCTTCCACACATCCTGTGTCTTGCTCTTTCCCAGTTGTTCCTCCAGCTTCCTCTTGTAATTGTCTTTGGCCTTCCTGATCTCCAGTTTGAGTTCCCGCTGGACACTTTTAAGTTCCTCTTTGTTCCCTGACAAAAACACTCTCTTCTTCTTGTGCAGGATCCACTGAGCATATCCACCGATGAAGTTCCAAAAGGTGCGGAAAACAGACAACAGAACACTAAAGTGATAAAAGTGGTCTCATTTTGTGTTTGCGAGAAACTCAATTTGACGGTACAAAAAAAACAAACATAAAACACTCCAGAGAGGAGAAATAGTGAGAATGAGTACAAAAAGAAGGAGAGCTACTGCAAACAGCCACTGTTCGTGCAGCACCATCTTGATCATGAACACCTGAACCACAGTAAGATTTTTCCGAAAAAGACATGACATCTCCACGAATAACTGATTGCTCTGCCCAAGTATGCCGCAGGATATTAACAGACACTTTCTTTATCTCCCCCACTAAATACACAAAACCCCTCAAAATAAACAGTTTAAAATAATCATCTATCTGATTATGGTCCTTCACAGACAAAGGTTTAATTGAACCAGATTTCCTCCTTATCAAACCCACAGATTTATGTTTACTTTCTTTTTTCTTAAGAATGGGGAAACTAACAATGAGGTGTTCATGTTCATGACAATAAAAATATTGTCTCTCTTCTAACATGGCGGTTGGTGAACGACGAGATTTTCTCTGCGATTTAAATATCCTCTGAGAAACTAAATGACGTTGACTAGGTGGAAAAAATATGTGTTTGTGAGTCAAAGCAAACTCATCAGCTAGTACAGCAGCCTCAGTGCTTCTCCTCTTACCTGCCACATTCCGGTCCGCTCGAACCATTTCAAAGCCCTCAAGGGAAACGTGTCCGGTGTCATCTCTGTCATCCAGGTCTCGGCAAAGCAAAAAAGGCCTCTGATGCCGGGTCAGCCTCAAGAGCTCGTCCGTCTTGTTTAGGATGGAGCAGACATCTCCCATGATAAGGGATGGAATAAATGGTCTGTTCCTCCGTTCCTTTTGCTGAATCATCCGTCCAGCTCTGCAGCCCTGTCTCTTCCTTTTCAACTCAGTTGGAATCTTCGTCCCACGAAAGACACAACAATGTTGCGCATTGGCATCATGCTGATCCCTGTTGTAAACAATGGATTCACTGAGCGTATCCGCCGAAGAAGTTCCAAAAAGTGTGGAAAACTGCAGAAAACAGAACGCTAAAGTAATAAAAGTGTTCTCATTTTGTGCGGCTTAATTTGACTGTACAAACAAACAAACATAAATCACTGCAGAGGGGAGGAAAAAGTAAGAAATAGTACAAAAGAAGGAGAGCTACTGTAAACAGTCGCTACTTGTGCAGCACCATCTTGTAACATAGATTATAATATGCACTGACCTACTGGCCTAATAAGCCAGTAATAAGCAGGGTGTTCTTCTCTTTGCAGCTTTGGAGTGAAGAGATGTAACAAATATTAAATATATTCCTTTAAACACATACTCACCACATATCAAGTAGATTTATGCTGGTAAATATTGTAATAGGGTGGTCATTGTGAGGTCTGTCTATCCCTTCCCCTATTACCCTGTGTAGGGTTAATTAGTATGAGCACGGTCAACTGTGTCGCCATTAGTCTCACTTGTGTCACCTGGTGTCCTTAGCATATAAACCCCTTTCCCTCACTTAGTCCTTGTTGGTTCATTGTTGTGTGATGTCTTGAGATGTTGTGTTGTCATGTTTGGAGCAGTTTAGTGTTAAAGTTTGGTTTGGGCTGAAGAAGCCAAACCATTAAGTTTATTATGGAGAGTACATGTACCTTGTGAAGTCATGTTTAATGAGTCTATGTTTAGTTTATGTCAGGTTTTAGTTGTTGTTTTCTGTTAATAAATCTTTGTACAGCCAAGTAGAGTTCCCCAGTGCTGCGTTTGGGTCCTACCACGTCTACAGCCACACCAAAACGTAAGAGTCATTTGACAATACATATTAGAATATTTTACTAGAGTATAACCCGTTTACATTACATAAGTATTTTTTTTTGAACTGCTTTATTTTATAAGAGTGGATAGCTTACTGAAAATTTGCTTTCTGATTTTAAATAGTTTTTTGGGAAAATCCTCTGTTATTGCCTTGGGATATGTTATAGAGCACATGTTAGTTGACACTGACATGTACTTTATTTAGTACTTTATTTGATTAAAAAGCCTTTTTTGAGTCTTAAAGGAAATTAATTGGTTCTGTGAAACCACAAGCTGTTTTCAACTTGTGAATCATTGGTTATATTTGAAACGAGTATACACGGATTAGACATTCTCAATTTGCCACAAAGTCCTGGTTCATAAAACGCCACTGTGCAGTTTGACTGGAGATAACTCAGGCGCTGCCCAAGGTGCTGACCGTTGCACCATAAAATCCGAACCGCTGGGGGTCAGTAGGGGGCTTGGCACTGCTAGCACTGCTGCCACGGTGAGCACTTGGAAACCGTGGATAATTGGAATATAATGTGTCATTGAGTCATTGATCAAATCAATTCCTTGGTAATTGATTAATAATAATATATTGGGCATGACAGAGACATATTTGGAAGAAACAGTGGCGACTATCCTCGGTCAAACACCTATAGTTTGGAAATGACCCAAGAGCACACACTTAGACACACAGGGAGAGAGAAGGGGTGGGAGGGCTGAGGGGATGGCGGCCTGTCTGGGGCTGGGAGGTTGCAGGTGGCGCCATCATGCTGCAGTTTAGAATTTGAAGAGCTTTGATTGGATTCTAGAATCTTGTTTCAGAGTGTATTTCTACAGTAAAGTAAAAGTAACCGGAGTAGAGTATGCAGACAGTGGGACCATAGAGTCAAAGTGAATACCAGACAATATAAGGTTTATGAGATATCAAATGGACAGTTCTTCAGAAATTATGTAATTGACAGCAGTATCATATTTTGTATGGTGGGTAAATTGATACACTTAGAAAATGTGTATGGATATATATATTATATTTTTAAACTATATTATTTACAATTATGTTATAATAGCCTTTGACTTTTTATGCATATTTTAATATGACGTTTAAAGTCTAAATCGTGGAAACCACTTGTCAAATTTTCACTTCACTTACTTTCCTTCATATAAATGCTTTTTCTAGATATAAGCTAAATATTATCTCGAACTCACTCTTTCCAAAACATTCACAGCAAATGCTTCAAAACTCAAATTAACTTATTGGTATCGTTTTTTTTTCACCATTATTCCAAATCCAATGCTGCAAAGCCGCAGCTTCCTGGCACTACTGACACTTTGACTGGCATGTGATTAATGATGATCTTAAAGGGATGTAACATAGGTTATTTAGAACTTCATAATGTTATAATTACTCAAAGTTGTTTTGTTTTTTATGCCTGACACCATTGGTATGTCTTGTATAATGGTATGAACCTTATGATTGACAGGTGGATACCTCCAATTAGGCCACCCGGAAAGGGTGGGTAAGATATTTTGGTATAAAAGATCAGCTATATTCTTCCTCTCCCTCTTCTGTCTCTGTGGGTCGTCTTTTGTAGCTTTGATTTTTATCTACATTTTTACTTTCAGTGTTTCTTTACTTATTGTTTAGCAGAGGTTTATTTTACTTATTGCAATAGCAAGGATCATATCTGAACAACACAACTCAGTGGCTACATCAGTTACAGGTGTGGCCTTTATATATAGATTATATACTGTATGTATATAGCCTATAGATATTATACTGTATATATATTATCTTATATTATATATATGGATATAATATATATTTATTACATATGTATATAGCCTTGCTATATAGCAAGGGATTACTGTATATCAGAAGCCAATCTCTGACCTGCACCGTGACCAATTGCAACAATTAACGTCAACTGACTAACACTGATGTTAGTGCAGATTTATTACATGAATTTACCGACCCACCTTCAGAGGAGGAGGGTCTACACACCCACTGCAGGCACTGTGGCTGTCTGTGCTATAATAATGTGTATGTATTAAATGTGTTAAAATCACATTTCTCTGTTATTTTGATGACATCATAACAACAAAAATCTGGTGACATTTTATTTTTTAATGTCTAATTATTGATTTATTATTTACAGGCAAGGGGTCACTTGCTTGTAAACGGTTAAATAGGCAATGGAACAGCGGTCTTACTGTTCCGCCGCCAACATTACTGACCTTCTAATTCTTTGGAAGTGTCATTAGTATAGGTATGCTATCATCTGGGTATTAACAAATTCATTGAACATGTCATGATATAATTGCACCCATTGCCTAATGACATATGATTGGCTAAGACAAATGTCAAACTGACACAAGGCCCTGCACAGGCCTTCAATGATACAATTGAATGTATCAATTACCAAGAATGTTGGCAGTTTTTGCATGGAGGATTGGAGGATGTATTCTTCAATATTTAAAAAAAATCACATCATTTTTAAACTATGGTGTGAGATCAAACTATTGTTAAAGTGACAAGGAAGCTATCGGAACAGGAGTTGCACTGTGAACTGAGCAATTATATTATTTGCACAGAGGAGAATCGATGCAGAAATGGCTTGCACTAGAGTGACAGATGGGTTCAAGGCTGTGCTGGGGCTACTTTAGGAATCAGATTTGAGCCTTCTCTTGCTTTACAGTGGTGATAGACAGTTTCATTGGAGAAACCGGGCAGGTGACAGATGACACTATTATCTGTGGTGAGAGTAGGGAGTATGTACTGGAGAACAGCAAAACAGGATGGGTAAATGAGAGCGTAGCAGTTAAAAATACACAGACACACACACACACACATATACATACGTAAAAGAGTAAAAATGAATATATAGAAATAGCCCCTGCCCTTATAGACCCTCACAGACCCTCTGAGGAACAATTCATGGTCTAGTCAAGTTCATATAAGTCTAGGGTCCAGATCAGACAGTAGGGTGCTTGGGGAATTGGGCCAAAGATGTGCAGGCAAAGTCCTATGTCAGGCCCAGGGCAATGGGACTCTAGGGAAAGAATAGAGACTCCGACGCTAGGTCCCCGGCAAGAGGTGTTAAGTCTACCACAAATAATAAATAGTACAATAGAAAAATTGAATAAGGAATAGAAGGATGAAAGAGATAAAGGGCAACAATGGGGCCCACAAAAGGTCTATGGCCGGACCCGTACGCCACCATGGGCACAGTCAAAAAGAAAACACTTAAGTCTACTTTTGAAAGTAGAGACTGTATCTGCCTCCTGGACTAGAACTGGCAGCTGGTTCCAAAGTAGAGGGGCCTGATAACAGAATGCTTTGACTCCAAATCTAGATTTAGAGATTCGTGGAACCACAAGAAGACCAGCTTCTAGAGAACGAAGAGTTCTAGTGGGCTGATATGGTTGTATGCCAGCCCATGGAGAGCCTTATAAGTGTGCAGAAGGATTTTAAATTGAATTCTGAAATTGTTACGTGGGAGGTTATCAAAATTCTCAACACATTAATTTGCTTAAAAAAAAAAATGTTTATCAAACGTTAAGCATGTTGAAACAAAAACCGCACCACATTACATACATATTTGGAACACACAAACAGAATTGTTTCTCACAGTTCTTTGCCTCTCATTGGGTGAAGTCAAGGTCTTTAAATGTCCTCCTCTTCTTGAGTGCCTTGAGGACTTCCAGAGGTGTCAGTGAACGTGAGGCCTCCAGAGGCGACACTAAAAATCCCAAAAATTTGTATTCCACAATGAAGAAAAAAAAAAATCCAACATGAGTCGTCTTCTCCAAAACAGTCTGGCTGTGTTTAGAGCCCATGAGAGAGTGTGCTTCTCCTCTTCTCCAGGCCGCACCTACTCATATAAACTGGTTAATGACCTCCACCAGGTAATGCATGACACCTGCAGCTCGTTGAAATGTCTCCATCACAGCAGCAAGAATGTGGCCTACACTTGACAGGAACTGTAGCCAACACTTGAACACATCGTAGATCAATAATCATACAAACAAAAAAAGTATAATGTATGCCCAATGAAAAATAATGCTGCTTTTAACAACCAAATATAGGATATTTACATAGTATAATAGAAACATCAAAACATAAATAAAAAAAAAATCTGTTCATCACAAAATGAACCGGGAGCCAATGAAGAGAGGCGAGGACCGGGGAGATATGATCTCTCTGCCTAGATTTAGTCAGGACACTGTAGTCAGGAGCTGCTGTTTTCTGGATTTCTGCCTGGGTTTTTGGGAGTTGTTCCTCAGCCGGTGTGAGGGTCTATAAGGACAGGGGGTCATTGTCTGTTTGTATATTTTTTGTGTATTGTATGTAACTGTGTGTAAAGTGCCCTGAGACAGCTGCTGCTATGATTTGGCACTAGAAATAAATATAGTTGAGTTGAGTTGGATAAGCTGCAGAATTCTCAGAGAACTGGCTGAGCATTCAGAGTATAAAGAATTACAATAGTCCATCCTAGAAGTAACAAAGGCATGGACCACTTTCTGAGCTGCCACTTCGGGAAGTGTCTGCCTTACTTTCCTAATGTTACAAAGATGAAAGTAGGCAGTCTTAGACACATTTTTAATGTGTGATTTGAAAGAAAGCTTCTGGTCAAAAATAACGCCTAGGTTTTTAACAGAGGAGTTGGAGGCCGTGGTTAAACTATTATCAGATGCTAATATGCTAATATGTCAGACATAGTCTCTTACATGTTTTGTAACAACTCAGTCTTATCTGAATTGAACAGCCTTAATTGATAAGAATAAGGAAAAGGAAAGCAAACTCCTTGTCATTGTGACCACTGCACACAACGAAATTCAACCTCTTATTTAACCCATCACCAAAGGGAACAGTGGGCAGCACTAAGTGCCTGGGGAGCAGTGAGTGGGGACGGTGCCATGCTCAGTGGACCTCAGTGATAACTTGGGGGTAGGGGTACTCGAACTGGTGGCCTTGCGGACCCAGGTCCACTACCTTAACCATTAGGCCACCAACTGCCCAAATAATTGAGTGTCATCAGCATAACAGTGGAAATCAATTGAATGTTTCCTAATGACATCACATAAAGTGTGAACAAGATTGGACCTGGCACTAATCCCTGCAGGACACCAAGGCTAACCCTGGTGCAGGGGGACTGAGTGTTATTGATATGAAAAAAACGGATATTGATCAGTTAAGTACAGCTGGAACCATTTAAAGGCAGTGCCACTGATTCCGAGCAAAATCTTTAGCCTCCTCAACAAATCTGGTGGTCAACTGTATCGAATGCTGCACTAAGATCTAACAATACTAGCACTGAAACAAAACCCTGGTCCGACACCATCAAAATGTTGTTAGTTGCTCTGACCAGAGTAGTCTCAGTGCTATGATTAACCCTAAAGCCTGACTGGAAGGTCTCAAATAGATTGTTGCAATTTAAGTAATCAGAGAGCTGGTCAGCAACAACTCTCTCTAGGATTTTGGAGAAAAAACCTAATTGGAGATGGGCCTATAATTAGCTAGGACCTCTGGATCCAGTGAGGGTTTCTTAAGGAGTGGTTTAATGACGGCAACTTAAATTTAGGGGAACATAGCCAATTGTAAGAGATAGATTGAGTATATCTAATATGGAGGTGCCAATTAAGGGGAACACCTCCTTAAGGAGCCTAGTGGGAAATCCAAAATACAGGTAGAACTTTTAGCCAAAGAGATCATCGCAGTGAGCTGACGTAAGTCTATGGTCAAATGTGGTTAGGGATATGTCTGGTTTACCAGCTACCCCCTGCACCACTGTATCAGAATGCAGATTAGCTGCAGTTGATGTCATGAGGCCATTTAATGTTTCCCTAGCAGTTACAATTTTATCATTAAAGAAACTCATGAAGTCAGAGCTGCTGAGATATGTATGCTCTGCTCTATGAAGTTATGCCCCTGAGTCAGCCTGGCTACAGTGCTGAACAGGAACCCAGGGTTGTTGTTGTTCTCACTTCTATTAAAGAAGTTTTAGTTTGCGTGACAACTGCTTTAATTCATGGGTTTCAGATGTATACCAAGGAGCTGTCCTCCTTCTTGTAATAGGTCTTTTTGTGATTGGGGCAATTGAATTTAAAGTATTATGAAGGGAGCCAGCAATACAGTCGACCAGAGAGTCAATATTAGAGGGACTAGGGTTATCACAAGAGTCCCCTGAAAAGTGGAGAACAGGGACTGTACTAAGAGCCAGTGGAACTGCTTCCTTAAAGCTAGAAATGGCACTATCAGTCAATTTTCGTGACCAAATGCATGTTTCAACATTATTGTGCTCCACTAGCAGAAAGTCAAAGATAATTAATGCATGGTCCGACAGACAAGGATTTGAGGGAGAAACAATAAGGTGTTCAATTTCAACACCATAGACTAAGACTAGGTCCAAGATATGGTTGAGTCTATGTGTAGGTTCATGTACAGCCTGAGAAAAGCCAATTAATTCTATAACCGACATAAAGGCATTACTGCAGCTATCATTGGTTACATCCACATGAATATTGAAGTCCCCAACAACAATCACTTTATCAGTTTTGAGGACTAAATTTGAAAGAAACAAATTCAGATAAAAAATCAGAGTATGGGCCAGGAGCACGGTAAACTATGGCACTTAAAATTTACACTCTGGTGGGACAGACTGACAACAAGGCTTTCAAATTAATTCTAAATTATTTCAGGTTTAGGGGAAATTAATAAAGTACAGTCAAAAATGGCCGCCACCCCACCTCCACGGCCAGAACCGCGAGGGACATGTAAGTTAGTGTGACTGCATGGAGAGGCCTCATTTAAACAAATTCACCAACACACAGCTAGGTCTCTGAGAGGCACAGCACAATGTTATTATCAGAAATTAATCCATTAACATGGATATTAAGTAATCCACATTTAATTCTCCTGTCCTGTGGTAGCCTAGTGGAGCTCCTAATTTTAATAAGATTACTGGGAAAAGCTCCTGTGTTGGTTATTTTGAGCGACCCGGGAACAGACACAGCGCAGAGGAGAGTGGTAAACTGCAGCTCCGCCACCCTGCCCCAACACTAAGTCAACCGATGTTTAAGCACTTGGCCAGGTTACGATAAAGCAGAGCTGCTCCATCCCTCGTGGGATGGATGGAGTCTTTCAATGAGACCAGGTGTACCCCAGAAAGCCCTCCCATTATCAATAAAGTCCATGCCGTTTGCGGGACACCATCTCCACAACCAGCGGTGAAGTGATGCTGTACGACTAAAATATAAATATATATATACATATATACATTATATATGTATATATACGGTACATATATGTATATATATACATATGTAACATATAAATATATATGTATGTATGTATATATGCATCCATACACATTTACAATATCTGATCCCCCTGCACAGTTCGATGTTTACAGTGCTGACCTTCTTTTATCCAGGTTTTCAGTTTTGTGGAGTCACTGAAAAGACACTTAAACACAAGAAATTTATGAAGTTTTTAAATGTCAGCATGTTATGGTTTGAGATTATTTTACAATGATGTTATTTCATTGGCTGTTTATACAGTGGCACTAAAGGCTTAGCAACGCTGGTTACTGCTGTAACCGTGGTTCTATGACTAAGTGGAAGACCGCCAGGGGCGGTGCTGAAAGCACTAGTGGAATATCCTTGCTTCTGCACATTGTCGAGAATCACATTAAAAAGTTGTCACATTGTGACGTAGGACATGACGACATACATAAGGTTACTCCTCACGTAAATCTGGTCTCTTGATCATTCTCGCGTATTCCGAGTGACCAAAGACCCTGGCGGTCTTGCACTTAGTCATAGAACCACGGTTACACCAGTAACCAGCGTTCTATTTCCTTCATTCCAGACCGCCAGGGGCGCTGCTGGGAGCACTAGTGGAAGACGAATACACACCCAGTCACGAGGAATCTGGGAGAGCATCACCGCCATTTGATAAGAACAGCTGCACACAGTCCTGGAACCGGAACTACATTCAGTCTGTAGTATCAGGCAAATGTACTTGTAGTAAACCAAGTTGCAGCAGCACAAATCTCAGAGAGCTGCACACCCCGGAGGGCTGCCCAAGATGTTGCCTGAGCATGTGTCGAATGACAGTGAACAGGGAAAGGCACTACACGCCCAGTGGATTCATAGACATGAGTGATTGTCTCCACCACCCAATGGGAGAGCCCTTGTTTTGACAAGGGGCCTTCCCAATGGATGCCACCAAAGCAAACAAACAGCTGATCGGTAGTCCGAAAAAGCTGCTGTTTTATCACAATAAGACTTCAGAGTTCTGACGGGGCACAACTCAGAACGTATGTCGGTGCCCTCTGCTGGTAAAGCAGCCAGCAAAATTGGCTGATTGCTAAATTGTGGGGACAACAATTTTGGAAGAAAAGCTGGGTTGGGCCATAATGAGACGCTGTCAAACATGGGCCCCCAACGAAGACAACTAGCACTCACAGAGAGAGCATGTAGCTCACTCACACGACGGGCTGTTGTTATTGCAAGAAAGAATGCAGTTTTAAGTGACAACCACTTAATGTCTGCCATGGACAGGGGTTCGTAAGGAGGCAAGCAAAGCGACTCAAGGACAATGTTTAGGTCCCATGTCGGGCTGCGCACTGACTGAGGAGGATTAAGGCGGAATACTCCTTTCAAGAAGGCTGCCACACGTTGATGCGAACCAAGTGGAACTGCATCAACTGCCGAGCGGTGAGCTGCTAATGCTGCTACATACACCTTAAGTGTTGATGCAGCCCTGCCAAGTTCTAAAAGATGTTGCAGGAAATCCAAAACCTGGGGAACAGAACAATTGAAGCGGTCAATGTTGCGTTCTGAACACCAATCACTGAACACCTTCCACTTGTTTGCATACAAGCGGCGGGAGGACTCTGCCCGTGCGTTTCCCAGAGTGTTCCTGGTCCCCGCTGAACATTCCAACAATAGCCCGGGGGGCCCAGGGGCCACACCCACAGCTTCAGACGGTCGGGGCATGGATGCAGAATCCGCCCTTCCATCTGTGGTAGCAGGTCGGATCTGCTAGGTAGTTGACAAGGGGGTCCCACCACCAGCGAAAGTAGAAGGGGGAACAATGGTCTGGAGGGCCAATGAGGAGCTATCAACAACACATAGTGGTTGTGATTGCGAATGCGACAAAGGACCCTCCACAAGAGCAGTGTACCTGTGGATCTCCACAGAGATCCACAGAGATCCACTGTGGATCTCCACAGACAGTTGCCCTGCCATATGTCCTCCAGATTTGAGCAACCACGTCTGGGTGTAGGCACCATTCTCCTTGATACACTTTGCCGCGTGACAATGTATCTGCCACACTGTTTAGACATCTGGGCAGGTATGCTGCGCGGATGGAAAGAAGGTTGCTTTGGCTCCACATAAGGATCCTGTGAGCAACCTGAAGAGCAGCTGCCGATCTTGTGCCCCCCTGATGATTGATGTAAAAAAGACAGTTGCAACATTTTCTGAATGTACCAATACATGCCTGTCTTTCAGTACATTCTGAAAGTGCCGCAATGTCAACAACACTGCCATCAACTCCAGAGTGTTGATGTGCAGTGTGCATAAGTGAGGGGGCCAGATCCCCCCTCTCGACCCCCCCCCCCCCCCCACCCCACACACACACACACACACACACACACACACACAACCGATGAGGGAGGCGTCTGTCCGGATTACTTACCATCAGGTGGGCCTAGTGGAACTCCCTGATTGAGGAATTGAACCTTGGACCAGGGTTCCAGCGTAAACATGCAACGGCGCGTTATCACCCTGTCTAGTGTGGGTCGGGCTAGCATGGTGTTGGAGTTCAGGGTGATGCCAATGAAATGAGTCTCTTGAACTGGAGTCAGCCGGCTTTTCTCCTGGTTGACTTTGAATCCCAGAGCAGTAATATGTCGGTGAACATGGAGTCTGGCCTGTTCGGCTGACCTTCCGCATACAAGCCAGTCATCCAAGTAGGGAGCACTCTTATGCCCTCCCTCTGAAGTGGTTCTAATGCCACCTGAACACATTTGGAAAACACCCTTGGTGCCAGTGATAGGCCAAAGGGGAGGACTCTGAACTGATAATTCCTTCCCATTAACGAAAAACGAAGGAAACGCCTGTGCTCCCAGGCAATGGGCACATGAAAATAAGTGTACTTAAGATCTATAGTCACAAACCAATTGTGGTGTGTGACTGCTTGCAACACATCCGATGTTTTTGACATTCGGAATGGCAGCACCTTTAAAAACCGGTTCAGCCTTCTTAAATCCAGAATTGGCCTGAACCCGCCGGCCTTATTCGGCATAAGAAAATAAACTGCAAAGAACCCTCCTGGGTGAATAACAGGGTCGACCACCTCTATGACGCCCTTGCTTAGTAACAACTGAATTTCTTTTCCTAAGGTGTTTGCCTTTCTTAAATCCTTTATCACAGTTGGCTGCACTCCTGAGTGCATTGGTGGTCGGCGGCGGAACTGCAGGCGATATCCCCCTGAAAGGGTCGCAAGCAGCCATTGGTTGGACGTTATTGTGCTCCAATAAGCCAACTGATTGTGTGTAAAAACCCCTGTCGCTGGCCTTGGCCTGTCAATATTTCCGTCTGCGTCTTCCTGGAGGGTTGGGTGGGGCGACGATGGCAGGAAGGGCCCGCCTGTTGGGAAGGTCCTGCCTGCCGGGAAGTGCCAGTCTGCCTGGAAGGACCCACCTGTCGAAAGGAACGGGTGCTTGCCCGCAGTAGCGTGCCATCATCCCTGGGCTTACACCCACACGAGACATACGTCTGTTCAAGGCCTCCTACACTGCTGGTCCAAAGACCTGCCCAGGTGCCAGAGGAGTTGTCTCAGATTGTTCCTACAAACTTCAGGGAGGGGGCCCAAGGTTGTGCCACATTGGTTGGCAATGACGCCCATAGCTTGCATTGCAAGCTCCAGCACCTCAGACGCCAATGGGTCTGGAGATGTATTAAAAGATTTGTGTAGCATCATGTGTGCCAATGAATTAAAAACTCAAAACTTATAACTCAAAACTTATAACTCGAGAGAGCAACTCATCTGTGCGGCGGCATTCACTGTTAGGACAGCATACACGCTCACGGAGTACCTCATCAGGGGACACAATGAGTGAAGCAACGCTTGATTCTACTGCTGGCATGTTCCTTAAGCCAACCTCATTTGGGTCCTGCATTGTTGCTAGCATGCGGGACGTTTTGGTCGGGGCGGACAGGTTTCGTGGCAGCTCCCAGAGGCCACAACAGATGTAAGATCACTACACTGTAGAACAACCAGAGTAGTACGCTGTGTAGGACGAAGGAACATGTTCCCCGAGTCACTGGGAGGCACCAAAGTATCCAACTGTAAACGAGCCAGCATGGCCTTTAGTGGGGACTTCACTGATCCAACAACTGATGCAGAGTCGTCAGCGTGTTAAGAAACATCACTGTCTAGCTGCAGGTCACCTGCTTGCTGCAACAGAGAGGACGCCTCATTAAAGAGCGTGTCTGAGGCAACCACAGACACCACATCGTCCTGATCAGAAGGCGGAAAATATGAGGCAGACGGTGACACGGAAGCCGGCACTGCAGTCTGCTCTTTTATCGAGCTTATCTGTGCTGCCCCCACAAGCAAAGGCAGCAGATGCTTCACCGTTGCAGAGAGTTGATCCACTCTACGTTTTAAATCAACAGATTTAGCCTTCTTTTGCTTTTTGGTTGACACAACTGGACATTGCGTTTACCTTGCGGCTGAACGTCAGTATTTAAAAAGCCGCACGATGCGCGCTCCGCGTCTGCCAGACAAGCTTGTCTCACTTCCAGCGGCATCATAGCACAGGCAGGACAGGGATCAGACATTGCGTCCTGAAGGTGCTTCACACCGAGGCATTCTGTGCAACGATCGCGTGCATCCAGCCCGTACATAACATTTGGACAAGCGGAGCAACGAAACGTGTTCATCGTCAACTTAATTATTAATATCTGTTGCCAAGAAAATGCTGAGCCGTTTATACAACCTGGCAACCGAGGTTAGACCGGCCGGCAATATAATATAATGAACAATTCAGGTGGTTCCACCAACCTCAATGTATAACGAATAAACTTAAAGCGGTATCGGAAACCAATACGTTAACACCGGCTCATCAAAAATAAACAACAATAATTCAGGTGGCTCTACCAATCTCGATGTATAACGGAAAAACTTAAAGCGGTATTGGAAACCAATACGTTAACATGGGCTCGTCAACATAAATACAACAATTCAGGTGGTTCCACCAACCTCAATGTGTAACGATAACTTAAAGCGGTATTGGCAACCAATACGTTAACATAGGCTCGTCAAAGAACACAACAATTCAGATGGTTCCACCAACCTCAATGTGCAACGAATAACTTAAAGGGGTATTGGCAACCAATACGATAACAACCTAGGCTCGTCTGACAAAAGAAAATTAACTGTTAGCGGTGGTGCTACCCAACACGCTGATAACAGTACGCCTCGTCCGACAACTCGCCGGCAGCCAGTAGTTGTGACAAGCAAACCAGAGCTGCCGTCCGTGAAAACTTGGCAACCAAGTTTCAGCGAACGTAACAGGGAATATGAACTTAACTCTCAACAGCTCGTGCGGATAAATGTGCTACTAAAGCTCTCTTCAGTCAACACTAGCTGCACCTGATTTGATTCCCAACGGAGAAGAAAGAGACCAGATTGACGTGAGGAGTAGCCTTATGTATTTCGTCACGTCATACGTCACAATGTGACACAATGCGATTCTCGTCAATGTGCAGATGCAAGGATATTCCACTAATGCTTTTAGCACCGCCCCTGGCGGTCTGGAACGAAGGAAATAGAACAGACGTTGTGGCCTCGCCCCAGATAATTGATTAGTATGCCATGTCGGATAAAATCATGGCATGTAAATATACTTTTGCAGCTTGATTGGAAACACATGGAGAATCATGCGAAAACAATTTATATTTGTCTTAATGGTCTTTGTCATTTTTAGGGCAATGTCACATGGGCAATACATTTCATGGTAGAAATCCAAGTCCATCTACTAGCTCTACTTGATGTTGATCAATAATTATTTTATGATCCCTGTTTGTTGTTTTCTTTATTGAAAAACACATTGAGACAGTTTTGGTGTAATTCAGAGTTAAGCAGTTGTTTTAAGAGCCACCCTGTTATACTGCCTAGCTGTTAGTTTAGCAAATCTGAGTGAGTGGTATTGTGTTTTATGAGAAAGGAGGTGTCTAAACCAAACATATTCTTTGCTTTTGAGGAATTTAGTTGGCTAATAATTTCCTTAATCTTTTTTTGATCAACCATTGTGATGATAATTTGTTGCGTGTTTCCCCACTGAAGTAATAAAATATGAGTTAAATTTAAAGTATATCTGTATGTAATTGTGTTTTAAGGTGATTCTGAGAGCAAAATCTTGTTCATAAGTTCACTAATGTATGGTTTATCCATGGCAGATGCTCTCATTTTCTATTATTTTTTTCATGATGCAAATAATTTTCTGCATAGTATTTGTTATGGCCTCCATTAATTGATCACAGTATTTATTAACATTTTCCGTATTAATTATATTGTATGAATTATGTTATCTCAGTTTATATTTTGTTCATTTTCAAACAAGGGTAATTTGTTTTTTGGGATAGCGTTATGGTTATTTGTGACATTAGTGATTGCAAGGATTCCCTTTAACTGTTTTATGTTAATTTCCTAACCAAAAGTGTCATATTATGATCTGCTGAAGCTGTCACAAAGTTAAAGGTTCTGGTTACTCGTTCTGGCTTATTTGTTAGTAAGTCTATCAAGTTTGGCTATTTCTAGTGATTCTGGTTGTTTTATTTTAAGAATTTGATTTAGTTTATGTTTTGATAGTACTGATTTTAATTTGCCCTTTTTGGTTTTCTCCATCCAGTTTATATTAAAACCCCGCAATAAAATAGTTTCACTTTTTGGATTGATTTGTTTAAACATTTGATCAAAATTCTGATAGAAAGATGTACCATGGGATAGAGGGTTTTACAAAATTATCAAATTAAGTTTCATGGTTGGTGATAGCATGACATTTACAGAAGGACATTCAATTCCAAAAATATCCAATTATGTAACAAAGCATTTTAGACTTTAGTTTGATATAAATCAGTATACCTCCCCCTACCAAATAAACATTCTTTCCTGTGGGATGTCTATTGATCATGTGTTTATGGATATTACTGTTCAACCATGTTTCACTAAATTCCAAAAAGTTAATGTTAGAATTGCTTAATAACCCTAAATATGCCCTTTTGTTTGGCTGTGGAGTCCCAAATTAATTGGTTTACAGTGGTTACAGAAAATATTTCAGTTCCTTTTGCTTATTTGCTGAGTAAGAAATACTTTACTAATTGTGCGAAATTTCTATCGCAAATAGTGGGACTAATATTGTTGGTGGTAGTATTCTTCAGGCCAGAGTTTACTTTTTCAGCACCAGTTGCTGCTTCACACAAAGATTCTATATTAAACTTCAGTGGGAGATTTGTATCGTGTAAGCTAGCAGGTATCTTCAATGCGGCAGTACAAGATGAATAAACAGGATGGTTGATGAAAGGTGAAAGCTCTGCTGACAGAGGAGGATAAGTAGGACAAGCTAGCAGTGGTGGAGATCCAGCTAGCGGAGGCAAATGTCCAGGTAGCAGTGATGAAGGCACAGCTAGCAGAAGTGAAGGCTTGGCTAGCAGAGATAGGTGCCCCCCTATCAATGACGTTGGTTGAGCTAGTGGTGCGTTAACCTGGCTGCCTGAGGTGGAGGTCAAGTTAGTAGCGATGTTAACCCAGCTAGCAGAGGTGAAGGCCCAGCTGGTACTCGCCCAGGGTTTAATTCAACATCACCAGCCAAAAGAAGTATCAGCATAATACTAAAAACACCCAGGAGTGGTTTGCTTGTAACAGCCTTTCCCTGCTCACTTGATGGTGGCCTTGCATTGCCATAGTCCAGTATCCTTGTGAACAGCATGTACTGACTCCATCCGGCTGGATACAATATTGAGTGATCACCAACAGGAAGGCTCACAGTATGTAATTTGAATGGATGAGCAAATGAAGATGAATGAATGAATGAATGTTTTTATTTGGCCTTCACTGGCCCAGAGTCTATGTCATTGGTGTAAAACTGCAGGGTTCACCTCCTGGGCGACATAAAAGCAGAGTGGTCCGCTTCCAGTAGGCTGACTGAAAACTTAAAAAGATGTACAATGTGAGTTTGGAGGCATTTATGGTGACAGCTGCCCCCACGACATGGCAATGGACAAGTGGGTGAATATTGATGGAAGGTTCATAACGCTTGCCCATATACTAAAGTAAACATATTTTTACACAGGGATATTTTACCCTCCATACCATTTTAAAAGTGTTCTTAAAAAAATCCAAAAATCCATCAAGCTTTTATTCCTGCACCAATAACACATCACAACCTTTCGTGTGCATTGCCACTCCTATCTCATCTCTTTATTTCTGTTCAAGCAGAGCTACAGTCATTCATTCAAACACGGCACTTAAGGCACTGAAAAAATTTAAAAATAAAATAGTATTAATATCTTCTGGAAGGGTCTGCCAGTGATCCACTTTAATATGGCTGTATGGATTATTATTATGGGGTCACTTGGCAGCAACTATGCCTTGTACAAACAAATAATCTAAGACTATTAAAAAAAGCAAACATTATTATAGCACTGTAAAAAATTACACTGGAGCACCAGCAGGGCAAACCAGAGAAGATGACAAAGCAGCATTTCACCGCATATTGTGAGGGTCCACAAAGAGGAGGAATGAAAAGGAAAGGGTAGAGAAACCATGGTTGATGCAGGGGTGTGATTCCTTGGGCTTTTGTGCCACATAAATTATGAGGCTTATCTATCTCTATGGTGCAGTTTAGTGCACCTCCTCCCTCTCTGATCTGCTGGGCCGTGAGCAATTTATTAAACATGGAAGTCACTTTAAATGAGCCCATAATGCCCAACCCTTTCAGGAGATCTTAATGGATCCCATCTCTGACAAGGTTAAATGTTTGAGAAGTCTGTAAAAAGCATTAACAGACTGTATCAAAAAGTGGGGTGAATATTAATTAGCGCACACTATGGATTCAACCATGACATCAAATGCCATTATTAATTTATCTGGTTGGCATGTTTACATGCACCATGTTGAGCTGCTTCACAGACGGCACTTTTATATTTCAGATGATTTACCATATACATCTACTAAATGAGAGTAAGTTCTTTAAATAAAAGAAGGGGGCAGTGGACTAGTGGTTAAGGAAGCAGACTAGGGTCCCCGGTTCAAATCCCACTACTGCCAAGTTACCACTAAGCATGGTATCGTCCCCACACACTGCTCCCCAGGCGCTCATTAGCTGCCCACTGCTCACTTTGATGATGGGTTAAATGCAGAGGCCAAATTTCGTTGTCCGCTGTGGTGTGAATCACAGCGTCACAATGACAAAAAAAGATATTTCTTTCTTTCTTCTAATAGGGTTTTTGACACAAACCACGCTTTAAGCCCCCCAGGCAGTTATGAGTGATTTTGGTTTTGAAAGGCAATTTCTGGTGGTAGTTCATGCCATTTATCTGTTTGCTCCTTCATAAGAATGTTATATAGTAGTAATATTGTAACCAAGATATCAGATACAATGGCTCCCTGATGTTTACATTAACACAGCTGCAACATTTGGATGTCAGCATTTTACAGAGGAGGTTATGACATGATAATATTTCCCTGTGCCTGTACTGAACCCCGCTGCATCCAAGAAGCAGTTCAGCTTCAAATTGTTACTATTCTGCAGTCTCCTAAAAACACACAAAAAATTAAAAAAAAAAAAAGTAAATATAAAAGATACAACTGTGAGTAACGCATGGTGGTCTATTGTTGACAAGGCCACAGTCACATGTGAACAATTAGTTGGAAAAAATTCCGCCAGGATTAACTGACAACTCTTCTCCGTGGGGTGTGTGTCCTTCACAGGATACAGCCCCGAGAATAAATTCAGCCTCATTTACTTCGTACAACTACAAGCAAATGAATTGGTAATGTAGTTCCACAATATGACCCTGTCTGAATAAAACATGACCATTGTTTAGTGTAGTATAATATCCTGAAGATGATATAGAAGTAATATCCTGTTTGAATCTTTAATATAATAGTGCTTGCATGTTCCCCTGTCTAATATAAGACATCGTCCAAGTTTACTTAGAGATGCTATGGAAACTAAGTTGGAGTTCAAGTAGTGAGCGTATACCATGGTATTTTAAAGCTTTAGTCAAGATCATTTTATTTTCAAAACACAACTAAAGTGCATTTTATTATTACATAATGGTGCAACCATAAATCTACAAGTCAAGTGTGAAATATATTTTTCAAAAGCAAACATTATTATAATGCACAATGTGCATGAGAATTCCACTAACATCTCCTGCAATGTGCATTCGATACAATCAGGCATGAAGTGTGTAAAAAATATGTTTATATAATTTCAGATAAGGCCTTATCTACAAGAGGGAAATCCCCAGGGATTATATATACAGCCGTCCTCAAAATTATTCATACCCTTTAGAATTCCTGTGATTTCTCTAATTCAGTGACAAAATATTACGTTTTTTCAAGTTTGTGCATCAGTTATATGTGAACAACAATTGAATGAATTACAACAATGTAAAATTTAAGAAAATATTCTTTGCAGGGGTATTTTTTTTATGTATTC
>JAFBJS010005172.1:37085-60448 GCA_016785265.1 Paraplagusia blochii
ATTCGTGATTGTGCTGTGATCTCCCTCCCCCTCATCCCTTCCCTCATCCACATGTGCATGTGTCTGAGTCTTGTTACAGTGTTTTGATTGTGCTTAATGCTGAGGGTTTTTTATCTAATCCCACACTGTGCTCCCCCCGCGGAACCTAGTTTGGAGTTGTCTTTTTTCCCCTCCTCCCTCCTCGGCGTTTTTCAGTTGTTTTTCATCTAAAGGAGCGTGCGCCGTTCAGTGGCTGCACCTGGCCTTCCCGTTCCTGTCCTCCATTGTCATTATTTGTTCTGTTGTGTCATTCTGTGTTCTCTGGTACGGGTTGTAACCGAATGCAATTTCATTGTAACTTGTTACAATGACAAATAAAAACCAACCAACCATACATATATACATATAGTCAAGAATGGTTGAGCTTATGATCCAAAATTCATAACTGAGGGACCATAGTCGGCAATTAATAAAGTTATATAGGTGAAAAAATGTTCATTTTTCAGCTGAAAATAGAAGAGATATGTGAAAGACATGTTATTAGAACATGTTGATACACGTCCTTCATGCTTGGGTGGAAGAACGTGATGAAAAGCGTGACGTAGTAATGCATAACTCTAAAAGCGAAGAGAATATTTGAAATCAATGAGTGATTTTGAGTAATATGATTCTAATGAGCTTAATCTAAAGAATGAAATATGTTAAGATGTGATTCCCTTTTGATGACCAAATGTATTCACATATATATGTTTGCTGGTAACACATTTACATAAAGAAAGTGTCTGAACAGACTAAGAAGGTATCTGTCTAAAGTGAAATGATTGAAACAGAAAAAGGTTTCTGGTTAAAGTTGTGTTATGAATGCTGCGGCTTATAGGAGAGGAGAGGTCTGGAGAAAAGGGCATGGAAAAACCCAACATGGACTGCTGGGGTAAAAGCGAACGTAATGGTGATGCAGGGAGAGAGAGAGAGTGAGCATAAATACAGGTGCAGGAGTCTGAAAATCTCAGTTCGTGCATCGCCCTGTCCCTGGACGAAGAATGGACTCACACCCCGGACCGAGGACTCTGCTCACCCTTGGAAGGAAAGAAGAAGAAGAAGATTTCATCCACCTGTGAAGAGGACTCTCCTTTTTCTTCAGACTACATAGAAAGAATTGGGTGACCCAGAGATAGTTAGACTAGAGGAAGGAAAAAAGATGGAGAAGAAAAAGAAGAAGACTTTCATCCACCTGTGAAGAGGACTCTCATTTTTCTTTAGACTAGATAGGAAGAATTGGACGACAGAGAAATAGTTAGGTTGAAGGGAAGAACAAAATGTATGAAAACTCTCACTTATCCTCGAAGAAGACTCTTATCTATCTTGACCGCTAACCTCCGCCCCGCCTCCCCATACCTCCACCGCATGTTTGAGGCCGGTGACCAGTCCGGCCGAGCGAACTCCCCCTCCCCCATCCTCCCCCGTTTTGAACGGACGGGACAGGAAGTCGGCCATAGCCATCCTTGTCCCCTACCTGTGGACCAATTTAAAGTTAAATGGCCGTAACGCCAGGTACCACCTAGTTATTCTCGGGTTGGTGTCCTTCATGTGGTGGAGCCACTGAAGCGGTGCGTGGTCCGAACAGAGGGTGAAGGGCCGTCCCAGGAGGTAGTAGCGCAGGGCTCCGACTGCCCAACGGATCGCAAGACACTCCTTCTCCACGGTGCTGTACCTTCCTTCCCGGTCGGAGAGCTTCCGACTGATGTAAAGCACAGGCCGGTCGCCGCCCCGCACACGCTGGGAAAGCACCGCCCCCAACCCTCTGTTTGACGCGTTAGCCTGCAAGACAAAAGGCAGGATAAAGTCAGGCATAAACAGGAGTGGCTTACCACAGAGAGCCGTCTTTAGCTGCTCAAACGCCTGCTGGCACCGCTCCGTCCACTGGACCGGATCTGAAGCACTCTTGTGGGTCAGATCCGTCAAAGGGCTGGCCAGGTCAGCGAACCATGGGATGAAACGCTGATAGTACCCCACCAAACCCAGAAACTGTCTGACCTCTTTTTTAGACTTTGGTCACGGACAGGATGCAATAGCTGCGGTCTTATCTGTTTGTGGCCGCACCTGGCTCAGAAAGGCTGGAAGTTACTGAAATTAAAGCTCTTTCCTGCTGTGTGTAAAGAAGCACAAGCAACGTGGAGTCACCAGATATACAGTGCACACATACAATATCAAAATGACTTCAGACTCTCAGGCCTCTCAGGCCGCACCTGGCCACTACCTAAGCAGTGCCCCAGATACCGAACCTCCCTCCGTCCAATCGTACACTTCCCTGGGTTGGTCGTAAGCTCCGCCTGCCTCAGGGACTCTAACACAGCCTCCACATGCCGCATGTGTTCCGCCTAGCTGCTGTGAATGATGACATTGTCCAGATAAGCAGCAGCATAGGCAGCACGGGGGCGTAGCACTCTGTCCGTAAGCCGTTGGAAGGTGGCCGGGGCCCCAAACAATGGAAGTGTCACAAATTGGTACAATCCGTACGGAGTGGAGAAAGCAGTTTTTTCCCGGGATTCTGGCGATAAAGGAATCTGCCAGTAACCCTTGGTTACATCTAGTGTCGTGAAAATTTGAGCAGTACCAAGCAGATCCAAGAGTTCGTCGACCTGGGGCATTGGATGTGCATCAAACCGTGACATCTCGTTCACCCTGCGGTAATCTACACAGAACCGAACAGACCCGTCCTTCTTACCCACGAGAACAATCGGGCTGCTCCAGGCGCTGTGTGATTCTTCTATTACTCCCATCTCCAGCATCTGTTTCAACTCTCTCTGCACTATTTGATGCTTGTGCATGGGAAGACGGTACGGCCGTGAACGCACCGTCACTCCAGAAGGCGTTTCTATAGAATGCTGAATGAGAGTGGTGCGGCCTGGGAGGAGAGAATGCTTCTGGAGCTTTCCACGTCCGCCCTCTGGGACAACAGGAGTGAGTTATCACAAGGAAGAGAGCTCAGACCAGGAGCCCCCGCCACTGGACCCAGCTCATCTTCCTCCCTCACAGTCGACACCAGGGCTGCCGTTTCGGGCTCCATCCACGCCTTAAGTAAATTCAAATGATAAATTTGGGTGTGTCCCTTTCTGTCCGAACGCTCCACCTCATAATCGACATCACTGACCCGCTGTGTGACCACAAAGGGTCCTTGCCACTTGGCGAGCAGCTTTGATGTAAAACCAAAACTTTATCCCCCTGCAAAAAGTGACGCAGCTTAGCTCCCCTGTCATACAGACGACGCTGAATTTGCTCCGGGTTCCTGGGCCCGGAGCAAATTCACCCGTGATTCCTGACCCAATGCGTGAAGCTTTGCTCTCAGGTCCAGAACATATTGAATTTCATTCTTACTGGCGCTTGGACCTTCCTCCCAGCAGGTCCAACACACCCCTCGGCTTTCTGCCGAATAATAATTCAATGGGAGAAAATCCCGTGGAGGACTGGGGCCCCTCTCGTACTGCAAACAACAGGGGGTCTAGCCACTTATCCCAATTTAGACTATCCTCCTGAATGAACTTCCAGATCAAAGACTTTAAAGTTTTATTCAACCGCTCCACCAGCCCGTCAGTCTGAGGGTGGTAGACGCTGGTCCGAATAGACTTTGTGCCCAATAATCTGTACAATTCTTTCAGGGTCCGTGACATAAACAATGTTCCCTGATCTGTCAAGATCTCTTTTGGGATCCCGACCTGCGAGATGATCCGGAAAAGCGCGTCCGCTACACTCTTTGCAGAGATGTTGCGCAGCGCCACGGCTACCAAAACAAACCGGAAACCACGTGCACTGCAGTGAAACGGCCAGATTAGGTCCATTCCAATACCCTGAAATGGATCCTCCATCAGTGGCAGTGGCCGCAGCGGCGCACGTGGTGTGGTGCAAAAAGTGGTGAGTGGTCACCTCCCTTGCCCCCTTTCCGTACTCCCTTGCCCCCTTTCCGTACTCCAGTCTATTCTCCTCTGTCCTGTCACTATCCCATATCTCTTTTGCTAGTCTCTTCCTCTGGACACTCTCCTGGACCTCATCATTCCACCACCAGGTCTCTTTGTCCTCCTTTCTCTGTCCAGACAAATCCTGTGCTGTTTGGCTACACTCTCACTTGCCACCACCTTACAGTCACTTATCTCCCTCAGATGACCTCTTCTACAGAGAATATAATCTACCTGAGTGGACCTGCCTCCACTCTTGTATGTCACTCGGTATTCTTCTCTCTTTTGGAAATAGGTGTTTACCACGGCCATTTCCATTCTTTTTGCAAAATCCATCACTGCCTGTCCTTCAAAATTTCGATCCCTAACTCCAAACCGACCCATCATTTCCTCATCCCCTCTGTTCCCTTCTCCTACACGGCCATTGAAGTCTGCTCCAATCACCACTCTCTCCCCGGGGGATGCTCTCTACAACCAAATCCAGCTCATTCCAAAACCTCTCCTTCTCTGCTAACTCACAGCCTACCTGTGGAGCATAACCACTGACAACATTCAACATCACTCCTTCTATTTCTACCTTTACACACATCAACCTGTCTGACACTCGTTTCACATCCACCACAATACTTGCATACTTTTCCCCGATGATCACCCCTACTCCATTTCTCTTCCCATCTAATCTGTGGTAGAATAACTTAAAGCCTTCCCCAATATTTCTAGGCCTGCTGCCTTTCCACCTGGTCTCTTGCTCACACAACACATCCACTTTCTTCAGCTCCCTACCTTTCCCTGTTATTGTACCTATATTCAGAGTTTCCACTTCCAGACCAACACTTCTAACCTTCCTCTTTTCCGTCTTTGTCTTAATAAATCTCCCTCCTCTTCTTCTTCTTTGTCTCGACCAACAGTAGTCAAATTTCCAACAGTACCCTGTAGGTTAACAGCACTGTTGGTGGTCGTTGTTAACCCGGGGGCCGACCAATCCGGTATGGAAATCTTTCTGTTGTCCTGCATCTTTGTTTTGGCAAAATGTTTTTATGCCGGATGCCCTTCCTGACGCAACCCTCACCATTTATCCAGGATTGGGACAGCACTAAAAAACACTGGCTTGTGCTCCCTAGTGGCTGGGTTATATACTGTATATATATATGTAACAAACTGTTTTGTGTGAAAGGCAATTTTGTCCGGTCTGAGTTGCCGTACAGCCGTGATGGTTTGTTGTTGTTGTTATTGTTAGTTCTGTCCGGAGTTGGTGTGGAAGAAAGAAAAATAAAGATGTGGTGGCGACCGAATCCACTCTCCCATCTCCTGTGTTTTTCCTGGATTCAGTAATAGCATGCACTGAATAGACCGACCCAAGACCCTCGGTTACATTCGTGGCAGCGGTGTTTTCTGTGCATACCGCTGAGTTATGGACTGTTTGGACGAGAAGCAAATTGTTGTTTTTTTTTACGTTGTGGACATGTGGCGAGCAGACAAGGACCCTGTTAAATCTGGCAAGGCGCTGTCTGAGGGAGAGTTGCATGGCGGAGATGTCAGGGTCTACCGGCCCGCTCCTTTATCTGGTGCCGGAGTTGAAACAACTAGATGGGGTGCCCGTCGTGGGAAAGAGCCCTAGGGGCGTGTATGAATTTCCTGCTGGGACCGCAACCCGAAAATGACAACCACTGGAAACGGGCGGTAGCTGGTGTTGCGCCTCAAACGTCAGCTACTTTAACTGAGGGGCACCAACAATATCAGAATATGGTTGACATGGACTGTGACGGCTGCCCTGCACCTCTTGTGAGGTGTGGTCGAAGGCACAGAAGTTGACCCACTAGTGGACTCACAAGCCACGGTGTCACTGATTAGGGCTGTTGTCAGTATTTCAGTGCCTACTCTCATAAACTGACTTCTAAAAAGAACTATCTTGTCCTGCAGTGAATGGACAAATGCTGCATGTGCCGCCTGGACCCTACATGCTGTTAGCACACGTTCTATGTGCTATGAGGGAATCTGCCCAGTGTGTTCTGCTTGGGCTGGACTTTCTAAGCAAGAACCATGCACTGCTGGATTTTGGACGGAGGGTGTTGCAGTTGTGGGGGCGTTTCCGTCCCTCTGCTTCGGGATCAGGATTTAGTCCCACAGTGTTGTAATGGGTCTCTCGCTAACGTCAGGATTATTCCCGCATTAAGTGATGCTGTGGTGCCGGTGTTCTCCAGTCTCCTTCGGGTAGCGGGGCCGGCTTGCCACAAACCTTTGCGGGATAAACAACAGGGCTGATGGTGGCTCGTGCAGTGAACACTGTGAAGGGGGGAGTGACCCTAACACACGTCCTATAGGCTATGGGGGGAGTTACTTTATTTTAGAGTATGGGTTTTTTGTGTGTGTTTTTTCCCTCTTCTTGCATGTATACTGTTTTAGTAATTGATTGTGGGTTCTTCTTATGTTTGGTTTCCTCCTCCTACTTATAGTGAAACGGGGACGTTTCAAAGTGAGGGGGGACGTATGTAACAAACTGTTTTGTGTGAAAGGCAATTTTGTCCGATCTGAGTTGCCATACGGCCGTGATGGGTTGATGTGGTGGCGACCAAATCCACTCTCCCATCTCCTGTGTTTTCCTGGCTTCAGTAATAGCACACACTGAATAGACGGACCCAAGACTTCACTTTATAAGTTACTTTATAGATAACAAAAAAATTGCAAGAAATATGACTCAACGCTAAAATGTGGAACTGTGTGAAGATATTTTGAAAACATATTCAGGTAGTTAGATTTGCCTATGTCGACATCAGTGTTGGGAATAACGCGTTTACGCTGTTATCGTTACTTTTGTGTGAAGGTGCTCGTTCCACTACAATACCTACTACCATCTCTCCTCTCCGCCTGGGAGAAGATGCTATGGCAAAAGTGTCTGCTTCCTATGATTGTAAGTGGTAACTCTTACAGTCATGATGAAAAACTATGTGAAACTCGTGCACTATGTAAATCTTTACATTGAAAAGGGGCGATGATTGGTTGACATAGCTTCATGCTGAGCCAATCAGAAAGAGACCCGGGCGGGTCTTCTTGCCTTATCGGGAATTAAACAGTTTCAGACACAGGTGATACAGCAGCACAAACACACAGGCAAGACGACAGTAAGTGGCAAGTTGAGGTAACAATAAAAATGCCCGTCAAAATGTCTAAACATCTATTTTGTTTTTATTGTACTATTATGTACAGCAAACGTAAAACTTATTTCCAGACTCTAATTGCAGCGCTGCTCCCTGCAACTTCACTCTCTCACATCCACACAGCTCTAACCACGCCCCCCACACTTAGACTTAGACTAAAACAGACTTTATTGATCCACATGGGAAATTGTTTTGGCACAGCAGCACATTGAACTATTGCAGATAAAATGAAATGAAGTATATTTGAATAAGCAGAAATACAAAAATAGAATTAGAATGAAAATTTGAAAATTCTAACAGAAGATAAAAGATTAAGAAGAATACAATTAAACAAAACAAGAGGAATAAAATTATAACAGAAGGCCAAAGATTAAATAGTATACAATTAAGCACAATAAGCAATTGTGGAATTAAAGGGGTAATTGTGGAATTACAGGGGTAAAACAGAAGTAAAAATCAGAAGTAAATTAGAAGTAGTGCGTGTGTGAAACACTTGGAAACATTAACCCTATACTTGCTGTATAAAACCTTACAACCATTACAGTCCCACTAGATTTCATTGTGATAGTTGCTACAGAGCACAACACTTAACTGTTTAATGTGTTTTATAATGTGTTACTTTTATAATTTGGTAACTAGTAACGTAACTAGTTACTTTTTCAGAGCAGTAACTAGTAAAGACATTGCTCATCATAGACCTTCTTATAATTGAAATGCTTTAAAGATTCCATGACAAAATGACCTGGTGGGCCACATTTGGGCTGTGGACCTTGACTTTGCCACTTGAGGTTTAGGTTGATAGCCTCCATTCTGGGATTTTCAGACACCCTTTTCCTTGTCCTCAGTGAATCAGATATAATTCCTGCAAATGATCAGTCTGCTTTTTTTATGACACGAGTTGTCTAAAAGAACAACCTGTCACACTTTATTACATCTTTCTCTTGAAGTAGGTCAAACCCTCATATTGCATGAGCGAATTTATAGGCCCAGAAAAGAGCAACATACAGCACATGAAGTCAAATTTCCTTTGGCCAAAAAAGCAATGAACATGTTTTGATGTGTGTGCTGCTTATACTAAGAGTCTTTGAAAGGCTCTTGGCAAAAGTGCAGACGCAATGTAGTCATTGTAGTGCCTGCAGCCATCCTAGCAGTCGTACCAGGGGACAGCGTTGTGCTGCCATGTAGTCATATTGGTAAAGAGAAAAAATGCTTTCTTGTCATTTTAGAAAGACTGATGAAGTATCAAAGCACAGCATAAACATAGAAAGTATAATGTATTTGTTAGGATTCCATTACATATTGCTGTTATTGTTTTCTACTGCAAGAAAATTTAAAGATAAAACAAATGGCAGTCTGTGCCTTTATTGAAAAGAAGCTGCAAACCCCAGTGACTTCCTTTGCACCAGCTAGATAGACTCTACCAGATTTTAGGTATATTGTATTAAATTAAGCCATACATGGTAATTTGCTATTTAACTTGTAAGCAGAGTATATAGAACATTTAAAACAAGCACACCAGAACCAGTTCCCCGAAACATAATTTACCTCTACTTTAGTTTTTCCTCCTGCTAAACCTAAAGCTAAAAGGCTAAAATCACTTCACTTTATAAAATATTTTAAGTTGGCTAGAAAAAAATAGTTGCTATTATAAATAAAAGGTGACTGATTATATTAGAATTAAGTTCAATATGATCAATGCTAATTTGATGGTGAAATCCACTTTGAAAAACAAACACTCAACTCAATTTAACAGCAGGCCAATGGCTGTATAAATATCCTGTTATAAAGTGGGGACATATGTCCTGAGTGACCTTTTAGATGCTGTAGAAAGGCTGGCAGATGTTTCACAGGGCAGGACAGATAGGTAGGTGTGACATAAAATCAACATCATCCAAAGCTGTTCTTGGAGGTTTGGCATGGAGCCATTTACTGCACCAGGAAGCTGAATGCTGCTCTGACCTCCATGCAGACTCTGGGGCTTTTCTGCCTCCTTCTGCCACAAAACTGTTTTATGTGGGTTAGTGGAAATAAAGGACCATATTGCACTTGTGACTCTCCAGATGCAGAGTAGATCAGTCGATCGATATCTGCCCTCACTTTCATTCCCCCTGTGGCTCTCACTATGAGCCCGGCGGCTGTCACAGGCTTGTTCCTCAGAATAAAACATGTTCAACAGTGAAAATAGCTTTCAACATGATCCAGATCTCATTTTTACATTAAGGGGAATTGGTGCGAACAATCTTTTATTCATGTGCAACTCCTGTTTCCCATTTATGCATACATACAGTATTTAACTGCTAAAAATTGGGTATAGAAAAACCTTTATCCTGAGAGTCTGAAGTCATTTTGATATTGTATGTGTGCACTATATATCTGGTGACTCCACCTTGCTTGTGCTTCTTGACACACAGCAGGAAAGAGCTTTAATTTCAGTAACTTCCAGCCTTTCTGAGCAATCAACATTGAGTAAATCTGTATAATAATACAATAGTAAACTAGGTGGTCAGACACTGTAAACAAATTAATCTTGCACGACAAGTCATCACTGGAATTAACTGCAAGGAATCCAGAAATTCAGTGCGAGGAGGAAAATTTGGACTTCAACTAACATACAGTAGTTTCCATTGAGATTTTATCACACAAATGATATAAAATATGTAGGGATGAATAAGTGAGGAATATGTTTCCATTTATAGCTCACTACTCAACAATATGCACATGGTAATTATTCTCTCATCCCTGCCTCCAGTATTTCTGTTCCGTATGCAGTGGGAGACAGCAAGTCGGCCAGTGGTGTGGAAAATTAGATTCTTAATTGCAAATCACCAACATGATGTCTTTGATGAGTAATTTTGTCTTCAGTAAATGTGACAAAATAATAAAACTTGCAGAAAATGCTTTATAACCCTATCTATCTGTCTGTCTGTCTGTCTGTCTGTCTGTCTGTCTGTCTGTCTGTCTGTCTGTCTGTCCGTCTGTCTTGTTTTCTGTCTTGTTTTCTGTCTTGTTTTCTGTCTTGTCATCCGGCGTAAAACTTTGGCCAGATGAAAGATGCAAGAAAACAAAATAATTTTTATTCCGGGCCGGAGTTAACAACAACCGCCAACAGTACTATTAACATTCAGAGTACTGTTGGAAATTGGACTACTGTTGGTCGAAGACAAAGAAGAGGAGGGCGATTGATTGAGGCAAAGAGGGAAAAGAGGAAAGGTTAGAGGTGTTGGTCTGGAGGTGGGAACCCTGAATGTAGGTACAATGACGGGGAAAGGTAGGGAGCTAGCTGACATGATGGAGAGAAGAAGAGTGGATATGTTGTGTGTGCAAGAGACCAGGTGGAAGGGCAGCAGGGCTAGAAATATTGGAAGAAGCTTTTAAGTTATTCTAACATGGATTAGGTGGGAAAAGAAATGGAGTATGGGTGATCATCAGGGAATAGTATGCAAGGATTGTGGCAGATGTGAAACGAGTGTCAGACAGGTTGATATGTGTGAAGGTAGAAATAGAAGGAGTGATGGTGAATGTTGTCAGTGGGTATCCCCCACAGAAACGTGAGTTAGCAGAGAAGGAGAAGTTTTGGAATGAGCTGGATTTATTTGTAGGGAGCATCCCTAGGGGAGAGAGAGTGGTGATTGGAGCATACTTCAATGATCATGTAGGAGAAGAGGGGATAAGGAAGTGATAGGTGGGTTTGGAGTTAGGGATAGAAATTTGGAAGGACAGGCAGTGGTAGATTTTGCGGAAAGACTGGAAATGGCCCATGGTAAACACTTTTTTCCAAAAGAGAGAGGAACATCAGGTGACATACAAGAGTGGAGGGAGGTCCACTCAGGTAGAGATAACATTCTCTGTAGAAGAGGTAATCTGCGGGAGATAAGTGACTGTATAGTGGTGGCTGGCGAGAGTGTAGCCAAACAGCATAGGATGGTAGTTTGCAAGGTGACAATGGAGGTGAGAAGAATGAAGAAGGTGAAGACAGTGCAGAAGATCAAGTGGTGGAAGGTAAGGAAAGAGAAATGTTGTGAAGAATTTGGAAAGGAAGTGAGGGCAGTTCTGGGCTGTGGGGGGAATTCCCAGATGACTGGGATACCACAGCTAGTCATTAGGGCAGCTAAGAAGGTGCTAGGTGTTTCCTCTGGACAGAGAATAGACTGGATTACAGAGAGATTTGAGTACAGAGAGAGGGCAAGGGCCAAACAAAAGGCATTTGAGGAGTCGTATGTGAGGTTAGACACAAAGGATGGAGAAAAAGGAGTTATACAGATTGGCAAAGCAGAGAAATCAATCTGGAAAGGTTGTGCAGCAGGTTAGGTTAATTAGGGATAGATATGGAAATGTTTTTACCTGTGAGGAAGGTGTGCTAGGAAGATGGAGGTAGTACTTTGAGGACCTGCTGAATGAGGAAATCAATAGGAGGGAGCGTAGAAAAGAGGAGCCAGTTCCTTACAGGGAGAAGTAAGATCCGATTAGAAAGGATGAAGTTAGAAAAGCTCTGAAGAGGATGAAGAATGGAAAGGCAGTTGGTCGTGATGACATACCAGTGGAGGTATGGAAGTGCTTAGGGCAGGGGTCGGCAACCCATTGTGTCTCTCTGTGACTTTGGAAAATAAATATAGAAAATAAATAAGAGTATTCTAAATTCTATTTTAATTTGAAGATTATGGTAAACCTGTAACATTAAATAAAAAACGACCTCCCAAAACAGGTGTCGGCATCCCGCGGCTCTGGAGTCACATGCCTCACATGTCGTCTCTTATCCCTCTTATGCTGCAAAAATGCAATTATTTTTCCCAAGCCACACCGAGCATAATTGTATTTGTTTAATGTATTAGTTTTAATAAAAGTGTATAATTGTGCGCAGTGGTTCAGAAGAAGTTCCATTCACCGCAAGCGAGGATGTGAAAACGTTCAGGGGGGAGGGGGAAGTGATTTCATGATACGTGCAGTCATGGAGCGTGTATACGGAGACTGCCGAACCGAGGGCTCTTCCCCCTTCCCACCGCCATAGCAAAGGAGGGAAGAGTGGGCAGGGGGTTCAGTAATTACCTTTTTTTTTTTTTTCAGCACGGTGCAAATGTCTGAGCGTCTGTAATGTGTCTGAACGTCATGACTGAGCACTATGAACAGACATAGAAAACTGAATGGGGGAGATTTATCAGGTAATCGTGTTGCAAGGGGATGACGCATAGGGGATAAATCGTTGCCCCACGCCGCCGAGTTCAACAGGAGTTGATATTGGAATTGTTTGCTGCTGCTACTGTCTCAATGCTGTCCCCGCGGTCGCTCTCCTGCCCCAGCCTGTTCAGTGTTGGAACGAACCTGTTTTTGGACACCTTTTTTTAAATTTTCTCCTTGGTGGAGTCTCCATTTGTTAACATGACTAGAACTGTTCTTCCTTCTGATCTCCTTGTCTGCAATTGAGTCCGCAGCCGCTCAACCGAAACCCTCACGTAACAGAACGATCTGAAACTATTGCCTTGACCCTTCGCCTAGATAATAGAATGAGAGAACGTCAACGGGAGAGGGCTAGCCACCCTGCTTCCCCTAGCTTAGAGTCGTCTACTGTAGCTCTCTGGCTCCTAGGATGGATCGTTCTCCTCCTGAAGCGCCACTTCCTGAGGAACCTATGCCGGTGGACAAGGCTAAAGTGACGGTTAGGAGGGGCCGTGCAGTCACAGGCCCCTGTTTTTACTGTGGCAAGCTGGGCCATTTTATTAGTTCTTGTCTGATTCGCCCAAAAAACAGGATTCATCAGCCAAAAGGGGGGTCCTGATGAGCCATTCTTTAACCAGGTCCCGACCCTTGTCTCCTTGCACACCACTCCAGGGGTCACTCTTCTGGGGTGGAAACTCATTTAGCAATGGATGGGAGTGAGCTCCCTCCCATTCAACAACGCACTAAACCACTAACTGTGGTGGTATTGGGGAATCACCGTGAATAGATTAGACTCATGGTGATCCCCTCTCGCCATGCTCCACTAGTGTTAGGGTGTCCCTGGCTTCAATGCCACAATCCCCATATTGACTGAGTCTCTGGCACCATACACAGCTGGAGTACTCATTGTCACGCCTCCTGCCCACACCGGCCCCTTCCTCCTCTAAATCCCCTGAGCCCCAGGTCCTCTCCACCGACCTCTCCAAAGTGACCCGTCCTTACTATGACATTGGGTTGGTTTTTAGTAAGGAGAGAGCCTCTTCCCTTCACCCACATCGCCCCTATGACTGTGCCATCGACCTACTTCCTGGGGCGCCCCTTCCCTCCAGCAGCCTTTTTAATTTGTCCCTAACGGAGAGGGAGGTGATGGACCTCTACATTAAAGAGGCCCTTGCTGGACTGATTCGAGCCTCATCTTCTCCTTTGGGGGCGGGGTTTTTCTTTGCAACCAAGAAGGACCAAACCCTACACCCATGCATTGACTTCAGGGCCCTTAACAAGATTACCATTAAGAACAAGTATCCACTGCCGTTGATGAACTCTGCTTTTGACCACCTACATCAGGCTTCCATTTTCACCAAGTTGGACCTCCGGAACGCTGGTCAGGGTCCGGGAGTGGGATGAGTGGAAGACCGCCTTGGTCATTTCGAATACTTGGTCATGTCATTTGGTTTGACAAATGCTCCTGCCACCTTTCTGGTCTTGGTCAATGACGTGCTCAGAGACATGATTGGACAATTTGTTTTTGTTTATCTTGACGACATTTTTTCCAGAGACTTGGCTGAACACGACCAGCATGTAAGGAGGGTGCTGCAAAGACTACTGGAGAGCAAATTGTTTGTCAAGGCTGAGAAATGTAGTTTCCACACAAGATCTGTATCCTTCCTTAATTATTGAGGAGGGGCAGTTAAAGGCAGACCCAAAAAGGTCAAGGCTGTGGCTGACTGGCCAATCCCCAGAACCCGCAAACAGCTATAGCGCTTCCTTGGTTTTGCAAACTTTTATCGCCGATTTATTCGGAACTACAGTCAGGTAGCTGCTCCATTAACGAACTTGACCTCCTCCAAAGTTCTCTTTTGTTGGTCTCATGCAGCCGAGAAGGCTTTTTCTATTCTAAAGAGTCTGTTTATCAGAGCACCCATTCTAGTGCACCCTGACCCTACCCGGCAGTTTATAGTCGAAGTGGACGCTTCTGATTCCGGGGTAGGAGCAATTCTGTCCCAACGTTCAGCCTCAGACCAGAAAATCCATGCTTGTGCCTTCTTTTCTCGACGCCTCACTCCAGCTCAGAGAAACTATGACGTGGGAAATCGGGAGTTGTTGGTTGTGGTGCTGGCCCTGGAGGAATGGAGACATTGGCTAGAGGAAGCCGAACACCCCTTTTTAATTTGGACTGATCACAAGAAGATTTCCTACCTCAGTTCAGCCAAACGTTTAAATTCCTGTCAGGCCCGATGGGCCCTTTTTTTGGATAGATTTTGGTTATCCCTCACTTATCGCCCTGGGTCCAGGAACATTAAGCCCGATGCTCTTTTCCGTATCTCGGAATCTGAGGTGAATGATTTGAACAGTGAGGAGCCATCCAATATCCTTCCCCCCAGATGTGTTGTCGCTGCTGTTACCTGGGAGGTGGAGGACCTGGTTCAACGGACGCAGCCGGAGGATCCAGACCCTGGAACAGGGCCACCTAACCTTCTCCTTGTGCTAGCTAGAGTCCGGTCTCAGGTGCTCCAGTGGGGACACTCCTCCAAACTGGTATTAAAGATGTAAATTTCTTTTTTTGTCATTGTGACATTGTGATTCACACCACAGCGCACAACAAAATTTGGCCTCTGCATTTAACCCATCATCAAAGTGAGCAGTGGGCAGCTAATGAGTGCCCGGGGAGCAGTGTGTGGGGACGATACCATGCTCAGGGCATCTCAGCAGTAACTTGGCGGTAGTGGGATTCGAACCGGGGACCTTGCGGACCCAAGTCCGCTTCCTTAACCACTAGGCCACCACTGCCCTAGGTGGTATGTCATCCAGGCTACCATCACACACTGGAGTTCATCCGTTGCCATTTCTGGTGGCCTTCCCTAGTACCAGACGTCCGGGATTTTGTGGCAGCATGTCCCACCTGTGCCCGTAGTAAGACTTCCAGTCAGTCCCCAGCTGGTCTCCTTCAACCTCTGGAGGTGCCCAGATGTCCTTGGACATCTGGGCACCTCCAGATGTCCTTGGACTTTGTTACAGGGTTACCCCATCCTCAGGTAACACCTGTATAATGACTATTGTTGATTGATTCTCCAAGGTTGTCCATTTTGTCCCTCTCACCAAGCTCCCAACAGCATTCGAGACTGCGGACTTCCTGGTGCAGCATGTTGTACCCCAGGAAGTGTTGTTGGACAGGGGCCCGCAGTTCTCTTCACAGGTGTGGCGAGCCTTCTGCCAGGCTTTTGGAGCCTTAGTCAGTTTGTCTTCTGGATACCATCCTCAAACTAATGGACTGGTGAAACAAGCAAATTAGGGTCTGGGGTCAGCCCTTCGCTGTGTCACCGACACCGATATCCATCATCATGGAGCTCCTTCCTCCCATGGGTCGAATACGCCCATAATACCCTCACCTGCTTTGCCACAGGTATGTCCCCATTTTAAATCGCTCTAGGTTACCAACCCCCTCTGTTCCCTGAGCAAAAGCAGGAAGTGGCAGTTCCCTCAGTTCAGGTGAACATCAATCGGCTGGGAGGGCGGGGGGGCGGTACTGTTTTGGATGGTGTTGTGGTCCTTTGTTTTTGTTTTCTTCTTCCCTTTTCCCGAGGCTGAGGGAGGAACTCCAACGCCAGTGCTGAACTGCCGCTGATTGACAGCACAGCTGAGGCAGATATCAATCAACAATCAGCTGTATTAAAGCCTCAGCTCTGCAGCGGTTCAGCGCCAGATTGTTGCCCCACGCCACCGACTTCAACAGGAGTTGATATTGGAATTGTTTGCTGCTGCTGCTGTCTCAACGCTGTCCCTGCAGTCACCCTCCTGCCCCAGCCTGTTCAGCGGTGGACCGAACCCGTTTTTGGACTAAGTTTCTTTAATTTATTTTCTCCTTGGTGGAGTCTCCTTTTGTTAACATTAAAAGAAGTGTTCTTCCTTCTGATCTCCTTGTCTGCAATTGAGTCCGCAGCAGTTCAACCGAAACCTTCACGTAACACATTTCTTTATTTACGGACAATAAGTCACACTTTTCATCCATCACCTGAGTTTTTGTGATTTATACTCAGGTGCGACTTACATATTAAAATATATGATTTCACATGTTTGTGAAATCATACAGTATATTTAGTGTGCAGATTGAGTGCCCACTACTAGTGGGCACTCTTTCTTCGTAGGTCCCTACTAATGTACGGTAAATGCACATATGGAACTGGTTCAGTAGCTCCAACAAGATTAAGAACCACTGCTCTGGGGCAACACACACGTACTGTACGATATACAGTATACTGTATATTGTCTTACACCTGATATTTATAGTGTGGAAAACAGATATTTGTCTGTGTTTGTTAAGTTAAACAGTGTAATCCACTGGTTTTCTGGTCACGCTGCAATGGATCACCGCCTTTGCCTCTTGGTTAGATGTCTTATCAGCTGTGTAAATAGGAGAATGGTGATAGTCATCCTCTTTTATTTTACCTTTTTCTGTCACCAGTTATCACTATGTTTCTCAGTCACAAAAATAATTTTCTGTTTCATTCAGTTTAGCACTATGGACATTGTTCACCCATCCATTGCTTATTCTAAGTGTCTCCCAGGAGTGATTGTAGCCAGAAGAGTGGATTAAAGGGACAATCAATACTAAAGGACCGTTGTGTTACTCAATGCGTAATTCTGTTCTTGGGTGATGGCTCCATAGAAAACTGGCATGGTTGAAAAACCTGATGTTATTATGGACGTTACACACAAAACCACATTGACTCTCTGCTTCTTCTCTTCTATCTCCCACCCTAAGGTGGACTACGTGAAACTGAAGAGAGTTACAAATTTACTTCTTTATTATTTATACTGCCACACTTCAAGATATGCAAATGTTCTGTGCTGGAGATGTCTTCATGGAAAAAGAGGCAGCGTGGTTTTGGCCCACCACTACAGATTTGATAGAGTGTGTGCTTAATGTATGATGCGCACATTACTCTCAGGCTCTGCTTTACGAGCTACTTACTGTACAATCAGTCCCAAGAGTTCTCATTTAAAGCCCCCGCAGTGATTTATACCTAGTTTTTAATTGAATTCCTGGGTTTGTCTAAAAGGCTATAAATGTTTTAAGACTTGGCATCTGAAAACACCTTTTCATTATTTTCAGTTAGTAAGGCAGAACACACACATAAACCCATATAAATACAAAAGGTTACAGTCAGTAATTCTTCATAAAAGAAGACAATATGTGTTTCCTGAAGCACTGGCTGGAACCTGTAGAATTTTCTGCAGAAGCTGAGCACGTTGATGACACATGAGTTTGGATGACATTCTTGGGTGTTGAATTAGGGTAAACTTTTATTAAACATGAGTGTAAACTGCACAGAGTAAAGGGAACGATTTCTGGAGAAATAAAGGGAGATGCACAGAAAAGCTACAATGCTTGAGCCTATCAGAGTGAGCGTGCCTTTTCTGTTCCTCACTCTGATTGGTTCTGGCTGTGATTGCAGTGTTCAATATCCACAAGGTAAACAACCAGGAATGTATTTTACTGTTAGGTTAGTAAATATGTGGGTATAACCAGAACATTAAGTTTGTAATTACGTTATGAAACAGTAGACTGACTGACTTGACTGGTCTCACACTACAGTACAGATAAACATGAATCATAATTAAGTGCAAACTGACTTAAATGACTGTGGACATTAATGTCAATCACACCATCCAGTCATAATAAACATAATGCAATAGGAATGAAATTAAATATAAACTCAGTTATCTGTTCTCTGCTTTGATCCCTGTAATGAACACAGTTTTTAATGCAGTGACAGCTGAGCTTTGAAAATAGCAGACAGGAAGTGAGATCTATGTATGTTGTTACACTAAAAAGTTTGAGAACGAAATCTATGCAGAAATTCTAGATTATGAGCTTTGAGATTTTTTAAGTCACCCAAATGAATACTTTTACATCTGTGAGTCCTTTCTTAGTTTTAAATACACAAGGTATTACATTAAATCCAAGAGTAGTAAAACTGCATATTTATAAAAACTTCATCTTACTCTTTCAACAGTATTTTGTGTACAATTTTATACACATATCCAATGAGAATTGTGAGGAGATCTAACAAAAAATAGATAAAGCTAAAAATTGGACTCTAGAGTTGACCGCCTGGCCAAGTGAATATCCTGGTTAAGGCGATTGGCTTCCAGTGCAAGAAGGTTCAGAGTCCAATGTACTTGCTGTGTTTTCTCAAAAAATATTCTCAAGGTATTCATCCAAACGCTTTTCATGGATCCAAATCAGTAGCAACCTTTTCACCTTTAACTACTAATTTCTGAACTCTTTGCTTGATGATCACATACACTCTGGAGCAACCTTAGCTTCTTCAGCTGCTCACTAAATAATGATACAAATTAATAGCTTTAAAGGGCCATACCACAAAGCCACAAGTCACAAAACACAAAAAATAATTGTGAAATTAGACAATAGTCATTAAAATACAGTGACTGGAGCAGTTTTTAGTTAAAACTTTAGTTTGACAACACTTTATGGTTAAAGGTTATTTTTTGTCTCCTGGACAGACACAGTTGTGATATTTGTTTTATTTGAATGGCTTTTCAAATTTAACTTTTAACCTTTGATTTAGTGATGCAGTAACACAGGCCTGTGTTTAGAGTACTATTATGTGCTTTTACGCTGTAAAGTCAAGCTGACATTTTGAGCACAATTAATAATATAAATGCTGCACAAGGAAACATTTCAGGGTGTCTGTTGTTTAGTCACAGTCACAGATTGTGTGTTGATGACCATGGCCTTGGATATCATTCTGTCTAACTGACGACATGTTATACATGAGCAACCTCTCTGCCGTTTTAAGTGGTTTCACCATGACCCAAAACAGATGCTGCTGATTTACTGGATTGCACTTGATTGTTTGGAAGCAGAGTCTGTCACGACAATTTTTTTTTTGGTTGGCTCTCTCTTTTTTCCTGTGGCAACAAACTTGCTCCACCCATTTTGGTGAACTCCACATTGGTGGAATGAGCTTAATGCACCGTATGGTACTTGTAAATTACACGTGTAGACAAATATCCATATAAAAAAATACAATTTGTTACTTATGAATGATTCATCAAGCTCCTAACCAAAATGTTTGTTATAATCCCCCTCAGGTTTTTTTCCTTTTTTTTGCAATTCTACTAATGGCCTTATAAATGCTGTTTAATGTTGGCTTTTTAGAATTTTAAGCTCATTACACTTAATGCTGTACACCTTCCGTAGAAAAGAAAAAAAAAATCAAATTAAAATAATCTGTTTTGGTGGGATGAGTCTGTAAGTAGTGCTTGTACATTAAACAATCAATTATGACAATTTCTGTGTTGGCCATCAGTCTTGGTTTTCTGTCTTATTTATCTCTTTGTCCTGAGGCTGCTTTTAGTTGATATATAAATAGGCTGATCATAGTCATTAACATAACCATTTCCAAGCTATTTTATTTGCTTCTCATTTCCAAATGCTTATAGACAGAATTAAGAAAATATGCTTTGAGAAAATAGGTTTTGAGACATGCAATCTTGGAGCCTGTTTACTAGAGATGATGAACATACTAGATAGATAGATAGATAGATAGATAGATAGATAGATAGATAGATAGATGCTGTTATGTCCTAATGATAACTGGAAACACATCCCCCCCGTGAGCAGTTAAACCACTGCTGATGGCTTCTACAGACACATTTGAACTGTTGGAGTCATACTCAGCTTTATTTGTAATATAAAGTTCATATGTTTCTTGGCCCCTCCACCCCTTGTTTTTACTACGTGCTTCTTTGGTTTTCCCCTTGGGTAGACGAGCCATAAATTAAAGTGGCGAATTACTGCTAACAGTTGGAATAAATTAAGGCGCTTTTGCATCTGTAAACACTGTCTGACTGCATAATTACACTCCACTCCCACTGAGACATTATGTAAAAGGAGGATAAGAAGAAAAAAAAATCTGCATAGATGGTGTTATGGCAGTGGGAGACTAGAAAATGAACAAAACGTCACACTTGGGGGTCAGATATTAGATTTACTCCATTGCTGAATGCTACATTGCAAGCTAGGCACTCCTACAGACAGAGGGGGAAAGGTGACTTTGAACGTAATGATTGCAATCACCATATTGTTCATTACCTCTTAATGGTAAAGGGCAAAATGCTATAAACTGCAGATTTTCTCCAAGGGAGGACACATGTGCCATTTAGGTAATTATTTCCCACAGTCTTACATATATGACCCATTATTTCATATAGAGAAAAATATATTAAAATTCATGTAGCGACAGTGGAAAAGTGGAGAGACCAGTGGACAACAGATCATTAGGAAACAACATAGTAGTAACATAATGTTATACATTCTGTATATGGTTGGAAAATTAAAGACAGCAGCAACAATTGTCTAAGAATAAATCATGTTCCACCATGGCAACCTATTTCAAAGGTAGTAAAGAAAATTAATGAATACATTGAATATGTGAACTGTATACACATTTGATCTGCTGACAGCGAGTCATGCACTCATGTTGACATTAACTAGAAAAGTACAGCCACCAAGGGATGGCTTTATGGCCTTAAAGTAAGTGATGCATATATGCCTAGCTGAGCTCACCTTACCTTCTAACGGATGGCCTTAAGCCAGTTGGTTTTCAAACAGATAAGTAGTATATGACAGTTAATCTTTTATTTTCCTTTCCCAAAATCTGTTTGTTACAGCACACACACTGCATATGTGCTCTGCGGGGGTGATTTCACAATAACATTCCCGATTCTTAGTACAACTGATAGAAGAAATCATGTATTTTGTTTCCATCTTCAGGGTTTAGTTTCACACCAACACAGGGATAAAATGAATATTGAGTTACTTTATGAAACAGCATTAAATTTAATCAGAACAGCCAGTTAGGAGATATATATCCAGCCTGTAATCTGTAATCTCCAGCCACTGTTTCTGCTAAAAAAATACAAAAACACAGATAATAATATTAGACGAATCACATGTTTAAAACCAAGATGTAATATTTTAACAGTTCTACACAAGATGCAATGTCTCTGTCATCGGTGTGGAACTACAGGGTTTACTTCCTGGGCAAGATCGAATCCAGGTTAGGACAAATGGTGCTTTCCATTTCTTTAACCAAGAGGAGTGGGGAAAATAGGGGACCTGTACGACTCACAAAAGGTTTTGATGACGTTTGAGAAATTAGTGGAGAAGTTTCAAATACCCCAGCATCACTTTTTCAAATATTTGCAATTAAGAAGCTTTATTTGAACACAACAAAACCATTCGTTATGCATCCCTTCATCATCTATCCTGGAAAAATTCATGGAGATGGAATGTACAGAGAGAGGTTCAATTTCCAAAATATATAAATTCTTATTAAATGAAAGTAAAGAGACAGCTATAGGGCCTTTGGAAGCATGGAGAGAGGATATGGATGAGGACATTTCACAGGAGGAATCGGAGGAAGCATGTGCTAAGGCTCAGTCAAGGACCTCTAACACTTGCCTCAACGTGCTGCAGTACAACTGGCTAAAGAGAACTTATATAACTCCAGAAAAATTAAACAAATATAATAGAGACATACCAGACACCGGTAACAAATGTGGAAAAGAAAAGGGTACCCTTTTCCACTGCATCTGGCAATATAATCCAACAATTCTGGCAAGAGGTGAAGCAAAATCTCCAAAACATTTTACATGTCCAACTTCCCTTAACCCCACGGATGTTCATATTTGGCTTATTCCCAGATACATTGAAAATTTAAAAAAGTCAACGAATATTTATAAACTTAGGCATACTTTTGGCAAAAAAACAATAGCTCTCTCATGGAAAGACATTAAAAGACCACAAGCAAGCAGATGGTTGTCTGAATTAACCACAACACTTCCTTTAGAGAAAATGACTTATACAATAAAACAACAACATTGTTTCAGCCAAATCTGGGATCCATTCATTGATTACTTAAGGGAAACATACTTGACAAATATGATGGAAGAAGTTGGAATGTATTAAAGTGGCACTCTGCAGAATCATGTATCAGTATAATGTATACATATTTTTACATATTTATTTTTCATGTGCATTGTATATATGTATTCAACTAAGACGAAATTTATACAATTGCTCTCATCCCCAATTAAGGACTCAAGTAAGTGATGGGGTTTGGTTGTCCATTGGATTTGTTTACTACACTCAACTGTGTATTTTTTTGTCATAAAACTCAATAAAAACAATTTTGGAAAAAAAAAACACTCATAATACTATTTAAACGAATCACATGTTTAAAACCAAGATGTAATATTTTAACAGTTCTACACAAGAAGCAATGTCTCTGTCATCGGTGTGGAACTACAGGGTTTACTTCCTGGGCAAGATCGAATCCAGGTTAAGACAAATGGTGCTTTCCATTTCTTTAACCACTTGGAGGAAGGTTAAAGAGTGGCTGGTACGGCGCAGTGTGATGGGGGCCAGCCCCATTACAGTAGTAATTAAGACTTCTGTCCCACAACCTGGTAACAAATAAATCAATGAAAACAGAGGATGAATGTCAAACATGCTACTCAACTAAGAACCTATTACTCCAAAACATCTTTAAAAGAGGCGACAGTGATGGCCTTGTAGTAGAGAAAGCAGGCGTCAGGTTTCCACTGACATACTCTGATCATAGCACCATTCCAACCCACATATCTTCTAGTGTGCTCATGACTCAACTATGACCAGTGTGATTTGGGTGACAATCGTGGAGATTGTTACCCCTGAGACTTGGTTACATATAGGAGAATGAAAATTAAAGAATCTTTAAATGACAAACTCTTAGGTACAGTGTTAACTTCTTATTCTCTATGGTATCCTTTGTTTTTTTTTAAGCATTTTTAAGCACAAAATGTACAAAAACATATCAGACATATGGAGCCTGATAATAAACATTTCCAAAAACATTTTCACCCACCTAACAAAAGGAAAATGGGCATGTAGTAATGATAAAAATAGTCAATGATTACTTTAAAATCTATACATATATATACATATATACGGATAAGGATTTCAGCCAGGATAAGTAAATGTGTAAATCCACAGTTTTGTGGAAGTACTTATTTATATATAATAAATGAAATTGTACAAACATTTTTTCTTCTGTCTTGC
>JAFBJS010005173.1:0-36422 GCA_016785265.1 Paraplagusia blochii
TAAAACTTATTATAATTTTCAATTTATACTTACAGTCTTTTCAGCCAAACCCTTACTAAGGGGTTGTCACAGCATCTTCTCTTTGTCTCCTACCTGGTAGCTCCATCTCTAGGATAATTCTTCTACCAGTGTATCTACTGCCTCTTCTCTGAACATGCCAACTTGGATTCTCCAAACCTTCCTGTCTGTGTTGTCCCTCTAATTACATCATTCCTGATCCTTATCATTCTTGTCTCCACTAAAGAGAATCTCACCATCTTTAACTCCTCCACCTCCAGCTCTGTCTCCTGTCTTCTGACTATTCCTAGTGTCTCTAATCCATCCATCATCACTGGTCTCACAACTGTCCTGTAAACCTTTCTGACTCTTTTCTCCAGTTGGTCCGTCTTGACTGTACTCTATTCTTCTCCTGTCTTCCATGGTCTCCATTGCTCTGCACAGTTGATCCCAAGTATCTAAACTCCTGCACCTTCTCCACCTCTGCTCCGCTGTTTTCCCTTCCATTCACACACTTGTGCTCTGTCTTGTTACGACAGACCGTTATTCGTCTTCTGCTAGTGTAGACCTCCACCTCAGTAAGTTTTTTTCTAGCTCTCTCTCATGGGGTTTATTGATATAGCCATTAGATTTTTTCTCTTCTTTTTGAAGCAGGGGTTCTATATAAAACGGCTGTGCAACCAAACGTGTATGTATTTTTAACCTTTCATTCTCTTTGTAGTTAAATATGCCCTGTACCTTCAGACACAGGTTGAAGGTCATTGTGGGACATGTTCCAGCACCGGGGATGTTGATGTTCTTGGATCATCAGCTTCCTGAGATCTCCCACAGCCACCTGTGTTCTGGTTCATTTTGGAAAAAAAAATCCTGGAGAGAAGAAGCGACTCGTTTATGGTTTGAGCTTCCATAACAACAATAATGAGAATTCCAGTCAACAGGACATTAGGACACAGGCAGCGATTTAAGTTGGTATTAAAATGTTTTTGTTTTTCAAACCGCCTTATATTTAGAACACAGTATTAGATAAATTAATCTGTTAATTATCTTGTGTTGTTTAATCTTTTTAATATCAGCAACTGTTTCTGACACCTGTCAGGTATTAATTATATACAATACAACACAATTACGTAGAATAAAAGTGGAGCCATTGTGATTCACACAATGAAATGTGACCTGTGTATTTAACCCGTCACCAAAGTGAACAGTGGGCAGCTTTGAGCGCCTGCGGAGCAGTGGGTGGGGACGGTGCCATGCTCAGTGGTCACCTAGCAGTTGGTGGACTCAAACCAAGGACCCTGTGGACCCATATCTGCTTCCTTAACTGGTGAGCCACCTAAATTTTGATGTTCGAGACAGTGCAATGCTCAAAGCACCTCATTGGCAAACTGGCAGGTGGTGGATTTATAAACCTTAAGCCATGGAAACCCAAGATTTCCTCAATGCAGACAGCAGTGTTACTTGTTTTGCTAAAGAGCCCAAACATCCTTTACTTTTAAAAATCCACCAAAGTTCAATTTAAATATTAATACAACCATAGACAGAATTCCACAACATTCAGGGAACGACACATCAGCTTTATTAAAATTTGCTTATGTTTTCTACACAAAGAGACCAAAGATGTTGATCAAAATCTTACAAAGCAAAGAAAATCTCACTTCGAAATTCTAGTTTGTCTGTTATGGAAGTATAAAAGTAGGACATTTCCTTTTCTAAGGTGACATCACCGAAGTAACCAGACTGAACTTTCTAACTGCTTTTCCATAAAAGTAATCCCAGAAGAGTGAAAGTACTTGGCAGTAATATTTGTGAGTCTGTTTTCTTGTTGAAAGTTTACAGATCTGCTTACCTGTCATTTATGGATGACTTTTTTGTTTCGAAACTGTGTTCAGGAAGCACAGGCTTTTATTCCAATCTGAGGAGAGAAGTACTTCTGTACTGTATTTAAAAAAATCTTATCCTAAATTTATTGTGTTTTTATGGTGAAGTTTTTCATTGTTTTTTCTGAACTCAAAGCTAGGCCAAATGCGATGCAATATCAATGCAAAATTCAATGTAGCCAAAAGGGTGGGGCAACATAACGGAGCTCCTATGACTAAAGCATGGGAATAAGGTAAAATCTGCCAACTTTTCCTTATGGAAATCTAAGGTTCGCAGTTGATCCAGAGAGGAATCATTCAACCTCCTCAGGTTTCATGAGAGAGGGAACCCGATGAAAAGACCTGATTTACTCATCATCGTGTCTCTGTTTCCAGACAAGCCCTGAGGTGGAATAACATCCAACACTTACAATAAAGAAGGGAAAACTCCAACTTTTGTTCTGGAAAATACATAAAACTGAACAAAGGCAGACATACATCAAGGATTCCCTAAAGCTGTTTGTCAAGAAATCAGCTTTTAAGGTATTTTTAATGGCAACACCAGTGAAATTGACACATAATATATTTGTTATCAACTCTGGATCACTGCGTACATTTTTCACCACAATCCATCTGTCTGTGTACGGTGGAAAGTCAGGCATTGTTGGAAGGGGACACAACTGTCCTAACGTGATTCTTACATCACAGGAAATATTCATCAGAGGTTTACTTACATAGTTACAGTACTTCATATTCTTCGTCTTACAAGCTTTTAGTTATAGTACTACAACAAAATAATATTATAAATTGTATTTTCTGGGTTATAAGCTGCTTTGGAGTAGGAGTTGCACCAGAGCCCTTTAATGGCTGCCAGTGCGAAAATAATTAATATGACATTTTCAGTGGTACAGGAGTAGCAGTAGTAGTAGCGCACAGCTTAGAGTGCCCCTAGTGGCTGTCAGTTTGAAAATAACAATTGAGACGTAACTTATTTTAATATTGAAGTTGCACCTGATTGGAAGTTGCAAATCCATTCAAAGGACGAAATAAAGTGTCTTTAGGTACGAGAATACCGCATTTCATAAAAATATATGTTAAATAACAAAATATCCTAACAAGAAAAATCTTCTCCTTTCGGCTTGATTCTTTTTCACGGGTCACCACAGTTAATTATTGTTTTCCATCTCCTCCATCCTCTTCTTTTACTCCAACTACCTCCATGTCCTCCCTCACTGCATCCACCAGTCTCCTCTTTGTCTCCTACTTGGTATCTCCAACTCTAGGACCATTCTTATACCATACTATGCATCCACTGTCCCTCCTCTGCACATGTCCAAACCATCTCAATCTGGCTTCTGGAGCTTTTTTTCCAAACCTTCCTGTCTGTCCTGTCCATTCTTGTCTCTCCTAAAGAGAATCTCAGCTGTCTTAACCAAAATAATTAAACAAAATATAAAAGAAAATTTATATTGTGTCTCAAAGGGTTTTGGAGTGATAGGACACCTGCCTGGACCAGGCCAGGAAGACCATTTTTTGCATAATCTTCATGCAGACCTCTACTGCTGGGATGAAGAAAAAAAAAAAAGGTAAATTTTATATATTTTACTGCATGTTACGTATATATTTTTGTGTATATTTTGATAAATAAACAGTTTTTGGTTGTATAAAGTGAATTTATTTTTGTGGATTTTGATATGTAACATTTAATCAGCCTGATGCTGACCCGAGCAAACTAAGTCCTGGGGTTGGATGTGGCCCTCTGGGATTTTTTTTTTTATTCCAAACTAATAACCCAACCGATAGAACAGAGATTTTACAGGTTTTTAGAACTACTACTTCTTTCAACTTCCCTGCAGACATAATAAAATATCCCAGTATAAATATAATCCTCAAATAGGATTAATAATGTTTCCTACCAAGTGCAGAATGTAATAAAAGAGGACAACGCTGTCTTGATAGTCTTGCAGTAAACCCTTTTAAAGGACAATAGTCGACACAGTCAGACAATAAAAGTGGAGCCAATCGGTTGTAAAAGTTCCGTCCAAGTGTATGACAGCACTGCTGAACAGATTTTTTTTTTTTTTTGTGAGCGCTGCCATTAAACCGTGCTGTGCTCTTATCTGCCTCTGTCTGGAAGCAGTGACCTCATTGTTCATTTGATGGCTGATTAGCAACATCGATTTTAGCTTTTGTTAGTCGACACAGTCAGACAATAAAAGTGGAGCCAATCGGTTGTAAAAGTTCCGTCCAAGTGTATGACAGCACTGCTGAACAGATTTTTTTTTTTTTGTGAGCGCTGCCATTAAACCGTGCTGTGCTCTTATCTGCCTCTGTCTGGAAGCAGTGACCTCATTGTTCATTTGATGGCTGATTAGCAACATCGATTTTAGCTTTTGTTTTACGGACTTCCTGCAGGGAGACAGTTGACCTGTGCCTAAACTACTGAGATCGCAAACAGTTTCAATGTCTTCTTGTAAATACATCCATTGTTGTCACTATTGTTTTTTTAACGCCTTATTTTGTTTATCTACCTGTGATTTTTTTTATTTGACAAAGATGGAAAAGCGTCTCCTGCTGATACAGTGGACTATGTGAGAGGCTGCTGCAGTTGATACTGAAGACACCTTCGACTCTATGGTTCTTCAGTCGGAACTTTAACTGTTTCCTGTGGCGTTTCAGGTAAGTCAGATCTTACTATAGAAATGATATGGTGGAGGCTCTGCATCATTTAACCAATGTGCCTCGCAATTCCTTCTTCTTTTCCTTTCGGCTTGTCCCTTTTTCAGGGCTTGCCACAGTGAGTCAACAATTTCCATCTCACCCTGTCCTCTGTATCCTCACCTCCAACTACCCCCATGTCCATCTCTTATTTCGCCTTTCTTTTCATCTCCTACCTGGTAGCTCCATCTTTAAAATCATTCTTCTACCAATGTATCCACTGTCTATCTTAATCTTGCTTTTTCTCCTAACCCTCTTGTTTGCGTTGTCCCTCGAATGACCTCATTTCTGATCCTGTCCATCCTTGTCTCTCCTAAAGAGAATCTTAGCATCTTTAACTCCTTCACCTCATGTTCTGCCTCTTGTCTACTGCCTATTCGTACGGTCTCTAAACCATGGTCTCACAACTGTCCTGTAAACCTTTCAGTTCCTTGCAATTTATAACCATTAAACTTTTTTTTCTGTTCCAAAATGCTCCATAAGTACATAAGGACAGTACACACAGTGACATCAAAAAATTTGACAAAAATGTGCTTGATATTGTATTTTTCGGAATTGTACATTATATTTAAGACTTAAAAACCTATATTCTGCAGGAAAGATTATTCTATGTGACACCACATACTTACAGATGAAAAAAAGAAAAAAACTAGCAAATATTTCTGATTTATTGTAATGGTAATTAATTATAATTTAATCCTAGTGCTATTTATTATTCTTTTACATTTGACTAGTACATATTTCTTTGGCATAGTTTTTTTCTGTGGGTTTAAACTGTTTTATTACCTATTAGCTATTAGCACGACCTTCCTCTGTTTTAACCTGGCTCTCAGCTTGACAGAAAAAAGAATATTTTATTTTTAAAAAAATGCTTTTGAAAATCTAGCAAATTTACAGAAAAGACCACCACCTACAGAACACATCTGGGTCAAAGCAGCTCCCAGCTGTCGGGCCTCGAGTGACAATGCTTAAAGCAGCAGCCGGCTGATTTGTCAGCACATCTGTTTTTAGTCCAAGTACTGCCTCCCGCATCCCCTCTTCCCTCACCCCCAGCGCGATGATCCCACCCGCTCTGCCTCCATCACTCTCTCTGTTTGAGATGTTTTGTTTTCCTCACCATGGTTTTAGAGACAACAGACCTGTTTTGTTGGAGGCAGATGGCAGATTCTGACAAACAGAAGAGACAGTAGAGGAAACGTACAGTGTGCGTCAGAGCACTGGAACGGATCGAGTTTCCGTTTTCTCAGGTGATTAACATCAGCAGTGTAGTACTGTTGACCGTTTAATACAGCTTTCCCATGTCATCAATTATTCAGCAGGATGGAGTGTGAGTTCCTGTCATTGCGAAATAAGTGGGAAATTACTTTTTTGGAAGAGGGCAAATATGTGTGTTTGATAAAATGACAGAACTGTGGTGTGAAATATGAAAAGGCACATGTCAGGTTTGGTGCTATTGATTCTATTTTTTGTCGTAATTATTTGGGGAAATGTTACCATTTTATCTTTACATATCAGCTATTATTTTAATAACTAATACTACGACTGGAATTATACAAACCTGATATCATATACAAATATTGTGTGAGGAGTCTTATAGTATGGATGGGATGGGCATCCATTCCTTTATCTTTTTGAATCATTCGCTTATCTGTTACTGGGTGGCATGGGCAGTCTCCACAACCTCCACCCAAATTGCACTGCACCATATTGTGAGCATTCCTGTGTATGGTGAGCCCACTGGAAGTTATGTGGGCAGGGGTCTGGTTTCGAACCCAAAGCCTGCTTCCTTAACCTCTAGGCCACCACTGCTGCTGAGGTGGAGGTAATTTTCATTTTGATTAAAATAAATCCCAATCCGTGGTCTATTGAATCCAAAGGGGTTTGTAAATGTGGGCCATGAAATAGAAAATTTGACTAGAATGAATTTAATTGATTGGTTTAAGGGGGTTGGTTCTTTGGCCCAGATTCAATGTCTCTGTCAATGGTGTGAAACTCAAAGGTTCATCTCTGTTTCAATCCCAGTTAAGCCTCCCGCACACGGGGAGGATTCAGCGTGGGCCGATTGCTCAGCGGCAGATTCTCATGGTGTGCGCGTAAATTTACGTGAGCCATTTGTCACTCGAGGAAGGTGAGCAAAATATCGATCGTGCTCGATTTCTCTTGTGCAATTAAACAAAGTCTCATCGTGTGCGGGCTACGTGAGCATCTTTCTCACCACAAATGATTTGTGCGCGTATGTTACAATGATGACACAAGATGGCAACCAGCAGCGACTTGTTGAATGAAACGATATAAGAGGACTAATTCGTGGATCTTTGGCAAGACAATCCTTGTCTAATTAATATTCAACGCTTCGCAATTTTAACTTATCACGTGACCTGGGGAATCAGCCGACTTACGAGTGAGACGTGAGCAGAATTCTACTACTATCAGCCCATGTGGATGGCGCTGAGCAATTGGCGTGCACCACATCCTCCCTGTGTGCGCCGGGCTTTAGGGTGGTTGGTTCCTTCCAGGGGTTTCACCACCTGCAGGAAGGTTCATGAGGGGTGGTAATATGTAGTGTTGTTTAGTTGGAGGTTGTGGAGGCCGCTGCCCCAGTGACATGGTATGGATAAGGTACCTAGGTTAGGTACCTTTTTGTTGCACTGCTGAGATGATGGACTTTGGAAGTGTCCAAGTTCTACCCTGTTCTCAATTGATGAGAATGAATGAATTAGTTCATGAATACAGTGTTGGCAGTTTTGAGCAGAGGCATTGTTTCTGTCATTGGTGTGGAACTCCACCACCTGGAAGGTTCATGAGGGGCTGGTAGAGAGCAGTGCAATTTGGGTGATGGTTATGGAGACTGTTGCCCCTGTGACCTGGTGACAGAAAAGGAAGGAATGGATGGATGAACACACTGAATAACAACACAAATGATTTGGTGGCGTTATACTGTCATTTGCTGGTTTTCTTGTGCCACACACCAACACATGAGCTCCTGTGGGGTTCCTGTGTTGTTGTTGTGACAACGGTTTATTTTGCTTTTTGATTTGTTTTAAGTTTAAGAGTTTAATTATCATCAGGAAACCCTCAAACCAAAGTCTTCATTTTAAACAGCTGGTGCAGCTCTTTTCAATAAAACTTGAAAATATTTCATTTCGAGCAGAATGAGCTGGAGTTATGGATTTACGAAAGTAAAACATGCCTCAAAGAGACCAGTGACGTGTCTGTCGATGGATTATTTTAACAGAAAAACCCCCCTGGATAGGAGCAGAGGTTCTCCTCTCACGATTGTGTGCATTTGTGAGTTAGAGAGCTCATACTTGTGACAGCAGATCATGTTGGAGAATAGACGACCAAAAGAAAGTCTCCTAAGCAGACTTTGACATATCTACTGTTTCATGATTAATAAACTAAATCAGATTTACACTATTATCCAAAGTTACAAAGTGAAAGTGAAAGTTACATTATTAAGTTTGTGGTTCTTCTAGAAATCAAACCAAGGACTAGAGATCCATAGCAGTGGTCCACAACCACTGGGCCATGGACCGGTACTGGTCCTTGGGTGTATTGTTGCCAGGATGCAGACAAAATAATGTTTCCTTTTGGCCCCATCTGTCTATTACTTCCACTTGATCCATACCCATATCAACAAAAGAACTGAACAATAGAATGGCTAGGATTCCATCATCAATAAATTTGATTAGGAAATATTTTCTCAGTGAAGACAACAACAATAAACTCAAAATGACGCAGAGTCATTGATACAAGAGTCTAACTTTTTATACCTGTCTCGTAGATAATTATAGACTGTATGGATTGAGAAATCCTCCATGTGCCCATGCATAGTTAATTCAGGCAGGAAGATTTTATAGGTAGGAAAATGTTTCAGAACATCGGAACATTTATTTTGTTAAGATTTGATAAATTAGAAGACTGTGAAATCAGTTGCCTAACATCTCTATATAATATGTACACAATATAGTAAATTCTGAACATAGATATTTTTATTGGTTAGTTTGACCTTAACACTTTTCTTTTGGCCCAAAACACATGATGTCACTGCTTTACCACCTGGCCTCATACATAAATTAGGTGCCGGGTGCAAAGTGCAGACCTTTTTTTAAAAACATCTATATATAATAAACTATGGTGACAGTGCTGTGGTAACAGTTAACTCAGATATATGAGCGTGAAAGTTAAACATTACAAACAGTAGTGTTTATTCTTCTAGTTTTCTACTAGCCCAAATATAATGTTAAATGCACAACTGGTTTACGTCGCTGTGTACAGCTGGAGTGAGTTATCTGGGAAATACCCTCTGCTGATTGGCAGAGATTCTGTTTCTCCTGTAAACGACATGACTTCATCTGAATAAGATTGGGTTCCACATTGTTTCCTACCACATTTCACACAAACCGGATCAAGGCCAAGAAATGTTTATTGGATTTTCACCCATTGTGGCTGTAAATCCTTTAGGCTGCAGCGTCTTTTGTCCTTGCTGGACAATTTAAGACATTGTTGTGTATTAGATGAAGCGTGAATGTTCCACAGAAGTCTTTTGCGCAAGATATACACAAGTCATTAAGAATCAGCACTCTTAGTGTGTGAGTTTCACCAGATCTGTGCTTCTGTTTCCCCCCGACTTACGTGATGCAAAGAACATTTATTCAAAATAAACAACGGTTGCCGCTGCGACAGTGGACGGGCTTGAGTCCAACTTTTTTGTCACACATGATCTAGGTCTCGAAACATTGCAGTTCTCACTGCTTGCTTTCTTTCATTTCATCCTGCCGCCACTGTTTCCTTCTCATCTTTTGTGCGAGGTCCTTCAGCTTGGATGATTGATTCTGGGTTTCTGAACTTCTCAAACTTCAATGCCTCTAGTCCTTGCATCTTAATCGTCCTATTTCCCTTGTTACATCTTGCTCCTGCAGACTTCTCTTTGCTCCAAGTTTTTATTTTTCATTTGTTCTTTATTTCCAATGTCATTTGCAAACAAGAGCCTCCCACCTGACCTCATCTGTCGACCTCACCATAGAAAACTTAGAAAGCTTCTGCAGCCACTCTGACCACCTGGCTAACTCTTGTTCCGCTTTGCACCGCCTGCCACCTTCACATACTTCTCTGCCACTCCTGGCTCTTTCATATAGTACGATCCACTTTATTTCTCCATTAACAAGCCTTACAAACATTATTCTTATTCTTATGATCACCAAACAAGTTAATTAGCCCTATGAAATACCATCTTGAATCTATCAGTAGTAGAGCACCATTCCCTGTCTGCCTGTTCTGTTTCTTCCCCTTTCCATTTGATTTTTATTTTATTTCTTTTTTGCTTCATACTATCTGTTTGCTTAACTACACAAAAAGTGAAGTGACTTTTAACAAAATAAAACAGTTGCTCCCTAGGAATAAAGTTTTGTCAATTACGTTTTATTTTAGTCTGACCATGTATGTCATATTTTACCCCCTTGCAATGGAGCCAGTGTTGACAGTGGAGTCCGTTAACAACAAAAAGAAAATAATTAATTCACATCTGTTTCCCGTTTGGTTGTAGTGTGCTGCTCTTTGTCAGTGTTGCCATTTTACAAATGCCCAGACTGCATTCATGGTTTTTCAAAGGCATCTTAATAAAAGTGGTTTTGAGCTAGAGCTATGTACAGATGGCATATTTTTGTATTTTATTATCATTGTTAGTAAATTAGTCTCTGTCTCTTATTCAGTTTCTAGAACCTATGTGTTTTTAATTCATTTTAAATCACCAAATAAACAAAGAAATACAAGACATTATGCTCGCACACATTCTCCCAGTGTAGGCTGCTTCAAAGTTTCCACATTTGTGAGAACAAAAGCACTGACAAACCGCAGACATAGGTCATCAGATCGGTAGCTTCTGTAAAGGCCAACCCCACATCTCCCACATTCTGGAAAAGTCAGCGTGATGGTAGGCGACAGGGTTGAAGATTGAGCTGCTGCAGAAACAGCTCAGTCTCTATTATTGTCTGAAACAGTTGGTACTGATTGCCTTAACGGGTAAATATGTTCTGAAGGAAGTGCCTTCAAAGATGTTTACAAGACCCCCAAACATGTTGTTTATTGAAAAGACAAAGACTTAGTGTTCATTGATATATTTCAAACAAACTCAGCTGCAATGAATGTGGCATGAATGGCAACAACAACTTGGGAGACGGTCACAGTCTCTGCAGCAATGATGTAAGCAGAGCTGGGACCACGGCATGGCTGTTGAGTCCGATATCTCTGTTTCACACGTTGGAGCAGCTGCAGTCGCAGACTTTCAAAAGAGTTGTTGATTTTTTTTTCTGACCATCCATGACAGCTTTGACCGTTTCATTGCTTTTGGACTACTTTGCTGTTTTGTCCTTTAAAAATGAGGGACAGTGTTACTTGCAATGTAGCTTGTCACAGAAAGTTGTCAGTCATCCAGGGAGGTTTATTCCAAGAACTTCACTAATGGGCGGATGGACTGATTAAGTTTTCTTTAAAATGATTCACCATTGTCCAAGAAGCTTCTCTAGTCCTAGAGAATAAAAAAATGATAGAAGAAGTTCTTGGACTAGATCAATATCATGTGTCTCCGAGAACCCAAAGACCAACTGTCGGATGGAACAATTTAGGATTCAATAATTTTTGTTTAATGGTTAATTATGAACATGAAAATTAAAACATTTCATCATTTCTAGGACTAATTTAAGTTTCCCTGACAATGGGATTATTGAAGTGACAGAATATAGCAATGCAATGCTTAAATGCCCCATAGCGAGATGCAATAAGGGCATTTAAGCTAATAAATGAGAAAAGTAAATCATTGTTTTTAACCACAAAACCAGACAATAGCACTGTCCCAATCCTCATAACTTGTAGGAGGCTCACAGTATGGTGCAGTGTGATTTAGGTGGCAGTCATGGAGATTGCTGCTGCTCCTGCAACCCGGTAACGATAAGAGGATGAAGATGAATGAGTGAATGAAAGCAAGACAATGGGTTGTAAATTCTTATTTTATTGCATTTAGTGATTTATGTCCCGATTTGGCCCATAGTCTATGCCTGTCATTGGTGTGGAACCCCAGTGCTCACTGCCTAGGCATGATTGTATCCCGGTTAGCGTGGTTGGCGCCTTCCAATGGACTCAACACCGGCAGGAATGTTTATGAGGGGCTACCTCAGTGTGATTTGGGTGGTGATCTTGGAGCCTGTTGCCCCCACACCCTTGTAATGGATAAGTTGATAAAGACGGGTGGATTGACAATGATTCATTATTAAATTTAGTATCTTATCTATTTAATATTTTTTCATAATTTTGTTGTTGAATGAAGCAAAGATAATAGATGTTGTCAAATCACAACAATGCAGTCTGATAGGAAACTGTGGAGAGAAGTATTGCTTCACGTAAGAGAATCCTTGTAATGTTGATCATTTCTCACTGTTTCCAGCTCCGCTGTCATTATAATTGATCGCTCTGCTTCTCTTTAGTTACGATCAGACATACTTTCAACGCGGGATCTTGGCCAGAAGCCACAGCCCTTTCTGAACGGTCAAGGATTCATTGCTGATAAATTGGCACTAACGTTCCAGTCATGCCTACTTAGGGCCATGCTATGTTGCCAGTAGAAAGGCTCATTGTGTGTGTTTTCTTGCTCTCTTGTGTGAGATGTGAAATGTTGAACAGACGCTGGGACCTTGTCATATAACCTCAAGCAAATATTGTTTAGCTGTAAATTTTGGCTGCAGAAATAAAATGTCACTGACAATTTTGCGGTCTTACGATTCCTTGATAGGGCAATGCTGATATTTATGACAGTCTAATTGATGTTAGTTTATACAGTCTTCCAGCAGTGGCTAAAGAATGTGAGTTTCTTAGTCTTTTCTTTTATTATAGGTGTCTATTTCTGACTGACACAGGGTGGAGCTGTGGCAGAATTCTCTTTCAGTGTTTAGTAGATCCTGGAATCGAATCCATGTTTTAGCTCCAAACCTTGGTAAAACATGGCACAGATGTATCAGGAAGGAATCAGACATATAAAAATGGGCCAAATCCTGGTGGTGATCCTCAGTTATTTAGACCACACATGTGGACTTTGGTCAAATGGGGATCATTTTAAGCTTATGCAGCTGAAACCATCAACTGACATGTATTTCATCAGAAGTGACATGTATAAGTTTACCTACTACGTATAACATAACAAAAAAAAAGATTTTAAACCTAAGTCTCTACTGTGTAAAAGAGGGTTGTCATATCATCCCACTTGATGAATTTTGTCAAAAAATGCAGAAACCCCCCAAATTTGTGAGGTTTTGTGAAATATTTATTTATTTTTTTGTAATTTTTAGAACTTTACTAATCCTTCGGAAGTATTCTTCTTGAAATTATGTCTCTGCATTTAATGACGATAAAATTCTCAGGGCACCTCGGTGGTAACTTGGTGGTAGGGGCATTCGAACGGGGGGCCTTGTGTACCGAGGTCCGTTTCCTTAACCACTAGCCCACCAACTGTCCAAATTTTTTGTATAAAATATGAATGTTTTTCAACATACAGTCAGAAAAAATTATTAGACCACTCTGCTGTTTTCTTCAATTCCTTCTTCATCTTAATGCCTTGTTCCAATAAAGGTTTATCACCTGGGGGAAACAATGAACACAAAACCATGCAATGACTAAAAGCACTGTATTTGTCAGTACAATGTTATTGCTAGTGATGTAGGAACGGAAGTGATTTTTGTCACTGTCAATAAAACCATGCAAAATGGCCAGAAATCAGATCTGAAATTAAACTTAACTATGAGCCTTTTTTGTTGTTATTATATTTGTCCAGATTAATGTAGATTAAGTGGAAGCAGACTTTTAAATGGACAAAAAATTAAAGAAAGAGTGGTCTAATATTTTTTTTCCATGACTGTACTTGTACTTATTTGCAGAAAAACAAAGGGAAAAAACACTGACTTATTATTATAATTCATAGGTAATTATTTTATGAGGCTGTGTAGAATTCCATCTCCAATGTACTGCAGTCACTTAATCTTGTTGCATTATGAAAATAATAATAACCAGTAACTTCAAAAAGAGCTGAATTCAGTGTCAGAGTGGAGATAACATTACATGGTTATAAATAATGTTATAAATAAGTCTAAACTATCACTGTCCAGATTAGAGACTGGGGAAGAAGACCACCAGGAACTTCAGCGGTGAGTTTGACTCTTCTTTTATTCAACTTCTACTTTACTAAGATTCGTAGTTACAAGGAGAAAATAAACTAGTCCCCAGAGACGCAGCAACTTAGATCATTCCCTGTTGTTTCTTCCCCGGAGTCTCTTACTCTTTAACTGGATAAAGATCACAAAGTATAAATAGTATCCATTCCACTCAAGAGCCATTTGCACCTGGCAATGAGCGGTAATTGTATATACAGAATGTACTACCTGCATAATTAAACACTGTAAGTAGCAGCAAAGTCATCGCCAGATGGTAAACAAACTGAATCATTCCTGGTGAAGCTGGTACGAGTTCAAACTGTTTGTCTGCCAATCCGTTTCACGGGTGTGCAGGAATCAAACCTTTCGAGCTATAAACTGCTGAAAAGGCATGTAAATGAGACAGCAATGCTTTTGTGGAACACGCCGTGCATATTTGGTTTAACCCAAATTAACTGTGACCCATAAAGCTCCCAGATTATAACCCTTTTTTTTAAGTTTAGACAGGAGTGTTCTTATTCTGTGCCAGTATGAATTTGTTAAAATTAAGATCTTAGAAAACCGGACCGTGCGGCATGACAAGAAATGTGGACAAATTATCTTTAATTATAGAAACTGACAATAACTGTTTAAATGATGGTCAAACTGCGAGATCTTAAGAGGGAGAAAAAAAGATTTTTGGTTCCTTCAGTTGTCAAGTCACTGGGTTTATATTCAGTAGCCAGTTCTTTGAGGGTTTGGTGGAGATGAGGATGATGAAACAAAGAAGAGAGAGACTGTCTACCTTTTGGTCTTAAATCCTATAGTTTTTCATTTTATTCTGCAAAAACTATTCTCTGAAGGTGTGTTCTGAACAAACGCACATTTTTTTCTGGCCACAGAACAAAAACATTCCCTTTTACTGTTGTGGAAAACGGAGCAAGTGTCTTCCACACCTACTTTACTTCTTGACACATAGACACCTGTGTTGTTTCAAACAAATCGGTTTCGGTCTGTCCACAGAAGTCTTCTCACAGAACCATCTGTGGGACAGATTTATTCATAAATGGTTTGACCAGTGGAAACCAGTGGAAACTAAATTGATGATCAAGAAAATACCTTGACATTTTTCTTTGATATGTGGTGGAATAGCACCATACCAGTGTCAGTTATGGCAGTCTTCAAAAACAGACAATTAGCCAAAAGTGTTTGTAGTCTATTTTACATTCATACATATCAGTCCCCGCCCCACTTGTCTGGTCTCTGTGAGTCTGGTTTGACAGACAGTGAATTATTCACATTTTATGATGGTAATAATATATAGGCCTAGATTTTTTGTTACTTCTTTTGTTGTAAGGACATGAATTTTGAGACACATCATCAGTAGTGTACCTATGAACCACTGGGTGTCTGAGCTTTTAAACACACACAGCTAACGGGTGATCAAGCCTGAGCTTGTGTCTGAAGTCCATCCTTGCATCTCCCATTCTCCCATGAGCGCTCTGTGATGTTTTTAAGGGGACCAGAGTACTATGTCTGGTCTAAGGGTGGTGCCTTAAATCTCTAGCAGGAACAACAGCTGTTTGCCAATATCATTCAGCATCTTCCAGTCCTGATGTCCAGCCTCTGGTATGCTAATGTTGGCCTTTTCTGACCCTTTCAATGAATTGCTGCTTTGAGATTGGAGTTGGTGGCAATTCTTTAGCTCTTCAGAGTGGCTGCCAGGCTCTTGAGAACCTGGTTGTGCCTCCAGGTGTAGAAATCCTTCGTGAGGCTGGTTTAGCAACGAGTCAAAACGTACCGGTAGTTGATACACTTTATCTTAACTTTTATTTTGTGATTAAAACCAAACCAGGGCAGTGGCCTGGTGGTTAAGGAAACAGATTTGGGTCTGTCTCCCCGGTTCGAATCCCACTACCGCCAAGTTACCACTGAGATGCCCTGAGCATCGTCCCTACACACTGCTCACCGGGCGCTCAATAGCTGCCCACTGCTCACTTTGGTGATGGGTTAAATGCAGAGGCCACATTTCGTTGTGCGCTGTGGTGTGAATCACTGTCACAATGACAAATAAAGAAACTTCTTTCTTTCTTTCAAACTCTGAAGAAAATTACCATCAGTTTCCGTGTCTCTTGAACTTTTCATCCTATTCCTGTAAGGCAGGAAAATCAACCCCCGTCACTGTAAGTTACAGTACACGGTGTAAATCAAAAGCAAACTGTCTTGTGGTGTTCAGATTCTACACAAATGTGTTTCCTCCTGTGATGTAGTAAACAGTAGTGCGGTTGGTGTCGGCTCATGTTGCGTCTCCTCCTGGTCTTGGTTGCAGTTGTTTTTCATTCCAGCGTGGACGTCTTGGTAGATAACAGATATCTTGGTATAAACTGCTGTTTATATTCAGTAGCAACAGATTACAAATCTGCAAGGATTTTTTTTTTACCACCTGGATTGTATTAAAGAGTATTTGAAACACATGTGTAGTGTTAAATAAAAGGGGGCCGCAGTGCGACCCATTCAGTTCATTCCATGCACATTTTCTCATTATGTGGGAACCCTCTCTTCTTCCCTCTCTCCAGGATTGGATCCCTGGGGTCTTTTAAAGGCTCAAAAAAAAAAAAGAGTCGATTTGATGAATGGCAGCAGAATTTACGATTTTATCTTCCTGCTCTTTGGTGGATCCTCTCCACACATATGTGAGCTCTGTTTGAGACTCGCCAATGCTTCCTGTATTACATTACAAAGCTTTAAATTACAGACACTTGGTGTCTTTGTTTGTGTGTTTGAAATACTATCCTGGAATGAAAAGTGACAACTCGTCTTTCTGTTCCTCTACGGTCAGATGACTACTATATTTTTTTAAGTTGACTTAAGGATAAACACAATTCCCAGCTGAAAATTGTATTTTTACCATTTAAACTTCCACTGAGGTTTAGGATGTTTTCAGTTTGTTTTTTTCCAGAGAACAAAACAAGTAGACATGAGAGTCTTGCAAAGTCCGGATTTGCTCTAGGATTAAACAAAAACATATTCCACCAAATTAAAACGCATCTGATTTGATTCTTGTGTGGCAGTTATGTCATCCATCTATCCATCCATCCAATCAATCATCCATCCATCCATCCAATCGATCAACCATCCATCCAACCAACTTATTCACCCATCCTCCATACCCTGAAACAATGTCATCTTTTATATGAACCAACAGTACTAAAAATCTCTTACGCCAAAGGGTCACCTTTTGTGGTGTTGATTATTTGATTATTTTATTTTATTTAAATGATTATTACTTTAACAATTCACTGAATAGATGAGCTTAACCTTTCACTTCTACATTATCCTAATCTTAATGTCTTGAGTCTTTGGACCCATGGTCCAAAGACACTGTGAATCTGTCATAACACTGGACTCCAAACTGAACTGCTTGCTGTCCAATTTCCCAGCTGTTGAATATATAACCATTGAAGAAGTCCTAGAGTCATCACTGCTGCTCAGTTTCCATCCTAATAATGCTTTTTTAATCTGGAGGAGTCAGAGTTCTTTCTGCCTCAGCCACAGTTTGCCATATTAAGTGACATTTAGTGTGAACTCTAATGTATAGGTCAGATTTTTTTTTTGCAATAGTGATACTCAATTGGCGGCCAATGGGCCAGATCCGGCCAAATACAGTGAACTCCAGTACTCCAATGCAACCCTTGACAGAATTCCAATTTATAAACCAAATGATAATGTTTTAACTGTTATCCCAGGGCACTTTACAAACAATATGTATAATAGACAAGATCAAGTAAACAGTTAAATACCCCTGATCTTTAGACCCTCACACTGGCTAAGGAACGACTCCCAAAAAAAAAAAATCCCAGACAGGGAAAAAAGGAAGAAACCTCAGGGTGATCGACAGTGGAGGGGACCCTCAACCAGGGCAGACTGACAGGCAGCAAGAAAAAAAAAGTCAAATTAAATTTATCTACACAGGTTATCTACACAAATGCTCTTTAAAGTCCTTGCAGTGTCAATACAAAGGTGACGTCCTGGGTCGAGAACACAGACTATAGGGTCCAAAGGGAGTTGGGCAATGATTTGGAGGCTAAGTCCTGAGTACAGTTTACAGCCATGGGGTTCTGGGGGGAGAACAGAGACCACGGGGTCAAGAGGTCCCCAGCCGAATGTGTTATATATTTAGTAAGTCAAGATATTGATCATATTTTAGCGTCCAACGTGTCAGTCCGTAAAAAGTCTGGCAAATGTGAGGCTGACACAAGGATGGAGATTGTGGTTTCGCCTTTGAGAGATTTTCAATTCAACTATTTAGACCATTTAATCCAATGTTTTGACTCTCACCCCTTTTCTATTATATATCAAGTATATAAATAAATCCTCCGGTGCCAAACCAAAGAATATTTTAATCTGAAATGTTCTTTCACGTCATTTTTCATTTCACACCTCATTTAAGTCGTACATTTTCTGAATAATTTGACTTCAAATCCAATTTTGTCACCACCGTGTCCCCGGCCGCGAGGAGAGTGATTCACACAGCAGATCTGTGAGCTGAGGGATTAGTGTTAAGTATGGAAATAAGGGACTCTGGCTGATCTGAGGAGGATCCCCTGGAATAAGACATCAAATCTGAGCAGACTGAACGACTTTGGTTTATACTACGGTGTTTTTATAGGCTTCATCGTGCTGCATAAAACCACAAATCTTTATTCCAACATTAATACAGCTGAAGGGCGAACGTCTGCCTGCAGTCTGCAGTCGGACTGGACTTTCTTCTCATTGCCATCTTTCCTCTCTAATTTTCCTGCATGACCACAAGCGCCGCTCTCTCTCTCATGAGTCCGAGTTCTACTGGCATCTTCCAGTATTTAAAGGCAGCTGCTCGCCTCTGCATCCATTAGTTGCAACCGGGGAGGGAAAATGACGGAGGAAGGAGGGAGAATGTCGGCTATTTAAGGGGTTGGCGCAAAAAGCAATGGGGGTCAGACCTAAACACTCCTCAGAGTTTCAAACACACTTACTGCCTCTCTCTCACTCTCTCCCCCTCACTCTCTGCCTCACTGTGTCTTTTTACTCTCTGTCAGTGAAGGAGCCAAAGCCTTGGGCTGAGCTGTGAACTCTGAGGAAGGATAAGAAACTGGTGCAAGGAGGACTGACACAACTGTCACCTTGCATGAGAAGCTGCAACACTGAGGCACGAGCTCGGCTCTACTGAATGTGTGAAGACTTTGACTGACCTGCAGGGGGTGCAGGAGAAAGAACAGGTGAGGGAATGTGTTTTGGATTCTTTTAGACGCTGATTTATTAAAGTACATGGAGAAGGATAATGTTTTTTAGACTCAATGGCTGAGCATTGTTCTTTAGTTTATGCCGTAAGGGGTTTTTAACAACCAGGTGATCAGACACAAAAAGTTATGCAGTGCTCTAGGAATTTTCCAGTAAGTGCCAGGGGTTCAGCTGTTCTCATAGTTTGTCAGGTAGACAGTACTACATCATCGTCCACACGAATGTCCATGTTCCATCTGAGTCCAGCAGTGGTTTGTCATAGCCTGCATCTGAGTTTTGTGATTATTTCTGTCTGTTGAGGTTTTGCAGCCCGATGATTCACCACTGCATGCATTTCCTTCCATCATTGAGACCAAATGGTGGGAAAACTGCGGTTGAGTGTGAAAAGTGAGGAAATCTTACCATTGACTACACAGTAGATTAGCTGCGTTCAATTGAAATCAGTCCTGCAGATGATGGTTTCGTCTCCTCGACTTTTTTATCAGAACATTCTAGTGAAACCCATCACTGAATGCACATCATGTCATAACCATAACCCCCCTTGGTTCCCTAACGTGTGTACAACGGTGTCTCCCTGTCCAAACCGCTGAGAGTAGGACAGCTGTTCTGACAGATACACGGCCCCCGGGCCCGTCTTCCTACACTTCCTTCAGTGTGACCTCAGCAGAGGGGCGATCGTAACTCATCATCTTCGTTTGCTGTAAAATGTGTTGGCGTATTGCTCTCTCTTTCTCTTTTTTTTACCTCTTCTGCAGTGCCCTAAATTCCAGGCAGGGTGAAGAGACAGAGTTGTTGTTGTGCGGCTTGACAGCAGTGACACCGAGTGTCAGCAGGGGCAGAGCTCTGAGTTATTGGTACAGTTAGGCTAAGTCTGTTTTTCCCATAGATTACAGTCTGGTGAATAGTTTCATGGTTGTATAACTGTAGTCATAGTAAACCTGTCCAAAGTCAGGTGTTTGGACAGATGTTTGAGAGCAGCTGAACAGCTCAGTAATTAACGTCCACCAGTGATGAAGAAACACACTTCAGCTTTTACACTTAGTCCGGGGTTTATGTAACAGTTTTTAACGATGTTGTTCACAAAAGCCATGCTGGAATTGAACCCACAACCTACTGATTATTATTTGAAACAAATAACTTCTTGCCACAGCAAATCAGTAATTTAATTTCCCCCTGTCCTCTTCATCTCTACTCTGACTCCAACTACCTCCATGTCCTCCCCCACTGCATCCATCATTCTCCTCTTTGTCTCCTCCCTGGTAGCTCCATCTCTAAGATCATTCATCCACTGTCCTGTGAACATGTCCAAACCATCTCAATCTGTGTTCCCTAACTTTTTCTCCAAACCTTCCTGTCTGTGTTGTCCCTCTTATCACCTCATTCAACCAAATAACTTTACTAAATTCAATTAAGAACATTATTTCTCAAAAAATATAGTTCTTATACATATATATTCATCTCCTTCACCTTCAACTGGAGAACAACCTTCTGGTCTATATTTCCCAAAGGGCTGCTGAACATATATACTGTAGAATGTGCAGCAGATGGAACATTTTCAAGCTGTTAATGAGCTGTCGCAGTTTCCATCACTGTACCTGCTCGCTCCGATTACACTCCCCATTCCCCTTTGTTGATTTCCTGCCGCTCCAGATGTTTGGACAATGAGACGTTCCCATTCACGGAGAACAAAGAGACTGAAAAATCAGCGATGAGCAAATCAAGCAGATGTATTGGATTTATATTTATAACTGACCAGAGAATCGTCACGCTGTTACTTCCAATCAAGCTCTGTTGTTGAGCAGAAGTGGAGCAATATTGTCTTGAATATACATTATTTGTGTCAATTTTGTCTTGAGTAATATTTAGGGCAGACGTAACTGAGCCATTGTCTGGACACATGACACAGTACCTCAGTGGTTTTCTGTCTGACAAGGCAAAACAGATGTCGTCAGTCCAGAGCCAACATTCCCAGTTTCTCTTTTCCACGTGGGAAAGTTTCTTTCTTGTTGCCAACGTGGGGGAAGACCATGAAAGCTGCAGTTATTCTGGATTATTACTCAATGAACAAGTTATGGTTATTTGACTCTTCTGTCTAAATTGTCTTCTATGTCCCAGTGATCCAAACTGGTGTCCTTGGTCAGACCTTCTGTCTGGCCTGAATGGCATGGCGTTGGTTTCTGCCAATGCCAGTCAACTTTTTATGATCGGAGGAAAGGAACCTTCATCCAAGGCTTTCAACCTCCACTTTAAAAAAGTCTTCACCGCAATTATATTAAATGGCAGACTAAAGGGAAATGTATTATTATAGTAACAATAAATCGTTTTTAATACGCTCTGTACTGTACACCAGAATTAATTCAGTCGGTGCAGAGTTCTTTGAACTTCAGTCTATGACCTGTTTAACTGCTTTTAAAATAAGTATCAATGTTCACCATTAAAAAAATGACACTGTAGAGTTTATATTTGCCAATGGCCATATTTGGTAATATTGGCACTGGTTTTCACATACTGAATGTCCTTATATTGAGCCCCAAACTGTAGCAAGCAGGATGCTGCAGACACTGAAAGGTTGTTGTGCACATGTTTCACCACTGGTTTAAATTGGCTGTTAGATTTACATGCTTTATATGGGAATTCATGGAGGTCAAAGACGTTGAGAAGGTTAACACCAGTTTTGCTACAGCAGCTGTGTTTTTGAGCAGCAGTTGTTTTAATATGGTGTACCTATTACTGGTGGTAACTGGGGTTGAGTGCCACATGAAGAAACTTGACTCATACTAGGAAACGGTGACAGGTGGTTGTTAAATATACAGGTGAAACATATTCTTGTTGGGTTACTGTAGAGTGTAACCTTTATGGCACTGGCTTTGGCTGATACATATGTTAATGGATAGATAGATAGATGGATGGATGGATAGGTGGATGGATGCATAGATGGATAGATGGTTGGTGGATGGATGTATGCATGGTGGATGGACAGATGGATGGATGCATGGATGATAGATAGATGGACAGATGGATGGATGGATGGTGGATAGATGGTGGATGGATGGATGGATGGATAATAGATGGTGGTTCGATGGATGGATGGTTAAATAGATGGATGGATGGATCAATGGATGGTGGACGGATGGATAGATAGGTGGATGAATGGATGGTGCATGGATGGATGCTAGATACATGGATGGATGGATCGCTAGATTGATAGATGGATGGATGTATGGATGGGTTAGAGGTTAGTAGTATTAGTAGATTATTATGCAATATTTCTTGCTGTGTGCTGAGTAAGGGTCAATTGCAATCTCAATTACTATTGTTATTATTTGACTGTCATTGTTTTTCTGAGTTAGGTTAATATTATATCAATATAAAGATTTTTATATTCATAAATATTTGTGTGTGTGTGTGTGTGTATATGTAGGTTGTTGAGACTTGATTTTCTGATCTAAATTCACTTTATTATACACATTTATTCATTTTTAATCAAAATACATTGATTTATTGTTTGTATAATATTTGCGGCTTGTGATTAGATCTTTACAATGTGTTACTATTTCTTGATATGGGGTTGTGGTGTAAATAGAGCAAAACAGAGGCTTATGGTTAAAATTTAATCATAAATAGTAATAACAATGATGATATTGATAATTATACTGCTTTTTGCCAATAATTCTGCTTATAATCTAGGCAGGAAAATACAGATGTCAGCTTAAAATCAGTTAGAGGCTCTGAAAGCCACTCTTTATTATATTACGGCTTTCCATGAAAACAATTTGTTTGTTTTGCATTCTTAAATTTTGCTCGTTGTGTAGACTCTACGATTTAACATGTTTTCTTAGCAAACATTATTAGTTTGCTTCGATTGAGATATTTGAGCATAAGAAAGGTGAAGATGTTAAGTACCTTAATCTCAAGGTTCATGTTTACCTTTAACCCAGGCTATGATTGGGTAGTTTCATTCCTTTCTCTCACCTATAAATCTTCACACTGTGGGTGTCGTAAGATCCTCTTAAGGAGGTCAGGCCATCAAAGACACACGCCAAGAAGTAATTTTATGATTTGGAGGAACAGCCGTGACTTGCCGTAGCCATAGTTCTTGCCAGATGTGCGGCGACTTGTGAAACCTTATCTGCTTCTGTGTCTTAACAGATTACTTTAGGAGGTTTATAAACACTGTTGAAACCATTTGGGGGGAGAACAGTCAGGTCAGAGGAAGGTTAAATGTCAGAACAATAAAAGTGGAAAAACACGTTGATAAGACAGCATGGCATTCTCTCTCTGAACTCTTGAAAAATGCAACTCTTTCAGAATAAGATATCGCCTTTCTGCTTTATCTGTAGAAAAATGAGAGAAGCACATTTTCCTGATGTCTGGAAAAGACAAAGTCATTTCAATTCCTCCAAAATATGACAGTAATGTGCTTTACGCCGATCAGAGCCATCATGTCAAGTGAGATGTTTTTTTTTTTTCCCCCAGTACTGCTTCTACAATATTTATATATTCAGTAGCTAGTGGGGAATTACATGACATCATCACTTATACAGTAAAAGTGTTGTCCCCTTTATGACCTCATGACCTCCTGATCCTGTCCATCCTTGTGTCTCCTAAAGAGAATCTCAGCATCTTTAACTCCTCCACCTCCAGCCCTGTCTCCTGTCTTCTACCTATTCCTAGTGTCTCTAATCCATCCAACTGTCCTGTAAACCTTTCCCTTCCCCTTAGCTGAATCTGTTTTACACTAGTGCAATTGTCAATCTTATGTAGTTAAAATATAGACTCAATCTCAGGACACACACATCTAAACCAGGTGGAAATCACAGCTGGGTTTAGAGTAAAGTTTGGATTCAGAGTAGAAATAACTGTATTAATCCCTCTGCTGTTGCCTTTGGGAAATGAAGGATCTATTGGCTCAGTTTCTCAGTTCTCCGCCAGGATCAGAATAAATCATGCAAACATCCTAACAGTAGTTAGTTTAAAGAATATTTTGAAAGGGAACTGTGAGTCATGAACTGCTTTTTAAATGTTTAACTCTACCAAAGTGCCGAAGTGATGTGCAAGTGCGAGTGGAAAGGAAAAAAAAATGAATATGTGTACGCCCACTAACTACTAAGAAAGTAACAAATATACCTGATAAAACACCTTGTTTCATTGCACCAAAACATATTTGCTTCTAATCCACATGGTGTTTACAGTGTGTAAAATTCATTTGTAGAAATGTTTGTCGCATGGTTTTATGAGTGTGAACACATCACAGAGCAAGTATTGAAGCAAGTAAACAATAAAATCAGGACCAAATCAATCACTGGTCGACATTTTACATCATACCTGAAAAGTAAAAACAGCTGTATTACCACTACACATGGACGCCATTGAAAAAGTAGTAAATGAAAAAAAAAAACTAAATAATGAACAACTACAATCACATTAAGCGTCAATAGTTTGTAATGTTTGGTTTCTTATTGGTCAGATGAATGGACGTATAGACAGACAGATAGACATATTTATTGACCTGACATGTCCGTAATCAACTGCAGTATTAGCCTGATAGTCCAGGACTCTCTGGTCCTCTGTATTGAATTCCTTTGCTGATCCAGATCCTCTGGAAACTGAGTCTGCTCTAGATCCGGGACATTTTCCCCTGAAGGATAAAGCCTGTCATTAGGTTTTCTCCCACTAGTTATAGTGTCCTCCATGTCCTGTTTAACAATTTTGTGGGTGTGATGGATTGAGACTGTGGGCTGATTTGTTTTCATATTATTTTACCACATTCCGTAAAGGGCTCCAGGGGTTTAATGTTGGGCAGAATTGTAAAAAGTCAAGTAGACAGTGACAAGCTGACACATGTGAGGAGCCTTAGGTCTTGGTAGAGGACATTTACTCCACCATTGTGGTTAACTATGAGTAATGAGTGCAAAAAGAAAGGTTTGTGTGCCGAGTGTTACCAGAACATCAGTGACATTTTGGGCAGTTGGTGGCCTAATGGTTAAGGAAGCAGACTTATGTTCGCAAGGCCCTCGGTTCGAATCTCCCTACCGCCAAGTTAGCGCTGAGGTGCCCCGAGCATGGCCCCCCACGCTGCTCCCCAGGCGCAGGTCCAGCCAGCAGCCCCCTGCTCATACGGCGATGGGTTAAATCAGTGCTTCTCAAAGTGTGGGGCGGACCCCCCTGGGGGGTCGCGATGCGATGCTGTGTGCGACCCTGGGGAACATTCTACAATAAAGTGTAATTGCACATCCTTGAAAGTACTATATGAACTATATCTCTTTTTTGTTTTCTTTATGTTAACAAGGATACAATGTTATGCAGAGGTGTACCTAGAACTATTTTATAGACAAATGCTGTTATTTATAGTTGCGGCGGAGAGTGGGTGGTGGGTTGGGGGGCGCAAATAGTTTTCTTCATCATAATTTCCTGACGGAGACTCCCTAGGGATTAATCTAGTTCTAATTATTATTATGTATTTGTTTAAAATTGCAGGGTTGACTGGTGATAATCATTGTCTTCAGATCTGCTGTTTAATTAAAACAATCGTTTCACTAAAGTTGTGTTATTACTGCAGTGAGTCTGGTTCTCCTCTCAGCATGTAGCTTAGGAAGGTTTTGGACATTGGCTTCTGTGAACCCTGTTAATCAGATTTATTGGGTGAAATCACACAATCCGACATGTTACTCACAAAAATAGTAAATTTTGGATTTAACAATACTGAATATAGAGCTTAACTGTTGTGTATTTTTAGTCTGCGTTTCCAGTATCTAAAGCTAAACTATGAATAAAGTTTTATGAGGTTAAATGACCAAATAGCCCATTTCATCCCAGTAACTGAAAAAAAAACAATAGGGGCAAAAAAATCATTAAAGCAGAGGACCATCAGTCCCTTAACACACATGTCAAACTCAAGGCCTGTGGACCTAATGTGTCCCGTCCAGTCATTTTGCGTGGCCTGTTCTGCATTAATAAATTTAAACACAGCATTGCATCTGAAATAAAACCCAACTGCTGGAGCATTTATTAATACATGATTAATGACATTCATAAAGACTTTCAGTTACAACTGGCCCTTCAAGAAGAACAGCATACATTTGTAAAATAACTTAATATAGTCTGTATGTGATTGTCATCCAGGTCATTGTCAAGTAGTTGCGACTCCTAGAGTAAAATATTTCTAGAGAAAAGTCCTGTCCAGAACTCATTATTTGCATGAATCTCATCCTCAAGCTCTCTGGATGAGATTCTTTTCGAGCAATTCTTTAATCAGAAGTGCACTAAATCACACATCAGCACAAATCATTAGTAGGATTCATTGCTACACCTGCCTGGGGACTAGTTCTGTTTCTTTGTTTGTGCTCCACCCCCTGATGTCGCCTAACACATTGATTCAAACCTCATCCCAAAAGTGTAAGAAACATTCTCCATTCCTAAGATATGGCATTTTCAAACCGTTGAAGACATTATGATGAGCTATTTTATTTATTGTTGGCTCAGAGGTGTTGATGTTAAGGGCAGCTGGTTGCATAACTACAACCTACTAGATCTATTTTTTATAGGTTCAGTAGGTGGCAAAGGTAGTGTTGTTTTTAATAAACCCACTGAATATTGTGTCAGACTGTATCGTTTTCTTTGTCTCATTTTGACTTGTTCCTTTTTCAGGGATTGCCACATTGAATTAATGTCCTCCTTCACTGCATCCATCAATCTCCTCTTTTCCTCGTTTCCTACCTGGTAGACAACTGATTTATTTTTTCTGTTTCCAGAACATTTAGAATTCAAGAGAGCCAGTATTAATTAAAGGCGTCTGAGAAAACATTGATCCCACTGAATCTGCTGATCTTGGCGATGGGGCCTTCTGTTCTGCTGAGCTGCCTCCTCGTGACATCTCTGCTCAGCGTATCAGAAGCTGGGCTCGTAGAGAAAACCATACGTCTACGACGACAGACTGTCGCTTCTCAAGATCAGCATAACATCAGCCTTCCCACCCTGGACGGCCCAGTGATTTTCAATCACGTCTACAACATCAAAGTTCCAGGCAGCCCTCTGTGCTCCATTGATCTAGACGCAGGAGAAGGCGCAACAGTTCAACCCAAAGATGAACCAGCTTCGTCGGGCCAACACATCACGGAACAAGTAGTCAACGGAGAGAACCAGATCGTCTTTACCCACCGCATTAACATACCTCGACGGGCTTGTGGCTGCACAGAGGACCTGCCCGGACTGAAGGAACTTCTCAACCGACTGGAGGTACTTGAGGGGGAAGTCTCAACATTGCGAAGTCAGTGCAACAGCGGGAGTAGCAGCTGCAGCGCACAGGTCACAGGTGGGTTTGCCTCTCACTTGCTCTCACTGTTATTAGTGCCTTACAGTAAAGTAAACCACAACTTCTCGGAATCGAGCATTAGAAATGCAGCCATCTGCTCCATCCATCTTTTGTACAGCTCTTTAGGATCATATGGGTACAGACCACTTCAGTGAATTTTAATGGGGCATGGGTTGGTTCAGGCATATTACATGCTGATGCTGTTATATAAGTTAGGGGAACAAATGTTCTGAAGAAGCTGCCAAAGTAAACCTCAGATACGTCAATCAGTTGATGAGCCCCATGAAACCGTCAGTTCCATTTGTTTACAGTGGCCCCTGTCTATCGTGGGGTTACATTCCAAGTAAAGACACAATCTATATTTTCTTTTGTTCTTAGGGAAGAGTATGCTTTTATTGTCATGAAAATAATGAAAGAAACCTGGGACGCATGCATACAGGTACTACAGCTAAACCACGATACAGTGAGGGATGACTTTGCAAGGATTTTGCACAGTCGTACATACATCGATACTCTAACCATTGCTTTAAACCCATTAAACACTTTGAGCAGAATTGGTGTCTAATAAAGATCAACTAAATATAGAGGCGAACTGTGTGTGTTTTCTTGTGCAGAAAAGACATGCAACCCTCTATTGGATTCTCAGGTTGACTTACCTGGTCTGCCTCTCTGTCTTTAAGTCTTTGAAAGATTCCTGTGGTTTAAAAACCAGATACGTTTTTAGCTCGATTAATTCTTGTACTTGTACAAATGCAATAAAAGATTTTATTGCACATTCTCATAATTAAATAATCATGTAAATATTAAAATAAAACAGCATTTAACATTGAACATTGTGAAATTGTGTAGAAAGCGCAGTCACTTTAATGTTAAAAGTTGAATTTACACCTGTAGCAGTATACTCATTAAGAAATTCATTGATAATATTTACTTGGGCCGGTCACAACAGTTTCTTGGATACTTTTTCTCATTTATTGCTACGGTAAATCATGGTTCAAGTTTTCAAAAACTCTTATTGTTTAAGCATTTTTCTAATACAGCTTATTACTGATTATGGTTACAGATTATGGTAATGTATTTACAGCAGCTTTTTTCCAAATGTCACATTATGACCACTAACATAAAAAATATTTTTGGGGATTTTTTTTTTATGTAAAAGACCTACAAAATACAATAATTGTGTAGAAAGAAAATTATACATGATTAAATTTTTTTAACCAAATTAAAATCCGAAAATTTTGGCGTGAAAAAGTATTCCATTAGAAGTTGCCTGGTGATCTCAGTACAAATAAAGCTGTTCTGTGACAGCCTCAGTGGTTTGTTAAGAGAATGTTGGGGTGTAAACACCATGTCCAATGTCCAACTCCAAGGAACACAGCAGGCAGGTCAGGGACAAAGTTGTGGAGGGATTTTAAGAAGGGTTAGGATATAAAAATCATCTCATGGAGCATTGTTCAGTTCATCATCAAGAAATGAAGATGTATTGCACAACTGAAAACCTACCAAGACACAGTCGTCTACCTAAACAAGGAACTCCATTAGAGATCCATAGCTTAGGTGGGGTACTCTGTCCACATGACAACTATTAGTTGTCCACTGCACAAATCTGGCCTTTATAGAGGAGTGGCAAGAAGAAAGCCTTCGTTAAAAAACAAATGCTCTGAACGCACCATCCCCACTGTCAAATGTTGGTGGCAGCGAGAAGATGGTCAGAGATGATTGGAAGATGGATGGAGCCAAATACAAGGCAAACTTGGAAGAAACCCTGCTGGAGTCTGCAAAAGTTTTTGAGACTAGGGCGGAGATTCACCTTCCAGCAGGACAACAATCCTAAACATAAGGCCAAGGCTACAATGGAAAACAAAGTCCAGACCTTAAATCCAATTGGGAATCTCTGGCAAAGTCTGAAAACTGCCGCTCTTCATCTAATCTGACTGAGCTTGAGCTGATTTGTGAAGAAGAATTGGCAAAAATTTCTAGATGTGCAAAGATGGTAGAGTCATACCCCAAAGGACTTGCAGATCTAACTTGAGCAAAAGATGGTTTCAAAAAGTAAAAAACAATAAACTCAGTTTTGCACATAGTCTTTTTTATGTAACCTCTTTGATAGTTATAAGCGTTCCCCTCACATTCTTTTCCTTCTGCTTTCAATGAAAGGTGACGTTGCAGTGAAGCCTTACTGCAATGGTCATGGAAACTACAGTGCAGACACCTGTAGCTGTGTATGTGTGCCAGGATGGAAGGGAACCAACTGCACTGAGTCTGTTACTGAGTGTCCCAGTAACTGCCACGACAAAGGCCTCTGTGTGGACGGAAAATGTCAGTGCTTCAAAGGCTTCACTGGAGAGAACTGCTCCCTGGAGGTCTGCCCTGTGGACTGCGGGGATCACGGCCGATGCGTTGGCAGCATCTGCGTCTGCTCTGATGGTTTCTTTGGCGAGGACTGCTCTGAGACAAAGTGTCTCAACAACTGTCAAGGCCGTGGCCAGTGTAGGGATGGGAACTGCGAGTGCGAGGAGCCCTGGACCGGCGCTGACTGTTCCGAGCTGATCTGCCTCAAACCATGCAACGAACACGGGAATTGTGTGAACGGAACTTGCATCTGCAACGAGGGCTACACTGGCGAGGACTGCAGTGAGCGCACGTGTCCCAACTACTGCCAGGGCAATGGCTTCTGCGTGGATGGGAAGTGCCACTGTAGTGCAGGCTACAGTGGAGAGGACTGTTCGGTTCTTACCTGCCTCCATGACTGTAATGGCAGAGGAACGTGCTTCAAGGGGATGTGTATCTGTGAAAACGGTTATCAGGGTGAAGACTGCAGCCAGTTGGCATGCATGAACAACTGCAACAACAGAGGCCAGTGCATAAATGGACAATGCGCTTGCGACGTTGGTTTCCAGGGTGCCGATTGTTCAGAGCTCTCTTGCCCTCGAGACTGCAGACAGAGGGGGCGCTGTGTCAACGGCCAGTGTGTCTGCGACGAAGGATATGCTGGAGAGGACTGCAGCGTCAAGACCTGCCCCGCAGACTGTCACGGCCGTGGCGAATGCATCAAGGGACTCTGTGTGTGTCACGCCGGATTCACCGGTGCCGATTGCGTTGAACTGAGCTGCCCCAACAACTGCCAGAGCCGCGGCCGCTGCGTGGACGGTCAGTGTGTTTGTGATGAAGGATTCTCAGGAGAGGACTGCAGCCAGAAGGCCTGTCCCAACGACTGCCTGGCACAAGGGCAGTGTCTAGACGGCAAATGCATCTGTAAGGAAGGTTTCTCAGGAGATGACTGCTCTGTCCCTGTCTGTCCGGAGAACTGCAACAGCAGGGGGCGATGCATCAACGGGAAGTGCGTGTGCGTTAGTGGCTATGAAGGAGAGAGCTGTGAAACGCTGAGCTGTCTGAACAACTGTCAGGACAAAGGGCGCTGCGTGGATGGTCAATGCGTGTGCGATGAGGGATACATCGGGGAGGACTGCACAGACGGTAAGAGACGAACACTTACAATTGAATTTACAGGTGCAACAGTCAGGAATCTCCCGGAAATAACCCATTGAGTCTTGTGTTGCACAACTCTGTACTTGTCTAAAATATTTTTGCACTGATTTATTTATCTGATCATTGCAGCTTTTTTCTCTTTCATTTTTCTATGCATTTATTAAAGTCTGTCTCTTGTAGCGTTTTATCAGTAAAATGCAATAGTTGGTTTAAAGTAGGGGTGTCAAGTAATCTAGTAATCCTTAAAGGGCTGGTTGTAACTGAAAAATGTTATATATGTAGCTATCTATGTATTAATGAATATTTTTGTAATTGATTATTATTTACTGACGTTAAATTGTTGTTTACTAAAAAAAAAAAAAAAAAAAAAGATTTTCCAGGTTAAACAAAATCAGCATTTCAGGATGTTGCTAGCTGGGCCACCCTATTGACTTGGTGGACCCAAATGTGGCCCGCGGGCCTTGAGTTTGTCAGGTTTAAATTCAAAACCTAAAACAATGTCAGCCAATGTCATGTAGTATTCAACAAGTTTTTGTTTTTTTCAGCTTCAAACAGTTCTACAGCTGTGCATCATTTAGCTAAACTGCACCAAGACAATTGCCCAGTTATTGACTTGTGTTCAGACGTGTACTTATTTTTAGCCTGCTCTCTAAGTAAGTAACAATCCTGTTGTGCCAGGAAACCATTAACACGGACCATGACATTATGACTGCGAAGGAAGTAGCCTGGGAAGAGAACAAGGCTAAAAACTTCACTTTATCTGCTGCCAATGTACTCCATATACTGTATTGCATTATGTTAATATCTCATATTCAAATCTAAATGCATTGTTTTTCTTGTAGACTCTAACTTGCCTGAGCTTTTGCACAATTACTGTTTGCTGTACCTTTAAAACCTTCTTATTCCAACGTGCCACTGGTCTGTCTGCACTTTCTTTGCACTTATTTGGCAGTTCCTCACGCCACAACCAGATGTGACTCTGGAGATTGCATTAGTTCTCTGTCTGAGGTGGACAAACAGTAACTGAACTTATGAGTAATTCTTCTCATTTTGATAATATATTTTATTTCCAGTGTCGCCTCCAAAGAACCTCACTGTTGATGAGGTCACCCATAAAACTGTGAACGTGTCCTGGAATAATGAGATGTTGGTGACGGAGTACCTGGTGACATATGTGCCCACTGCTCCTGGTGGTCTCCTCCAGGAGTTCACTGTGTCTGGAGACAAAACATCAGCCATTGTTGAACAGCTGGAACCCGGTATTGAGTATCTTATCAGTGTTTATGCAGTGCTGAGCAACAAGAGGAGCGTCCCTGTCATTGCCAGGGTGGCTACAGGTACGTCCCAGGTCAAATTTGATTTAGCTTTTAATAAGAAAGGTTTACATATTTGTATTGTTTTTATATGTTTTTTTTTAGCTTTGCCCCAGCCAGAAGGTATAAAATTCAAATCCGTGAGAGAGACCTCCGTAGAAGTAACATGGGACCAGCTGGACTTCACCTTCGATGGCTGGGAGATCTACTTTCGCAACACGGTGAGTTGGTCATTTTTTAAAACCTCGACCTGAGCCTTTTTTTACTGACAGAGAAGGATTTTATCCCTGTCAGTTGATTGGAAATATCAGCAAGACATGGGTTAATTTCACTGCTTACTATTGGTATGGCTTCCATGTGTGGGGAAAAATTGTGGGCATCTGCGAGGAAATCGTTTACTAAAAAAAATCCAATATGGTAACATCTTGAAATGGGACTGAGAACTTGCTGATACATCACAGAGTCCGTCCTGAAATATGCAACCTCACCAGAGTGTACAACCAGTCTGAAATGGGGTTTTTACTTTCCAGACCATGTAACATTGATGACGTAAGATTCACTTCTGCACAATTACATACTGGTTTTCATTTGATGCTTTTCCAGGCAGTAAGATGACTATGCTATAAAACATCTTAATTATTTCCACTTTTCCTTTTAATAGTTTATAATTCAGACATTAAGTGGATGATGCTAACCGATTGCAGTTATGTTTTTTTTTTATTTATGAATGAAACAAACATTTCTGTACTTACTTTTTTACCCCCCTTTGACATCAACACTGGTTAGAGCTGCAAGTGGCGGTGGTGGACTAGTGATTAAGAAGCTGGACCTGGGTCTGGAGGGTTCCAGGTTAGAATCCACTAGCTGCCAGGCTATCAGTGAGGTCTACTGAGCATTGCAGCATCCCCACCCAATGCTCCCCAATAGTCACTTTGGTTAAATGCAAAGGTCACAGTTTGCTGTGTCCAGTGCTATGTATCACAATGTCACAATGACAAAGGTGTTTGGCAAAAGTTGGTGTAGTGTTTGTCAGGTGCAGGTGAATATTTTGACTTGCACGCCATAATTGTTCTTTGAACTTTAACTTGACTGAAAATGTCAAACCGTCCATCACTAGTCCACTGGCCATAGCTTCGCCAAGAACTGGTGCATATGAATTGTACCCAGCACAGTGACATTCACTTCTTGTTTAAAATCAGCAACATACATGAGAAAATATGGAAATGTCACAACAATGAATGATGCCCTAAACTAGCTACTTGTAGTATATTGAGTGTTTTATTATTCTTTTACAAAATATGTTCCTTTACAGAAAGAAGAAAATGGAAAAATTGTCAACGTCGTTCCGTCCAATCAAAACCAGTTTTCTCAGTTGGGTCTTGGACCAGGTCAGGAGTATGAGGTCTCCGTCAACATCATTAAGAACAACACAAAGGGACCACAAACCACCAAAACAGTCACCACCAGTGAGTCCATGAATGGAATCCTGTTTCTTTCTACAACGATCGTTACAGAAACTATCGTAATAATTTCTATGTTGGTGTTCTTCAAAGAAAGTTAAATCTGTAGAATATGAAACAACCAAGTGTGGTCCCTGTTCTAATCTATCTGCCAGGGAAAAAGTAATCCTCAGCACAGAGTAATAAAATACCTACATATCAGTCTGACAAACTGAGTTTCAGTCTACCATAGTCATAAAAGCTCTTTTACAACATGTTTTTTTTTTTTTTTCGATTTTTGCCCTCCATTTACTGAAATTAACTTTGCTGCCATTCTGCACATTCTCTGGACACTTTTACACTTTCCCAGCAGTCACTGCAGGCCAAACAATTATCTTAGTGCATGGAGAAGTCATTCACTTTACAAGTCCTGTGCCCATGGACTCTGTTCATGTTTCGCACCATTTCATTTCTTATGTCATTTATTTGTGTAAGCTGAAACTGGACCTGCGGTCCAGTATAGAATGATTGCACTGAGGCAGAAACCTCTTACTCCCTGAGGTCTTTTTTAGCACAGCAACAAATGGACAGAGATGTCTTTTCCACATGTAAACAGAGGGAATTCACCTGGTTGTGGCTGGGTTATGGTTTGGTGAGTTGTGAATGTATAAACAGTGCTTTGGTACTAATGTGAGGTAGTTATCAAGGCAAATTGAAAATGATGTTACCTTCAATCATTTTTTTTTACTTATTTTTTCCTAAATTTAATGTAAACAACGTGAGAAATTGATTTATGTTATGTGCGAGGTGGCTGCGTCTATGTTGGCCATAATGTGAACCATATTAATTTTATGTAGCTCTCACCTCTATATAAAATCTTAGAGTCATAAAAAAAGAATAACCTTACAGCAAAGAATTGTTGCAAAAAATCCTTTCCAAAATCCATTTTGATTTGTGGGTTTAACATGTGATTGTGCTAGACCAGTCATGGGCAAACTAAGGTCCGGGGGCCGGATGCGACCTGTTGAGATTTTTAAGCCTTGTCCAAATTCAATCATTTATTTGTATTATCGTTATACTTTTGCTTTTTTTCTGCAATGTCTACAGTTCCACAGTAGATGACATCATAAAGGTTATTAGAATTATAGCATTTTAGGTTTTATACATACATTTTGCACATTTATTTTCTTGACTCGACCTCGTATCCAATTCAGGAACCCATTGAGGCCCGCGAGTCAAAAAGATTGCCCGCCTCTGTGCTAGACCAATTGATGATTTATGACAACAGACTGCTAACATGGCAGTTAACATTAGCAATATAAAGAAATTCTCTGAAATGTCTTCTACATTGGGCTAAATAAATCTTAAACAGTGTTTTATACATATGATTTGATGTGTGGCAACAAATAAATATGACAAACTAACACTGCTTACACTAAAATATGGGGAGAATTTGTAATAAAGATTTTGTCGTTTGCAATTTTGACACGGAAATTTTCGGTCGTTGGAAAAACGTATTTTTTTTTAAATCTTAGCCAGAGGCTGGATATGGTCTTACCTTACAGCAAGAATAATGTCATTTATTTATCCACAGTAATATGGAGATTAAGATGACAGTCCATAAACATTCAGGGTTATGGTAACAGTAACACTTTAAAAAGCCATATACCATTAATATATATATATAATATACCATATAAACGGAGATGTGGCCCAGTTGAAACATACGTGCTTGATGCACATGCACATTTTTGTTATTGTTGTTGGACTGTGGAAAAAGATTTTCATTAAAAAAATAAAGAAAATGTGTTAGGGATAGTAAGGGACAAATACTACTGTGGAGTGTTTTTAAAAAATTAGATTACTCCTGCGTTTCTAATGTTAAGCTTTGGTTGTTGAAGGCTGAGATTGATTTTTAAAAAACAAGCACGTTTGCCCACTGTGGATTTAAGTTTGCCTCCACTGTTGTAGATGCTTGGAGGTGGTGTTAATTTCTCTGACAACTTGGGTGGATGGAGGGGTGGAGGGATGGATGGATTAGATAAATAAATGGATGGATGGATTAGATAGATAGATAAATGGATGGATAGGTGGATGTACAGATGGATGGATGGACTGTAGGATGGACGGACAGATAGATAGATAGATAGATAGATAGAAGGATGGATGGATGGATGGACACATCCCTGGATGGATAGATTAACATTATACATTAATTTTTTTGATATTTTTTGATAAATGAAGAGTTTCCTTCTTCTCTCCCTCCAGGGATCGACAGCCCCAGCCAGGTAGAGGTGAAAGATGTGACTGACTCATCAGCCTTAGTCATCTGGTCTCAGTCAGTTGGACCTGTGGACAGAGTCGTACTGTTCTACGGACCCACCTTCGACCCCTTGGACAGAAAAATGGCAGTGATTGCCCCTCCTGACAGGCAGTACAGCATGGATGGTCTGAGGCCAGACACAGAGTACATGGTGTCACTCACCTCCAGCAGTGGAAACATGAGCAGTGATTCTGTCAACACCACCTTCACTACTGGTGGGCTTCTTGATCAGTCAAGCTTTATGATGTATTGATGTATCTGAATATAAAATATATATAATATATATATGAATATAAATATACTTTTAACAGAATATATATATATATATTGTTATTATTTTTGCAAGAATACATTTATAAGCAGTTATAATAGAATATAATAGAATACCGATGTAAAAAGAACAAAATTACAAATGAGATGAATAAGAATAGGATATAATAAGAATAATGTATATATATATTATATATGTATATGTATATATATATATATATATACCAATAAAATAAGCATAGAAAAAGTAGGA
>JAFBJS010005173.1:36792-57816 GCA_016785265.1 Paraplagusia blochii
ATTAGAAATGAGATGAATAAGAATAGGATATAATAAGAATAATGTATATATATATTATATATGTATATGTATATATATATATATATATATATATATATATATACCAATAAAATATGCATAGAAAAAGTAGGAAAATATAATAAATAGATACATTATAAATAAAATGCTATGGAAAAAACCTGAGTTGAGTTTGACACATATGCTACAATATTGTTGCAATATTTATTATCTTTAAATATGTCTTATTGTTACTTACTTTAGACCTAGATGCCCCAAAGGACCTGCAGGCCAAGTCCAACACAGACGCCAGCATCACGTTGGAGTGGACCAACAGTGAGGCTAACGTTAGCAGCTACAGAGTTAAATACAGCCCACTCTCAGGAGCTAGTCACGGTGAAAAGGTGTTCCCACCAGGACCAGGAAACACAACAACCGCCACCATCACTGGTATGAGTCAAGAACACAGCCGTAAAATAGATATATATTATATAGCATGTGCTAATAAAAATATTTTTCCAACAGGTTTGACTCCAGGGACTGAGTACGGTGTTGGTGTGACGGCCATGAAGAATGAGAGAGAAAGCCTCCCAGCAACTGGGAACACAGAAACTGGTGAGAGTTACACTAGGGCGATTGTGGTGCTCAGTGCTTGGCAGTTGTGGGATTCCAACCTGGAACCCTTCGGCCACCACCGCTCCAAAGAATAAGTCACAAACAAAACATTGGCTAACTGAAATATTGTTGTAAAAATGTGAAAACCTTTGTATATATCGTATGAACTAGTTAAATAACCCAAATGGTTCCCAAGATGGTGGTTATACCTCTGTTTTGGTTATGGAGGTATTGCGTCACAATGGGGAAATGTAGAACGCACTCAATGATTTCTAACTTAATCTTATTTGCTCAATAAGAGCAGCTGCTCAATTGAAATTACAGCTTTATGATAAATAGTTCAGTGGAATTTTCCTAACAATATTGGTTAAAAACCAATTCTTTTTAAACTCCCTGCCAGAAATTGATCCTCCCAGAGAATTCGAGGAACTGGAAACCACAGAGACTTCCGTGAGTCTTCAGTGGCAGAAACCCCAGGCCAAAATAACTGGTTACAGGCTGGTGTATTTCTCAAAAGACGGAGAAGAGGAAGAGGTGGAGATACCACCCACCGCTACGACCCACGTCCTAATGGATTTGACTCCAGCCATGAGCTACAACCTCACGTTGACTGCAGAGAAGGGCCAGAAGAAGAGTGTGCCTGCCACCTTGACTACGTCTACAGGTGAGTCTGAAACAATATATGCTTGATTTTGCTTGCATATGTTTATTTACCTTCTTATTTCTTATGATATTTTCCGGGAAACCAGCCAACTCTACAATGTTAGTCTTAGTTAAGTTAACAGTTAACTTTTCCTCTCTTCCAGGTTGATGGTGCAATAAGTTGATTGTTGTGTCTGACATTTTTGCAGGTTGCGATGCAGAAAAATAACCTCAAATTGATGCTTCTCGGTTTGTGCCTCTGTTTTTTTTAGCCTCGTTTACATTTTACTTAGCCGGATCAGACAACCATGAGATAGCGCCCCCCGCAGGTTCAGAGGACAATGTTATTAGCTTTGTCAACTTAGACCTCTCCGAGCCCCAGTTCTCCGGGATGGAGCCTGAGGAGGACGAGCTCGGATCGCTGACTGTTTCAGGCGTCACGTCTGATGGGTTTGACCTAACGTGGAAACTCAAAGCTCCCAGTCTTTACCATAGTTTCACAGTAGAATGTAAAGACTCACAGCGAGTATGGGAAGTAAAAAAGATCAAGGTTCCTGGATCAGCCACTGGCTCTAGAATCCAAGGCCTGGCTGCGTCAACAGAGTATGAAATAAAACTCTACGGAGTAACAAGTAGCCAGAGATCTGTGCTACTAGAAACTGTAGCAGTGACAGGTACAACATTTTTCTTTTGGACTCAGATGATAATAATTTTGTTGTCTAACACAACGTCTGTTTTAACATAGACAGGTAAGCGCATGTTGCTTGAATAATAAAATAATATGAATAATAATAATAATAATGGCCTAACGATAACAAATTTTGTTCGGAACAATAATGGTCGAGATGGATGAACTGAGTTAACGCACTAGAACTTTAACAAATTTTTTATAACCATCTTTTTCATAGCACTAACACTACAGCGACCACTGATGTAAGGATGGTAGCATAGAGTGGAATAGTTGCACTAAATAGTAAATAGTTCTCTTATAGAGCTGGACACTATCTACAGCAGGCTAGGGTGATAAAGACAACATATATACCATACTTGAATTCTTGGAGGTAAAAAATGTTTTTGAAACACAAACAAAATAAACTAATAAATAAGAGTGTAAGTAGGTAGGCAATCACAAGAACTATGTCCTTGTAAATACTTTCAAGACAATAATAAGCTGTTGCTGCACCATAGTAACTATAGCCCAGGTCTAGGCAATTATTTTGACTTGTGGGCTACAAGTGGTACTAAAAGAGTCATGGATCAAGGTCAGGATCAGAAAGATTGAGTATTAATGTGAACTAAGATAAATGATGAGTTAAGTATTGGATAAAGGCTAAAATGCTCAAATGCCTTTAGATTCTTTAAGATTATCTAATGTCTAATGTTAATATAAATTACAGTATAATTTTTTTTTATACAAGTTTATACAAGTTTGGCAAGCTGGATTAAAAAGCCAAGTGGACTTATCTCATCTGGTCCCTGGGCCCAGTTCTGCTTTAGCCCAATAAATATTTATTTATCAGTTAATCTAGTTCAATTTCTAGACCAGAGGCTCTAAACACGGAACGCTGGTTTTCAGTTACCCTTGGCTCATTAAGAACATTAAAAATATAAATCACATGAGAGGAAAAAAATATAAGTAGAGTATGTGGGAGCCCTTTCAGAAGTGTCAGGCGCAGTCCGATTGACTGATGGGTTCAGTTTCTGATTCAAGCAAAAATCAGCGCAGAGTTGTTATTTTATTCGGTTGAGGTAAGCGATGAGATATTTGATGAGAAGAGGGCAGAAGGTTTGCTTTGGTGGCACCTAAAGGTGAAAGAAGAAAGATGACATCACTACTAAAGGGATTACTGTACTGTAATACTTGGTTCAGTTGACGTTATCAGCAGACTAGCTAAATTTTAGGCAATGCAAAAATGTAATAGCAAATTCCGTTTATTACTTCAACAACTCGGCATGAAGTAAGATTCCTTTTGTCGTCTCTCTAAATTTGCTTTCCCCAGGTCTAATACATGAGGAATGGGCTGCGAGGAATTTTTTTTTTTCTTAGATTTTATCACTGCCAAACTCAGTGTGTCACGCTGCTCTGATTCCTGTATGAAACTCATAAATGGAAACATTTAACTGTCTGAGGCCTTGTTACCACTAATTCCACCCTGATGTGCATTTTTTTCCAAGTTCTTCTTTCGCAGGAAAATCGTCGAAGAGGTTTTTCTACCGGTCAACAATCACTCGCATGTCAAAAATGTGATATCTCTCAAGTTTGTGTTTATTTGAGCTGTACTTACATGTCTTTGCATGGCTTTCGTACGTCTGAAGAAGACTGACTTCTGAATCTTCAGAAATTAACAGCATGGACGCTGTTAATGTCTCAACCGCTGCCTGGACAAGTTTCTACAATATGTGTTTCATTTGTATTTTGTTTGTATCTTTGAACTAATTTCTTCTTCTTTTTAGGTTTTGTTCCCATGTCCATCTGCCCAGTCATTCGCAGATTAATAACCTAACCTGCCTTTTATTCCTTGTAGCGCCGGCGTCCACTTCTCCACTTGTGTTAGCGGTGAAAATGAAAGATACAACAACAACAACTACAGCAACCACACAGTCCACAGTGGATAATGACGCACTTTTAACAGCAGTTCCACTCCATTCTGTCAACACTGAAGCTTCTCCCACTTCTGAAAGTGTTGTAATGAGCTCACAGCCTGAGTCTGAAAAACCACAGCTGGATTTACTGGGCAACCTCACACTCACAAACGTTACCTCCACCAACATTCACTTGGCTGGGTCCGCACCCGACGAGGTGCTTGAGAGTTTTGTGGTGGAGCAGGGTTCTCCCACAGAGGAAAATGTCACTGCATTACCTGGGAATGTAACGAATGGTGAAATAGAGGGTTTGTCGCCCTCTACATACTATAACGTAACAGTGCATGGGCTGGTGGAGGGAAATCGATCTTTGCCTCTTAAAGTTTTTGCTGCCACAGGTATATACGACACCTTTTTAACAAACTATTGAATGTGTTACAATTTCAGGATGGTGGAATGGAAATTTTGTACATTTGTTTTACTGTTTGTGTTACAATATAACAGTTTTTGGATGTTTTAAAAATATGAATGTATTTTTAGCTGTGATAAATAGTGTTAGCTAAGGTGAAGGGAGAGGGGACAGTTGTGAGACCAGCCGTGATGCATGGATTAGACACAGAAGACAGGAGGCAGAGATGGAGGTGGAGGAGTTAAAGATGCCGAGATTCTCTTTAGGAGAGACAAGGATGGACAGGATCAGAAATGAGGTGATTAAAGGGACAACACAGACAGGGAGGTTTGGAGAAAAAGCTGGAGAAGACAGATTGAGATGGTTTGGACACGTTCAGAGGAGGGGCACTGGAGACATTGGTGGAAGAATAATCCTAGAGATGGAGCTACCAGGTAGGAGACAAAGAGGAGATTGATGGATGTAGTGAGGGAGGACATGGAGGTAGTTGGAGTTAGAGTAGAAGATACAGAGAAGAGAGTAAGATGGAAAATATTGACTCACTGTGGCAACCCCTGAAAAATGGGACAAGACAAAAGGAAAAGACTGAATTATGTCAGCTCCTTATCCTAGTCAGTTGTTAGTTTTATGCCAATAATATCAGCTGACCAACAACATCTCCCTGATATTAGCAAAATTATGTGATATTGGTACGATGGGTGGTGTTTTTTTCTCCAATAATGAAATCTGATGACTTTAATGGCTGGGTTTTGCCAAATTAACTGGCAGAACATATAGGGTTGTTACCTCAATTTAAGGGGCACATGGTAGCATCTATTGTTATCAGTCAATATCAATATGCAAAACTTATGTGTTTGGACAATATGAGGAAAATAGCATATTTCCAAAATATCAATTAATATTGGGCAGCCTGACTCTTTTTATTTTTTTCTCTAATTGTGAACATTTTCAAACCCTTCCATTTCTTCTATAGCTAGCAATATTAGCTAGCAAACAAATTATTTTTAATTGAAAAATACCATAAAAAATCAATAGTATTTTAATATCATATAACTATTATTTCAATGTAAGTTTTTGGGGGGTGAGGTTGTAGTTAGTTGTAGTTATAAGTTTAAACTTCTTATGTAGGAAAGATTTCCGTAGATGCATTTAACCCACACTTATCTAAAGCAACCAATGTGAAAGATTAATTATTGAATTCTTAGGATTGTGTTTTTTTTCTGATAAACCAACCCAGTGTTTTCCGCTCTATCTTTCCACTTTCTACCCTAATATCATGACTGTCTGTTAACCTGACTCTGATTTGTTTCTTTAGCAGAGGAGCTGAGGCCGGTGTCCCTAAACCTCACTATCTCTGACATTACCTGGGACGGCTTCACTGCCTCCTGGAGTCCCGCAGACTGGGACTTTGACAGCTTTGTCATTGAGGTAACCAACCTGGAGAATTTTGAACAGAGCCAGAACCTGACATTGTCGGGAGATGCCTTCAGCCTGGGAGTCTCTGGGCTGAATCCCAACACCAGCTACCTTGTTGGGCTGTATGCAATGCATGAAGGCATCGTCCTCAGTCCCGTGTACAGTGAAGCCACCACAGGTACCTGGATCTCACCTCCTGTTTTTGCCTTTTTCTCTCTTTCCAATTGAACTCATGGTCAGTTGGAGTTTTGTTTCCTGTGACTGTTCTGGTCGTAGTCAAGCATCGTGCATGAATTAAAAATAACCTCAATCCTTTCATCCCGACACTTGAGCCACATTGTATCATCATCACTCCATCATAACCGGTTTGCCATGAACCCTCCAGCCACTGTTTGTCTCACTGAGAGAGGGTTAGGTGATGGACGCCACCGTCCCATCACTGAGCTGAGCAGAATTGTTTGTTGTTACCCTGGACTGCTGCCTTCATCCCAGTTACAAAAATGCATGAAGCCCGAACCAGAACCCCTCCCAAATCCCCCCATGGCTCCCCCTCCTCCTGCATTGTGATCAGGTTTGAAGCTGATGTGCTGCGATGATTGCAAAAGCAAACCATTAACTCCCTTCCTCCCTCCCTTCCTCCCTGTCACTGGGTGACAGTGTGTTCATCCCATTTCACTCCATCATGTTCTCATACACAACTCATTAACCTACAAGGATCATTTGCCCAGGGACGTGCACACTTACGCGCCTGCTTGTACGTGAGGCCTGTGAGTTACCTAGTGCGACAGTGACGTGATGCTGACGATCGTTGGTTTTCACAGAAGCCCTAAGTAAAAATCCTTCTTTCTTTTTGAAGGACTAGGTGGCAAATGATTAGATCTTCTACTGTAGTCCTTAACAAGGTAAAACCACTAATAACTGAGTCTGTAATAAGAAGAACCTCAGCTCTAGAATGGGGTTCAACACTACATTTGCATGAGTGCATGTATTTGGTTGGAGTATTTGCAGTAGTCCTAGTGCAACTCAGAGGTTTGTTTCATAGTCATTGTGTCTTGTCTTATGTTTGCATGAGAAAACATCTCTGATTGGATTAACATCTTCATTAACATCAAAGGTTTACTAAACAGGTTGTTACTTCAGGGTTACTTTTGGGTTTTTTCACGTAACGTTTAATTTATTGACATCTGTTTCTTTACAGTTCATTTTTTTGGTAACAAATTGGTCTCATTGTTAAGAAATACAAACAAAACCTCGATATATTATATCACTGTTGTTGATTATCACTGAATACTGTTGGTCACACTATGGTCTTAGCCCAGTCTTTGTGCTCAGGTCCATTTGTCAAACATATATTGCATTTTTTGGAACACCCAGGCATATAAGGCTCATTGTCAATGAATGGATTATTTTCTGTCTTCTGTGATACAAAAAGGTGCACCAGATTATAAGGTGCACTAAGCAAGTGGTTCTCAACTGGTGGGTCCCGACCCAAAAGTGGGTCAAGGACCCGTTCTGAATGGGTCGCAAATAAGGTTTGATCCCGGAAACTGGGATTCTGGGGAAATGTGAAGACGGGACCTGGGAAAAATTGGGAGGAAAAAAAATGACGTGTGTCTATTTGTTGTCATACAGTAATGCGTCTTGCGCAGCGTCTTGTCCCCAGCCGCTTCCCTGAGGAGAACGCGAGCGAGAGCGCGCCACAGCCGCTTTGGCCTACAATCCTGAACGTATTTGTAGGATGCATGCCTAATGTATTAAGAAATGATCATGGAGTAGTTTGCTTTAACATGTTTTGCTTTTAAATTGAAGTTGTGTAAAAATATTATATAGGCTATAATGATTGGCCAGTTTTTCAAAAGACGAATTACAAACGAACTTGCCATATTAATGCAGCAGATGTCGCCCACGACAGCACAAGTGATTGAGCCTTTATAGGTGCTGTGGAGATGAAACCTATTGTTTTGCATCACTAATTGTAGCCCAAAATAGCAATAATTTCATGTACAATGCAGGTTGCACAAATATTTGAATGATATTTAAATAAGGCTTATACACAGGGTAAAGAAAAAATAAATAAATAATTTCTGGGAAATAGCTTGTTTGTTCCCCAGGATTAGATTTTTGTCATTTTCAGGAAAAAATATTAAACCCTTGTCACAAACAGCTGGTAAAAATCAATATAATGTGAATCAGCTGTTGAGCATGTGTTTTATTTTAGAAAATGCTCTTATTTTGAAAGGCACGCTCTGCTGAATAAAATGAGTATGTTAAAAGAAGAGGAAGTTTTTTAGAAAATTAATTTGCTTGGTTTGGATTCTATGAGAGTGGGTCGGGACTTAATGACCACTGGAAAATGAAGGTCTGAGAGATTGTCTGAGTTTAACAGCTGCATGATTTTCGTGATCGGTTTAGTCTTGTTATTATCTGAGTTGGTCTCGTTGCTGAGACTTAGCTGTTCAGAGATGATTCCCCTGTTGAGTTCACAATCTGCTTCGTAAGCATGTCTCCTAAGCCGGATTTACACTGTGCAATTTGGAGCCAATGTAACAGCCTGGTGATTCAGGGAAATCTTTGGCTCAATCGTGCGTCTCCCGTCATGTAGCGTACACAGGGTAACGACAAGCGATTATTACCTCATGGTGATTGGATCATTTTTTATTAATTAACACACAATTCTTACCTCCACCTGCCAACGTACGGGGAGTAGCTTGGCAGAACTGACTAATCACTTCTGCCAAAACATTTTCTTGACCATACACGTCGTGGTCTTTTTTTTTTTTCAAGTCTGTGTCGAGAATGGCACAAATTACCAGGTAAAAAAAGTATTCTCATCGTGTCTCAGAGAGCAACTCTTCTTATTTATTGTGGTCCTTATTTATGATGGATGCTGCGACTGGAAGAAGTCACACAGTGTTCGCCCGGCTTAAACTGCTAGCATTCGGGGTCCTTATAAAGACACCATATCACTACATTGGAGCCCACTACATATTACTCTGCACTGTTGAATCACAGTACAGTGCAGTATTAATCTGTGAGACTCCTGACTACAGTAGTATATTCCGCTTCTGAGCCTCAGAAAGTCGTACTTAAACATTTCGACAGATTTTTGAGCACGGTTCGCGGTTAGTAAACACAACAGAATTAACACACAAGGTACCTTTGCATCTATAGGTCCAGAAAATACAATCTGTTGAACCAAATATTCAGTGACCATCAACAGCAGTACTTTAACAATCACTCTGATGGACTTTTTATGTCAATTTGCTGTTAAAACCAACGCATGGTTGTAATTTTTTTAAGAAGTTGCTCTAGGGTTGGTGAGTGTAGGTGAGTTTTCCTGCCACTTTTACTTACTTTAATACAATCTTTTAACCAAATTCTATATTTCTAATGAGATCCGTTTTCACTTCAATATCAATATCTAACTATGGTTTCTTCTTTTAGTGAAAGAGCCACTGGTTGGCAATGTATATCTTTCAAACATTACATCCGAGAGTTTTTCCATCCACTGGAACAGCTCCGAGGCAGAGTTTGATGGGTTTATCCTGGAGTTAATTGATTCTGATTGGCTAATGGAGCCAGTGGAGTTTAACATTTCCCATAATGTTAAGACCCATGATGTCACTGGGCTCCGGCCTAGCACTGATTACATAGCCTACCTCTATGGGACATACAAGGGATCCCGAACACGAGCTGCTACCATTGTGGCATCAACAGGTACTTTGACTCCACAGATATATTCACACCAGGTTAATTGCGATATGATTGGCCCTGTATGGTTAAAGGTAGAGTATGCAGGAATTTGGACTTTTGTTGGCTGAGAATTTGGATATCTTTTTTTCCCAGCAGAGGGAGCTAATAACACTGTTGTAATGCTTGGTCAACATTTGGTTATAGATGATAATGATTCAATTAATGCATCATTGTCACTCTAGCACTGATTGAATGGGCTTGGCTTTAATAAATTAAAGATGTCGAAATGTTTAATCAATTAGGAGGGGAAATTAATCATATTATTTTTGTGGACTTTAGGAGCTCTCTATCCATTTATTATTTGTTCTAACAAATTATTTTTGTTATTAACTAATGTTAATAATGGTTTTGATCCTAAAATACCTGAGAAAAGACCAACAAACGGCTCAAGCATTAGGTCAGAGCTCAGAGAATTAATAGTTCTATGTTTGACTGTATTGTCAAATGGATTTGAAAGGGATTATAGACGGATAATCTGGAAAAACAGATTTTATTTTTTCCATAAAACACATGATGGGGTAAGTTCACAAATGTCCAGATGCAGATAAATGACTGCACTCTTCATATATAAATATAATGCTTCAATCGAGCAGCAGTCTCCACAACTGCCACCCAAATCACATCAATTGCACCACGTCGTACCTCTCTGTGGGTGGTGAGTCCACTGGAACTGTCCTAACTAGGATTGGAACTTGCCCAGGAGGTGTAGCTCTACACCAATGAAAGAGACATTGCCTCTGGGATAAAATGAAGGCTGCATATATATAATAGTATATTGTATATAAAACAGGTGTGAGACAGATGCATCTAGACCAGGCATGGGCAAACTAAGGCCCGGGGGCCGGATGAGGCCCGTTGAGCTTCTCAATGTGGCCCGCCAACCTTGTCCAAGTAAAGTAATTTATTTATATTATTATTTTACTTGTGCCTTTTCCCTGCAATACCTGTGTTTCCCCAGTACGTGGCACTATAAATGCTGTAATAAATGTACCATCTAAGGATTTATACATGACTTTCGTGTATTAAAATACCATTTATCTTAGTTCAAATGAATGCTCCCCTGACTCCGCCCCCGTGTCGTATTTTGGGACCAATGTGGCCTGTAAGTCAAAAAGTTTGCCCATGCCTGATCTACACAGGCATTCTGTAAAGAATTAATACAATTATGTTCATAAATAATCTGCAACTAAACTGTGATTAATCAATAAATAATTCATTTATCTTCATCTTCTTATTCGTATACTGGGTCGCTGGGGCGATAGTCTCCATCACTGCCACCCAAATCACACTGTACCATACTGTGAGCCTTCCTGTAGGCGGTGAGCCCACTGGAAGTTAAAATATTTAATCTTATCAATCACAGTAATCACAGTAGCTGTAAATTCACTTTGATTAATCAAAATAGATAGTTATTTTAATCCCAGATTTACAATTTACCATATGGCGCAATAACATTTTTGTTTCCTAGTAAATTCTTGCATACTCTACCTTTATATATATATTTTTTTTTAAGATAAAAACAAATTCAGCGTCCATCTCAGTAAATGATCACATACATTTTTTTCTCCCTTGTAGCTGAAGAGCCTGAGTTGTCCAGGCTGCTTGTTTCTAACATTACCTCAGACAGGTTCTCTCTGACGTGGCGGACACAGGAGAAGCGTTTCGATAACTTTATAGTAGAAGTCAGAGAGTCCGCTTTACCCTCTCAGGCCATGGGGCGCGCTCTGCCCGGAGATGTGCGCTCCACTGTCATGGCGGGGCTCAAAGCCAGCACTAACTACAACATAAAACTGTACGCCAGCAGCGGGGGCCAGAGCACAAAGCCTCTGTTTGCTGTAGCTACAACAGGTATCACACCCACACATACATACTGGTGATTGAAGACAGAGGAGAACGTAACTCAAGAGTGCGTGTTCTGTCTTTTGTTCAGAGGACGTCCCAAAGTTGGGCGACGTTTGGACTTCATCTGTGAGTCCACATAATCTGAGCTTGTCCTGGAGCACTGTGTCAGGACACTTTGACGGTTTCGTTATCAGGGTCAGTGACTCTGAGCACCAGTCCGACACGCTGGAGTTCAGACCTTCAGGCGATGACCGTAACATTACCATTTCAAACCTGATGGACGCCACTGACTATGACATTGAACTGTATGGTATTTCTCACGGGCGCCACACTCCCTCAGTGTTAACCAATGCTGTCACAGGTACTATGGGTTTCAGTCCTAGTGGGGCTACCAGCAAGTCAACCTCAGTATTACAGAATATTTCAGTTTTTTACCAACTTTGACAACAATGCATTAAGATAAGAATCTAAAACATATATTTTTTAACACATATGCATATCTAGATATTCTTATTAACTGTAGTCTTTAATTTATTGTAACATTTCAATATTTTATTGTTATTCCAGCTGCCTTTAAGCTAGGGGTCTCAAACTTGAGGCCTGTGGGCCATTTGTGGCCCATGAAACAATATTTTGTGGACATTTTAATGTTAGCACTGTCAATAAAATATATAAAGGGGGGTTTCACTTCATGTCAACAATGCAGAAATTGGTCATGTTGGATGCACTCAGTTGTAAAGACTGAATGTGAGTAATGTAATAGAGAAGCCCCTTCATTGCATTTTTCATTTTCATCCAACTTAGTTTTCTCATTCACGGAGATCAGTGATGATCGACTGCCAGGTTGATATTGCACTGATGAAACATATTATTTATTTTCTGCATATTCATTAGAAAATACATTTACTGTAATGATCTAAACTTCAGTGAATATATCTTCACACATTGATGTACTCTAGAGTATAGCATTGTGTGCCTCACCGGTAAATTAATGATAGTTTTTATATTTTACATATTTTTTTTTTATTTTTTGGTATAACCTATAACCTCTTTCTGTTTCATTTCTGTTTCGGGTTTTTTTTTATAAATATTCCTACTAATCTGCAGTGTTATTTTGTTACATCAAATCCCTGGGGAACTGACTTCTTATGAAATACTATATATTTATTTTTTGGTATTGAATATTTATAGTTTCTGTGGCCCTTTGGTGAAAGTTTGAGACCCCTGCTTTAGGGTTTTGTTTGACACTTTTTATTCACGCCATGCAAGTTTTAAGTAAGAAATCCCCTATTTTTTAAGTGTACCGTAGGAATTCTGGCAATACTTTCTATAACCATCTCTGCGAAAATCAAATTTGATGATTTGCTCTTGCAATCGCTGCACACATTATGCTCCTAATGGAACCTTGTCCCTTTTTCTCATCTTTTTCTTTTATAAAAATAATCCAACGTCCCCCCGGTCCCTCTCCCTCCATCAGCATCTTTGCCTAAAGTGGAAAACTTGACCATATCCAACATAACACCCTACGGCTTCCGTGTGTCATGGGAGGTGAAGCAGCAGCAGAAGCAGCGACAGCATCAGCCTCAGGAAGATATACCGCCCTCTAGTGGGGGATTCAGCCATTTTCTTATAGTGGTGACAGACTCTGGCTGGCTACTGGAGCCTCAGGAGTTCACTGTACCAGGGAACCAAAGTCACATGGACATCTGGGGCCTCATCACCGGCATAGGATATGAGGTCAGACTGACCGGGGTGTCAGAGTCAGGGCTTCTCTCTCGCCCTCTGACCACAGTGGCTGTGACAGGTAGTCCACTGCCAGGCCCCTCCCCCTACCTAAAACATTGGCCATAACTATCACAGACCTCAAGATTAACTTTGATATAAGAAAATATACAACGAAAATGAACAAAAACATTTTGTTGATGATGTTGGCTCATGTGTTAAGAGATTTTACTGTCAAAAAAGTTAAGTTGTAAGCAACTGGATTTCTTCTTGGAGTTTGGGAGACATTTGGTTCCTCGTTGAGGAACTTCAGGAGGAAACACTTGTAGTCCTACTTCTCAAGACTACTCCATTCTCCTGGCTGGTTGCTTATGACTAAACTTTTTGGTCACATGACCTGGATGAATGAGATTTTTTATATCAAACAATATGTTTATGTCTGTTTAGTAGTAAGACCTCAGCACTTTAAGAAGAACTAACCCGAAAATGTCTCTCTTTTTCCAGAATGACCCTTCCTTTCCAGTCTTTTCTTGCTTTGCAGTTGTTTCTCTAGGATGAAATGATCAGTTCGGCTCTTCATTTGTTTCTTCCAAGTCTGTGTTTGTTTCATTAGATGTTTTCGCCTTAATGTTGATTTAAAGTTGTTATATTTCATCATTAAACATGAACAGAATGGACAGGACTCACACGAAAACCCCTTTGTCTAACTTCACAGCTGCCTAACATTACATTTTATTTTCTTTCAGTGCATCGAGGCTGAAGACGCTTAAAACCTTATAACCCATTAACAAACTTAACAAAAACACCAGCAGCCTTTTCTTTGTCTGATTAGTTGCTTCTGTTCTTCTACACTTCTTTGATTTGACTTGTCTTTACTAACAGAGGTCAGAGTGTGGCAGAGTATCTTTCGAAGGAATCCTTTCTGTTATATTTTCTCTGGTCAAAGCCTTTTTTTTTTCCCGAATCATTTTCACCAAATCCCTCTGATTATTCCTTTGTCCAACCAGAGGCAGAGCCCGAGGTGGATCATCTCTTCGTCTCTGACATCAGCGCTGACAGCTTCCGTCTGTCCTGGGCGGCTGATGAAGACATGTTTGACAGATTTGTGATTAAAATAAGGGACAGCAAAAGATTAGCTCACCCTCGGGAGTACAGCGTCAGTGGCGATGAACGCACCAAGGTCCTATCTGGACTCATGAGTGGCACCGAGTATGAAATTGAGCTTTACGGTGTCTCTCTGGACCAACGCTCCCAGCCTATCACAGGGGTGGCTCAGACAGGTATAGAAAAATAAAAAAAAGGAACTAATCATCATCTGCTTTTCTTAGCGTCTTGGAAGTCTGCTGTGGAAAAGCATCCTTAAAAAGTGCAAATAATTGACCTTCATTCATTTTTTTTTCATTTAATATGTATTTTTTATTTACTTGACCAGGTCTGAGCACTCCGCGAGGCCTTCACTTCTCTCAGGTGACCGACTCCACAGCTATAGTCCACTGGGCGATGCCTTCCTCTCTGGTGGACACCTACCGTGTTGCCTATTTGCCCCTGGAAGGAGGTAAGAGACAAACAATCAAAGATTTTTTTTTTTATGTGAAGGTGTACAGCTACACTAGGTAAGTCCAAACTATGACCCAGGGGCCTTATGCGGCCCGTTTGGCCTTCCTATATTTTAGCTTTTTAACCTTTATGCATGATTTTTACTTATCATTTATCCTAGTAAACACAAACTCTGGAGCTATCTGTTCCTGGACCTGGACACCTGTCAAATATTTGGACATGCCTGGAGCTCAGCTGCACCCTCTCTTTGGCTTGTCCTTTTCTTAGCAGTTGCCAATCTTCATTTTCCATCTCGTATCTTCTACTCTAACTCCAACTACCTGCATGTCCTCCCTCACTGCATCCATCAATCTCCTCTTTGTCTCCTGCCTGGTAGCTCCATCTCTAGGATCATTCTTCACCCAATGTATCCACTGTCCCTCCTCTGAACATGTCCAATTCATCTCAATCTGGCTTCTCCAGCTTTTCCTCCAAACCTTCCTGTCTGTGGTGGCCTAGTGGTAAGGAACCGGACTGGGGTCTGAAGGGCCCCAGGTTTGAATCCACCCTCTGCCTTTCATTCCTGCCTTTATTCCATTCTTCATTTCTTACTGTAATAATAATAATAATAAAGAGTAGTTCGATGCCACATAACTAACTATAGTTTTCACGATCCAGTTTCTGAACATATTTGAGACTTCAGAGAACCTACTGACTTTACAAACTCTTCTCCACTCATGAATGAAAGTTTTTCCAGTGCAATCATTCCATTAGTAAAACAATTTAATTCAGAATTCCTTAAATGTCACTCCATCTGTTGAGGTTTTGTTTCAATAGAGAATTTTAAAGAACTTTTTTAATGACAAACAGAGGTGAATTTTAATAATATTTCACTGGCTCGTACAAAAGATTTTCAACCATATTTTTTATGTATAATAGTTTTAAAGTTGCTCACTTCTTCGCCTTTCTCCTCACTTTCGCTTTTGCCAAGAACCTGGCCATGTGCTTGGGGCAGTGGTGGCCTAGTGGTTGAGAAACTGGACTGGGGTTCGAACCCACCAACTGCCAGGTTACCACTGAGGTCCACTGAGCATGGCACCGTCCCTTATCCCTGCTCCCTGGGCGCTCAAAGCTGCCCACTGTTCCATTTGGTAATGGGTTAAAGGTCAATACAGAGGGGACATTTGGTTATGTCCAGGGTTGCGAATCACAATGTCTCAATGATAAGGAGTTATGCTTTCCTTTCCTCCTTCCTATTACTTTTCAATGGGAGTCCCCCTGTGATGTGTCTCAATGTGTCACAGCCAGTGTTTTGTTTGGCACAGGAAGTCCAATGACGGTGATGGTGGACGGCACTGTGTTTGAGGCTCTGATGCACAACATGATCCCTGGCCGGACCTATCAGGTGACAGTTACAGCTGTGAAAGGCCTGGAGGAAAGTGACGCCAGCACGGACACAGTCACCACAGGTGAAATGTTCACGGACATTTTCTCAGAAAAAACCCTGTCCGCTCCTAAATAAGGTCTTATCTGTTCTGGGGGAAAAAAATAGAATTAGAGCCGTTTCCTTTATGTTGCTGTTTGTGTTCCAGCTTTGGACAGACCTCAGGGTCTGATAGCCCTTAATGTCACCGACACGTCCGCCCTGCTGGTCTGGCAGCCATCTGTGGCCACTGTTGATGGCTACATCATCAGCTACACCGCTGATTCAGGCGAGCACTTCCTGTCTACGCTGCTTAATAAAATAAACAGCTACAATCGTCCGACTGCATCAGTCCTCATGGTTTCCGTTTCTTTCCCCTACAGTGTCGTCAGTGACGGAGCAGGTTTCTGGAAACACCGTGGAGTTTGAGATGGGCTCGCTGGTTCCTGGAACACATTACACCGTGTCAGTTCATGCCATTAAAGAATCTCAGAGGAGTGACTCTGCTGTCACTGAGTTCAGCACAGGTGGGTTTGGATCACATTTACTGCTGGTTTATTTCTGGACGCTGAGGGGAGGCGCCCCTCAGATTGAGAATCAATGACCATTTGTGTTGTGGGATACTCATTCATCCAGGTCATGATGTCCAAAGAGTTTAGTTGTAAGCAATGGTTTTTCTTCTTGATGCTTGGAAGGAGTTTTATTCCTCAACTGAGGAGTTTCATCAGCTTCTTTCATCTCCTTTTAGCTTGTCCCTCTTTTGAGGTTGTCTTAGCGAGTAGACAATTTCTCCCCCTGTCCTCTGTATCCTCAACTTTAACTCCAAATAAACTCCAACTACCTCCATGTCCTTGCTCACTGTCTCCATCAATCTCCTCTTCGTCTCTTACCTGGTAGCTCCATCTGTCTTCTCTATCTTTTTCTCCAAACCCTTCCTGTCTGTGTTGTCCCCTCTAATCACCTCATTCCTGATCCTGTCCAACCTTGTCTCTCCTAAAGAGAATCTCAGCATCTTTAACTCCTCCACCTCCAGCTCTGTCTCCTGTCTTCTGCCTTTTCCTAGTGTCTCTAATCCATCAATCATGGCTGGTCTCACAACTGTCCTGTAAATCTGTCCCTTCACCTTAGCTGACTCTCTTCTATCACAGATCACTCCTGACTCTTTTCTCCAGTTGCTGCCCGTTCTCTGTTCTTCTCCGTATCACCTTCACCTCACCTTCACCAGCTTCTTTACATTCATCAAATAAAGTTTGTCAGTGGAGGAGCTCTTTCAGACTCCAGGAAAAAAGTCCAGTTCTTCACAGCTGAACTCTTGGAATGTTGTAAGGATGTTTCTTAATATAAACTTCCCATTATCCACACATCCGTTGTTGACCTTCCTGCAGGCGGAAGCCGCCAACCACCCTGAGCACGGTTCAATCCTGCCCAGGGGGTGAACCCTGGAGGTCCACACCACTGACAAAGACATTTTCTTTGTCCTCCCTGGGCCAAAGTGCCACTTTTGCCCTTTTTTTTATTGAGTATTATATCTTACATAGAAAAGTTACTGTTTTCCTGTTTTTGTTAGTAATGATACAATGTCTCCTTCTGCCACTAAAGCCAAACATCTAAAGATCAACAACTTGAGTGGAGTCATCTTGTCAACAAAATAAAATAAAATTCTTATACCGCTAGAAATCCATGGAGCTGTTATTGAGGCACAGAGTAAACAGGGTTTTTATGTATCTTCACAGATGTTGATCCTCCTCGTGAGCTGAAGGCCACTCACGTCCAAACTGACAGTGCAACTCTGACCTGGAAACCTCCTCAAGCTGCTGTCACTGGTTACACTCTGACCTTCTCTTCCACCGATGGTGTCATCAGGGTAGGACTGATCAGTTCATTATCAAGGACTGCGTTTATTCAAATCAAATTATGTTCATTTGAATTTTAGGATCAACTGTTCGGAGACTGAGAGAGGAGAAGAACAGAGAACAGTCAGGATGGAACAACTGGAGAAAAGAGTCAGGAGGGATCTGAGATAGAAGAGAGTCAGCTAAGGTGAAGGGACAGGTTTACAGGACAGTTGGGAGACCAGCCATGATGGATGGATTAGAGACACTAGGAATAGGAAGAAGACAGGGGGCAGAGCTGGAGGAGGAAGGAGGACGATGGACAGGATCAGGAACAAGGTGAGGGACAACACAGACAGGAAGAAAAAGCTAGAGAAGCCAGATTGAGATGGTTTGGACATGTTCAGAGGAGGGACAGTGGACACATTGGTAGAAGAATGGTCCTAGAGATGGTGCTACCAGGTAGGAGACAAAGAGGAGATTGATGGTTGCAGTGGGGGAGGACATGGAGGTAGTTGGAGTTAGAGTAGAAGATACAGAGGACAGGGGGAGATGGAAATTGTTGACTCGCTGTGGCAACCCCTGAAAAAAAGGGGACAAACCGAAAGAAGAAGTAGATGTGGCATTTAATTCATATGTAAAGTTATTTCTCAGCCAGTCAAGGCACAGTATATAGTTGAAGAAATGACTATATTTCATCTTCAACAATTAATCTGTTACTACGTCTCCATGGCTGCCACCCAAATCACACTGCACCACTGTGAGCCTATCGTGATAATATTGTAAACAAGGTTTTTGTGCTTGTGTGTGTCCTCAGGAAGTGGTTCTCAGCCCAACAGCCTCGTCCTACAACATTGCTCAGCTGACTGGTTCTACAGAGTATAGTGTGAGACTGCAGGCCGTGGCTGGAGCTCAGAAGAGTCAAGGTGTCTCCACTGTCTTCACCACCAGTAAGATTCTCACACCACTGATGTATGTGTCTGTGTAACATATTTTCTTAATAATATTAAATAAAATGAAAACTTCATGTATTTCAAAACACTAACTAAGGAGACACAGTTCTCTGGCTTGAAGACATGTCTTTGACAGTTCCCAGGTTGTAAATGTCTGGTATTTGTCTTCAGGGTGGTTGGATACCTGAAAAGAGAGTTGTTTCAGTAAAGTATAGGAGGTGACCACGCCCCCATCTGTTCAGCTGGGTCGAGGTGTGACCCTGGGGGCGTGGGAGGAGTCACGTGGAGTCTGTCATTTCTAAGAATAGGGGTGAGCTTTCTGGGGAAGGACACGGTGTTTGACACTATGACAATGTGTCTTACAGTCTGTCACCTCCACTGAGGAGTGATGGTTGACGTGGATTTTTCACAGGTTGAACACCAGGTTTTCACAGCAGTTACTGAGAAATGAAGAATGAAGATTGACGCGTCCAGCTGTCTTTTTTTTAACAGCTTTAGACAAATATGCAACCAGATATTTAAGACATTGTCCACCATCCAGGCAGCAGCTCTCTTGTCCTGTTACCCTCTCTGTTTATTCAAAATTTTCGGTTCAAACATGGAAAAAAATAGAAACTTGTGTTTGAAAGGTCCCCGGTTCGAATCCCCCAAAGTTTACTTTCACTAGAACTTTGTGTGATATACAGTCAACAGGAAGGAAGGAAAGTAAACATCTGGTCATTGTGACATTGTGACTCACACCACTGCACACAAGGAAATGTCACCATCACCAAAGTGAACAGTGGGTTAGGGTTTGAGTGCCTGGGGAGCTGTGTGTGGGGACGGTGCCATGCTCAGTGGACCTCAGTGGTAACCTGGAGTCTTCCAGATCCCAGTCCGGTTCCTTAACCACTAGGCCACCACTGCCCCAATAACTCCTCCCCGTTAGCATTATCAGGAGGTATTGCATCGATACTTCAGAGTCAACTTCAACTTTTATTTATTTATAGTGCCAGATCATAACAACTGTTATCTCGAGGCACTTTACAAACAAGCATGCATTAAAAACAAGAATAAAAAAGAATATAATATATAAGAATATAAGGCCCCTGCCCTTATAGACCCTCACACCGGCTGAGGAACAACTCCCATAAACCCAGAAAAGGGAATAAAAGGAAGAAACCTCAGGGTGATCGACAGTGGAGGGCAGTGGGCTAACTAAACAGTAGCATGCAAAAAACTAAATTTCTTTAAAGTCGAAGGACATTTTAATGTCCATTCATGGTCCAGTCAAGTTCATATGCTCCATAAGACGAAGTCCAGGGTCCAGATCAGACAGTAGGGTGCTAGGGGAGTTGGGCCAAAGATGTGCAGGCAGAGTCCTGTGTCAGGCCCAGGGCAATGGGATACTAGGGAAAGAATAAAGACTCCGGGGACGCAAGGTCCCAGGCAAGAGGTGTTAAGTCTACCACAACACATAATAGATAGTAGAATAGAAAAGTTGAATAAGGAATAGAAGAGAGAAAGAGATCGAGGGCAACAATGGAGTCAAGAGCAGAGAGATGGAGCGTTCGTGTAAGCTAAGATATGTAAAAGTCATGTATCAAACCCAAAATACTAAATTTCTAATAGCCTATTATGTCATCTAATGGGAAAATGCAGGCATTGTAGGGAAAAGTCGGACGTTTAGTTATAATATAAATGAATCATTTAATTTGGACAGGGATGGCGGGCCGCATTAAAGGCTCAACGGGCCGCATGTGGCCCCCGGGCCTTAGTTTGCCCACCCCTGTTATAGACCCTCACACCGGCTGAGGAACAACTCCCATAAACCCAGAAAGGAAATAAAAGGAAGAAACCTCAGGGTGATCGACAGTGAAGGGGATCCTCACCCAGGACGGACAGGCGGGCTAACTAAACAGTAGCATGCAAAAAACTAAATTTCTTTAAAGTCGAAGGACATTTTAATGTCCATTCATGGTCCAATCAAGTTCATATGCTTCAAAAGACGAAGTCCAGGGTCCAAAACAGACAGTAGGGTGCTAGGGGAGTTGGGCCAAAGATGTGCTGGCAGAGTCCTGTCCTGAGTCCTCAGGCCCAGGGCAATGGGATACTAGGGAAAGAATAAAGACTCCGGGGACGCAAGGTCCCAGGCAAGAGGTGTTAAGTCTACCACAACACATAAAAGATAGTACAATAGAAAAGTTGAATAAGGAAGTTCAGAGCAGTGGAGACTGTGGAAGAGAGGTGAAGAATAGAGTAGAGGCAGGATGGAACAACTGGAGAAAGGTCTCTGGAGTGATCTGTGATAGAAGGGTGTCA
>JAFBJS010005179.1:1623-35204 GCA_016785265.1 Paraplagusia blochii
AAAAGCTACTACAGCTGACTAAAACAACTACGCAAAGTAACTTGCAGATTTCTGTAGATCTAAATATATAAATATATATATATTTATATATATATATATACATACATATATATTTAGATCTACGGAAATCTGGAACAGGAAATATTTATATCTATGAAATATACTGTATTGATATATATATATATATATATATATACTGACATATATAAAATAAATGAATGAATGAACAGTTCTTCTTCTTCTCCTCTTAGTTTGTCCCTTTGTCAGAGGTCAACATTTTTAATAAATACACTGAAAAAAAAATCCGATCTGTTTCCTGTTGGATGTTATGGCGTCAAAATATAATGCAGTCAATTTCAGATGTTTTTGTCTTTAGATTAATGCTTTCAAAGGACCAGTCAAGAGAGCAAGACGATGATTCAGCAGCAGCAGATGTCTATAATCACACCCTCTGCTGCTGCCTCCTCTCCAGTGCAGTGCAGTTCCTTCTGTCTTTTTTCGAAACGATCCGTTGTTGCTGCTAGAAACGCGGGAGAGACTTCTGCACTTTAGAGTAATTAAAACAGCTCTCATTTCACTAGTGGAAATGAGATTTCTGGAGGGAACGCCAATTTTACACAAAACCATTGAGGCCTTAGTTCTCAACACTTTTTTTTTTTTTTTTTTTTTTTTTTTGATTTTCATTTTTTTTTTAGATTTACATTTAACGTCGGCAGTATTTGTTCAGGCTTGTGCAAAGACATGTGAATGTCCTTGGGGGGATTAGCTGAATCTGACATTAGGGGAGTAAGAGCCCAGAGCAACGACAGCCTGGGGAACCATGGGATCCGTAAGGGTATTAGAAACTGAAGTCAGTGCACCGCTGTCTGACAGATTCCCTGCCGCTCAGTCTCTTTCCAGGTGTCACACGACAGGTTTTAGGTAAAGCTTTGAAATCATACAAAGCAGGAAACTAGCCGTGTGCTTTGTCGTACAAATGCAGCTAATCAATTTTAGTTTATAGATAGATCCACCCTAACTTGGAGTCTGCGTCGCAGCCAACTGTTTGGATGAATCAAACCCTTTGCAGTTGAGAATATTTTTGGTAAAATAACAACAACAAAAATCAGACTTGTAGCTGGAAAATCTGACCATCCACTTTTCAAAAATTACTCAACAAGCTAATTTGTTACCAATGTCGCAAAATCAACTCGAAGGTTATACATGTTGCAAGGGCTGCAACTGGTTAAAAGAGCAACTGGTAAATGGAATTTGAGTGCAACCATGTACTGGCCATCCACTAGTCTTGGCCATGTACCTCCATTTACAAAACCGAGTAACAGTGTAAGGTAGGGCAATGGTCCCCAACCACTGGGCTGGGGACCAGTACCGGTCCGTGGGTGAATTGGTGCCGGGCCGCGAAATAATGTTTCCCTTTGGCCCCATCTGACTATTACTTCCACTCGATCCATACCAATAATGCAACTATATTTGATTAGGAAATATTTGTTCAGTGAAGACAACAACAATAAACTGAAAATGATGCAGAGTCATTGATACAAGATTTTAATTTTTTATACCGGTCTGGTAGCAGAAAGTTATAGGCTGAGAAATCCTTGTTGTGTCCATGCACAGTTAATTCGGGTAGGAAGATTTTATAGGTAAGAAATTATTTCAGGAATTCAATTTGATTAAGGGGTATTTATCTGCTACAAATTAATGACCAGTCTGTGAAAAAGGTACGACACATTTAAGCGGTCTGTGGCGCAAAAAAGGTTGGGGAACACCGAGGTCAGGGTTAAGAGGATCTGAGATTAAGTTTTAAGGACAATGAAACAGCAAATTTAAGGAACTTTTATTAACTGCGATCTTTGAAGAGAGTGATATAAATTTGTATTATATCCTGTCTATTTGTTTTTTTTTTTTTTATCAAAATCACACCATAATAAATCAATCAGTTCTTTAGTGGTTACTGAAGAAATCTCAGGTCTTGGTGATCTGAGGTAGTTAAAAAAAAACACAATACCTCAACACACGTCAAGCCAACGACTCACACCACAGATATAGATAAAGTTTAGTTCACTGCACAATACAGAATCTGGTATCTTCAAAAGTCAGACATTGACAACATTGACAGAGCACGCATACTTTCCTGAAATGATACCAACAGACCTGATATCACACGAGATACAAGTGATAATTCACTCTGGTTTTCTGCTATTAGGACATCGCAACCAGATGTGGTTGACCCAAATATGACGACGAAAAATAATAACCTTGTAAAGAAGTCCAGATGTAATTTTTTTTTTTATTAAATAGAAATTATATTATCTTTTCAACAAGATCCATTTATCTATCTATGAGGGGACCACCTGGGCTCAATGTAGCTTTTCAGTCAGAAATGTAGGGATGAATTGATGACCTGCTCCTCACTGTGGACCAATGCAGAGTTGGACTGATGACAGAATGACACCTTTTCCTAAATGTCCTATGTGACAGCTGTCATGAATATAGCTAACCCTAACCCAGGCAAGACCACAGAATTCTCAGGCAGATCTCTAAAAATAAATATACACCTTTTGTCTGTTGCTGTGTTTAATGGGAGCATAGAAGACAGGGGGAAATGGAAATATATGACAAGTCCGTTTCTTCTAACTCCCTTAACTAAAGTCTTACTTAGATCAACTGACCTAGCTTAGTGGTACAATCCCTTATCCATTTTAAGGAAGCCTTGACAGATGGCTTTGTCAGTTTTGCCAAACAACAACTAAGATGAACTACGAATTAACTAACAACTTGGAATTAACTAACAACATCTCATCATTTTAACAAAAACTGCAGACATTTTTTAGTGTGTAATACACACAGAAGAGACAGATTATATTTGCAGTTGACTCCTTAGGGGACAGACAACATGGTATGTTGCCTGGATTTAGCCCTGGATCAGAGACTGGAAAGAAGTTAGCACGTTAGCTATGCTTTCGTTAAGCTAAACAGTTGAGTATCTAACAGAGGTTTAAAGAGATCAAAATCAGTGAACTTAGGAAGTTAGGAAGATATTTCTTTTTAATCAAAGGCATAGAGGTGTTTTACTTCAGGCAATGTTTAGCCAGCTTGCTTAAAAAGCATTAGTACTCTCTTTTACTTATAAAAGTGTAGGGTATAGAGCTATACTATACTTATACTCTAGGGTAGGGGTTTTCAAAGTGTGGGGTGGGCCCCCCTGGGGGAGCACGGTGCAATGCTGAGGGGGGCACGTGTGACCCTGGGGAACATGTTTTTTTTCCGCCGTGCTACAATAAACTGTGATTGCACATCCTTGTAAGTTGAACCATATCTCTTTTTTTTGTTTCTTTATGCTAACAAGGATACGACGTTATGCAGAGGTGTAGCTAGAACTATTTTATAGACAAATGCTGTTATTAATAGTTGCGTCGGAGAGTGGGTGGTGGGGCGTGGGGGCGCAAATTGTTTTCTTCTTACTGGGGGGGCGTAACAGAAAAAGATTGGGAAGCACTGCTCTAGGGTATAACCCTTTGACTTTAGTAAGAAATTCTTGCTTATTTTGGGGATCAATTTAAGAAGCTGAATGGAGGACACAAAGTCTTTGTTTCAGACAAGAATGAATACATTCTGCCATTTATTTGTATTCCTACCCATTCTGGCGTTACTTCAAGGAAGACTTCAACACCTTCTTGAATACTGTTCACTGTGCTTCTTGTTAAGCTGGTTGTCCCTCGTCTTCACCTTTCAGTCGGACTGGAGCCAGACTCCCATCTGTCCGCGGTTCAGCATTACATAACAAGACCGCATGACCAAAACCCTTCCAGCCTCTGTTTAGGCTGTCCATTACAAGTCTGTCACAACAAAAGGATCCACTTGGATGCCAGTCTGGACACACATACACAGAGACTCAGGTCTTCCATTATGAGGACAACGTTCAAAACTCGTGAGAAAAATTCGACAATACAAAACAATACTCATGTTTTGCATTTCAGATGTCGTACAAAACGACAACAACCTGAGACAAATCGTTTTATAGGTGCAGCCAGGACTTGCAAGGTATTACAGATCTGTCTTTAGAAGAATGTCAACACTGAGCTCATAATTTCAGTACCATCAATGGCAAAACCTGTTTAGCAAGACTATCATGGGAATAGCTAAGAAAGGCAACGTTTGCAAACTAGCTGATACCAGATGACTTTTATTGGTGATGATGTAATTAGAACGAAGGGAGAGGCTATGGAGATGACAACAAAAAAAAATAGTTTTCTTGAGTGTTCCCGGAAACACAAGTGGAACATACACTTGATGAAGGTCTAGATCTGAAACATTGTGGGGTAATAAATGTGCTGAGGTGGGGTACAAAACAGGTGGAGCATGAATAAAAGGGACTCTACAGATGGTGCAGAGTTTTGCGCTGAATCACTTCTTTTAACTGGAGCTGTAGGCATGGGGGAAAAGGGATGAAATGACTCCGCAAGCAGGACAAAATCAGATAGAAGACATTAGGCACAAGGGTTGGGTCTTTAGAGTGAGGTGCTGCTCAAAGTATAGAATAGTGTCAAGTACAAAGTGTCTGCGAACAAGGAAACTGTTGAATCTTGCAAATGCAAAGACTCTTCACTGTTTTTATAAAGTAGCGACTGAGGAAACCTGCAAAACCAGCAATTTAATTTCCTGTCTTAGGTCGTAAGTTTGAGGTATGTTGCCTGTGACCCCAGAGACGTATCATTTTCTCGAAGATTTATGAAGGTTGTTATACTGTGAACATAGGCAGCGGAAGCGGGGATGCAGGGACGCGTGTTCGTAACATTTTGTTCCCCCCCTTGTTCCAAATGTTTACAACTGGTTCCAGGTTCAGCAGCTCAACGTTAAGAAATAAGAATCAAGAAATTTGCTGCGTAACGTTCTTGATTCCAACCCCGCTGTTCCCTGCCTATTCCAAATGTCTGCGCATCCCAACTTTAAAACTGGTTCAAGAGCACCTGAAAATGGTAAGTAATTGTCTGTTTAATAGATTACTGGTCATTCAATTTTAGAATGTTTACTGGGATGAATAATTCTATGACCCTCAGGAAGTCTCATTAGCTAACAATGTAATATTGTAAAGAAAAACAAGATTATTAACAAACTGAATTTACAGAACCCCCCCAACACAGATGTGAATCGATGTAATCTAAAGATTGCTAAGCGCTTCCCTGAACTAACTCAGCTGTCAATGGGGATATTTAGGGGTATTGGTGGCCAAGTGGTTAAGGGTTAAGGGTACTGGGTTCTGTAGGGTTCCAGGTTCGAATCCAGGAACTGCCAGGTTACCACTGAGGTCCACTGAGCATGGGACCCCACCCACAGCTCCCCAGGCGCTCAAAGGTGCCCACAGTTCACTTTGGTGATGGGTTAAATACAGAGGTGACATTTTGTTGTGTGCAGTTGTGGGAATCTCAATGTCACAATGACAAGGAGTTTGTTTCCGTAGTTCCTAGTACCCATTATCCTTATCAGAAAATCCCGAAAAGTCATTCATTGGATTTTAATTTTCAGTCAATACCTATGATTTTCTACTAGCTATTGCAGAAAGATCGACGGAGACAATAAGAACAGGGTCTGCAGTTTACTGCAGTTGTTACTGGCAAGGGTATAAATAATCACTCAAGAGACTAAAGGTGTGGGAGTTATTTAAATCGCAACAGAAGACTGAGTCGCATTCATTCTAAATATATTCCAAGTATCATTTTCCTGCCTCTAAAATAAGATTAGCTCTGGAAACCCAACAGCCTTAGGTACGAACGGGCTGATGAGTTTCTTTGCAGAGCCCCCGTCTGGTTATTTAAAGCGACACGACATAAGAATTTGCTAATGTTATTGGAAAAGCAAAGTTCAGCAGGGGTGACTTCTGTGTGAACAAGGAGTTCTGAGAAGCGGCATTTGGGAGACTTGTTATCAATCAAGCACGACGCCCTCCGGCCTCTCTGTCATGTTTTGCTCATGAGCGGGGCAGATGTGAAGGGATGCTTTCGGCGAAGAAGAGATGATGTGATAGTTCAAAGATTTAAATTCTCTTTTTTAAGGAACAACAAAATGCAACCCATGATAGTAGATATGAAAGTGATGGCTCCAGGTTGAATACATTACGCAGCTGTAGCAGGAAACAGCCGAGATTCAACCACCGTTTTCTTTACCCACGTCTTCCAGGAATTGGATAAAAGAGTTGACAAAGAATTAGCCGGTGTTTTGTGCCAGTTGCTAAGCAGGCTGGGTCCGAATCAACAGCATCCATCTCTCCAGTGTCCCACCTACGTAATACTCGTGTTGCCACCAAGGACCCCATTAACGGCCTCTCATGCCAACGGACTGCACACAGCGCTCAAGGCAATTCCAGCAAAATAAGCTTCAACACTGTGTTCAATCACATTAGAAGACAAAGTCATATTGCTTTATATCAGTTAGGATATGAGGGATGAGGTGATTAAACCGGAAGCCATAATGAGATTAGTTAAAATCACGCTGTTTATCACGCTGCGGGGTTTTAAATGATTCCCTCAAGTTTCCAAAGACGTTTGGAACCAATGATTCGTTTATTTTGCCTTTTTTGGCAAAGAGACACTGTATGTGTCTTATTTTATATTGTTTCTTCAGTAATTGGTTCATTACAGTAGGACTAATGCTAGGTCAGTCTCGCTCAACTCTACTGAAACGAAAAGAAAAATAAACATGTACGAGGCTTTGAAACAGAGCACTTGTCGATACTGATTTTTGGTTTTAATAAATATGCAGTGAACTGTGACGCGTGAATGAATATGTTGAACAGTCTGTACATGGGAAAGAGGGAAACATGCAGTGTGTAGGTGTATGTGCAACCCACTCAAGAGTGAGAGAAATACTGAGAGCCAGTGGAATTATCCTTTTAGAGTCAAATGGGAACTATTTTTCAATAAACACTGAAGTGCCAGCCTTCAATTAACGCTTAAATCCAAAAAGATTAATAATAATGAAATGTTAATTATGAACTAGTCGGCGGTGGAGGGCTCGCGGTTAAGGAAGCAGACTTGGGTCTGCAGGGCTTGAGGTTCGAATCCACCAGCTGCCACGGCTACCTCCGAGCATAGCACCGCCCTCACCTAAATAACTTCTTGTGGGCTCACCACCCACAGGAAGGCTCACAATATAGTGCAATGTGATTTGGGTGGCGCCAGCTTCCCCTGCAACCCGGCAACGGTTGAGCAGAAGAAGATAAATGTCCTTTCTCTGTTTGGGCAACTTGAAGTGCAACTTTAATTGAGTTGTACGGTGTCATTCTTTCATTGTTTTAAGGTTGAATGTGTTGGTTTACAAATCACAACATAAAAATACTCCATCGTTGGACAGCGGGACTGGGGACGAGCAGATACTTGCGTTATCAGGCGCAGATAGCTTATTAAAATGCGTCAAACTGGCGTCCGACTAAAATGGGTCAGTGGTCAGTCAGTGTGGTGTGTTTACCTACTGCAGTTCAGTGACATCCCCATATTGGGAGTTTATTTAAGTAGGTCAAAAATATCAGCAGTTTAGAATAATTACAACAAAGACAGAGGCTCCAAGATCAACGCAGCAAAACACCTGACTACAGTACTAAATATGCTAAAAACATGGTGGACATAAGACACATGTCAATTTTTGTCGATTTCATTAGAGCAACATTGTGTATGCATGTTAAATTGTTTATTAAAACATGGAAATAAAGCTGCACAGAAGAAGTGACTATGAAGGGTTTGGAGTGGACACGTTCTGTTCCCTTCAGTTCAGTTGATTGATACCCAAAAGTATCATTGATGGTACTTGTAATTGTATTTGGCAGTATTTCTAAAATCTTAGAGACCATCCGTCCCTGTCAAAATCCAGAGAGTGTGTTTTTTTGTCCTTCTCTGTCTGGTCAGTTGTGTCCGCAGCTGTAATTAATGCTCTAAAGCAGGGGTGTCAAACCCGTTCCTCCAGGGCCCCAGAGCAAACTAGTTGACCAATCAGCTGTCTAGAAACTCAGATCAGTGGATTGAAAATTCAACTCAGGTGTGGAACAATTACCCGCAGCCACACCGGCCCTTCGTGGATCCGGTTTGACACCCCTGCTCTCAAAAGTGATGAAAACTCCTGGTATTTCCCTCAGGACTATAGCAAAGTTGTCCCCCACTCCATCATCAGACCGCGTCCCATGAAGTTAAAGCTCGGCCCAGATCTACTCTCCCTGCTGTGAATGTTCTGTGCAGGATATTCTGTTGCAGCAGTGATGGGTGTAAGTGCTGTATTATCTCCAGATTGTAATGGGAGCCTGACTGAGTTCAGGGAATATCTACTCACTGATGAATACTGCAGCAGGAGTGATGGAGATGTTCTCCACTGTGTGACCCTGGGAGACCTACATAAAACAGCTATGGAATTTATAGTTTGTTTCTCTTTATATTAGACACATCTATCTGCTTTGCTAACCCATAGAGAGACAGACAGACACAGGGAGAAGATGTCTCATTTTGATGATGACTAATGTTTTTTCATTATTTTAATACGGGTCCTTGTGGAGAAACTCTGCACCTCCAGAGCTCCCCTGGTGTTCAACTGTGTTGGGCCAATTAATTCCACACGTGTCACCTTGAGAATCATGGACAAGGACAATAATTAAGTGGCTCAGTTTAACCAACCTTCATGATGCCGCAAGGTGTGTTTCCAGCTCCCTGACTCCTCTCCGCGGAGTGATCGCGGCTGCCACTCCCGATCCTGGGGCTGCCCTGCTCCCTGTACCGTCCGTTGGTGTAAACTCTGTCCGCTCCGTAGCCCTGGACGGCGGCTGACACCTCCAAGTACGCCCGGGTGCCACCGGGGACGAGTGGCGCCGCGTCATTCCCGGTAATTCCCGGTAGATTGGTCGCGCCCTGAGCCGCCGGGGCGCCGACAGCAGGATCCAAGAAATGTCCCGACAAAGCATCTGAAGTGTGTATCCCTGCCATGACACGCCGGTGTTAGAGCGAAGCTGAACAACTGCCCATTTTTTTTTTGTTGTTCTTGAAACACCAAGCGGCGTCCGGTGCGTCTCGACTTTCTTTCTTCGTCCCCGATCACCTCTGCGTCTCCATCACCGGGGCGCACGGACGGCAAGCGTGTGGACCGGGGCAGCGGTGGGTCACGGTGATCCGTCCTGGTGAAGCGAGCAGACGGTGGAGGGACTCCACTCGCCTCGCTCTCCTCCGGAGCTGTTTGGAGGCGGGTGCTCCGAGAGGGAGAGAGACAGAGGGAGAGAGGGAGAGACAGACAGAGACAGAGAGAGAGAGAGAGAAGACAAAAACAAGAGTAGATGTCAATGCAGATTTAACAGCAGCTTTCACAGCTCAACTCCTCCGTGTCCACCTCTGCGTCTCTGCACCCAGAGCATCGCCCCGCGTCCTCAGCACTTTTGCAGCGCTTTGAAACTGGAGCAGAGCGAAACCTCGCTGCTCTCTCTCTCTCTCTCTCTCTCTCTGAGACTCACACACACACACACACACACACACACATCCGCGGGACAATTTAAAGACTGGGTGGGCGCAGTCGCAGTGAACCCATGACCTACCGCGCTCCGTCTCAACTTATCGTTTAAGGATCACGGTCACGCGCAGAAGAGTGTCATGATTAGTTCCACAAAGTTTGGCTGCATGGACGTCGCCTTGCATAAAGGCTGCTAGTTCAAATCCCAGTTTTGAATGATGGTGTTGTTTTATAGCGTTTTGCATGTACCTGCATTTATGGATTTCTTAGACAAGACCATAAACTTCTTCTCTTATCAGCTTTTTTCATTTTCCACCCCCTTTATCTTCATCTTCTACTCTGTCTCCAACTACCTCCATGTCCTCCCTCACTGCGTCCATCAATCTGTTCTTTGTCTCCTTCCTGGTAGCTCCATCTCTAGGATAATTCTTCCATCAATGTATCCACTGTCCCTCCTCTGAGCGTGTCCAAACCTCCCTGTCTGCGTTGACCCTCTAATCACCTCATTCCTGATCCTGTCCACCCTTGTCTCGCCTAAAGACAATCTCAGCATCTTTAACTCCTCCACCTCCAGCTCTGTCTCCTGTCTTCTGCCTATTCCTAGTGTCTCCAATCCATCCATCATGGCTGGTCTCACAACTGTCCTGTAAACCTTTCCCTTCACTGCAGCTGACTCTCCTCTATCACAGATCAGGCAATTCCATAAACTTCGACCAATAATATCGGCTGATATTAGCATAATTATGGAACATTCCATTGATTTATCCTTCGATAATGAAATGAGATGTTTTCTTCAGTTTTGGGGACAAAGGGCTGTTTGTGCTGGCATTGGCTGATATCAGAATCAGAAATTAAGAAGTTGGACAAAATTGGACAAAAATCAAATAAAAATATAAAACTAATAATATCCAAAATATCAGCTAAAGTTAATATTGGACATGCTTATATGTAGAGAAAGTAAATGCAAAGATCGACACTGGCTTTAGATGCTCCAACCTTTTTCATCGGCCCTTCTATACATATTATCGTCCGATATTAGCTTAATTATGTGATATCGTTAAAATCAGTATTGTTTATTTCTATGACGTTTTTTTTTCAGTTTTGAGGGCAAATGGCTGCATGTGCCGGTAATGGTTGATATCAGAATCGATATTGAAGACAATATTGGTAAAATTGAATATCAGCAAAAGTTTATATATGATTGACATAGTTTTTTCGTCTCCAAAATTAACTAGAATGAAACATAGAAGCTAACGGCGGCATGTATGATATCAGTGAGTATTTGGACAATATCAGAAAAAAATATCGGATATCAAAATATGATAGCCGATATTTTTTTATATCTATTATTTTTTTTTAGATTTTTTGATATCTCTTATTTTTTTTGATATTGTCCAAACACTCACTGATATCATACATGCCTCCGTTAGCTTCTATGTTTGATTCTAGTTCATTTTGGAGTCATTATCATTGTGGTTTTATGTGGCCTTTTGATGGAACTTATACTATTTTTTTTTTATTTTATGTCATTCCGTTGGTTTCAGAAACCAGTAGCTGCAGCCAATGTGAACAGTTGTTGGTTTAATTCTGCACAGAACTTCCTCTAATAATGCGTTGCTTCCATTAAATCTGCTCATTAAATAAAGGTTGTGAAGCCAGTGAATTGCCCCCATGGTGAGACCCATAAAGAAAACAAGTTTAAATTAACTCTCCTCGCTGCACGTCCTCCTAGGGGTTGCGCCCCACTGGTTTTTGTTTTATCAGAATAAGAAAAATCACATCTTTACGTGTAATGCCTTTCATTCCTCTCCCTCTGTTTAAACTCCAACATCTTAGTTATTTTTTTATGTGATCTCCTGTTCAGTTGCCGTGGAGCAGTTTCACAGCCCAAACTGCAGCGAGCTGCTGATTGAACATTTACATCAAGCTGCAGTGGAGCCCATGATGGAGATTGTGAATATTCTTCCACAGAGGTGGCTCTGCAGCAATCACCCAGAGTAGATAAATAAAGGGAGACACATTTAACCATGTAATCATTAAATGATAGCAGAGCAGAAATCACGTTTACTGCTGCAGCCTAATTCCCACTCAGCATATCTGGGCGAAATGTGATTTCAGTTTTTAACGAACCCGTAAAATACTTTAAAAATACTAATAAATGTTTGGTGGCAGCATTTTTACTTACTGTTTTAGCCGACTGTGGCCTATGTTGCCCAAAATATGTATAAATATTGTTAAAAAAAAACTATTGTAAAAAAAAAAAAGCCCTACAGAGAGTCTAATTCCCATGTGTTAAACTCAAGGCTCGAGGGCCCAAATGTGGCCTTATGAGTCATTTTGTTATGGTCACGGTAAAGCTTTTTAGGTCAGGCATGGGCAAAATTTATGACTCCTAGGCCACAATTGGTCCAAAAATTGGACACAGGGGGCGTGTCTCGAGCAGAAAAATTTATTGTTTGAGCTAAGCTAAATGAGATGTAAAAATCATGTATAAATAAAAGTACTACATTTCTAATACCCTTTATGACATCATCAACCGGGGGAATGCATTATTGTTGGGAAAAGACAGAAGTATAATGACAGTATAGATAAATTATTTAATTTGGACAAAGGTTGGCGGGCCACATTGAAAAGCTCAACGGGCCACATCCGGCCCCCGGGCCTTAGTTTGTCCATGCCTGTTTTAGGTCCATGCAGCAGAGTTTCTTAACCTAGAAAAAAATTAACATATGTCCATCAATTCAACAAAGCAGATGTGGGACATAATGAATCACAACTACTCTGTAATTAATAATTAAAAATGTTAATAATTTTTTCTCGTATAAATATGAAACACTGTTCTAACCAACCACTGTGAGGCAGACGACGGTCAGTTAATTTAACGTTAGTGAACTTCCCACCTTGGAAAATTGTAGACACTCCCATCTCATTACATCCTACCTTTGCGCCACCTCACACTCCATAAATCTTGGCTTTTCCAGACGGAGGGCGTACCTTTCAGACTCCGACCCGGTCATGTGCCCAACGAGCTGGGATAATGGATCAGTATTTCCTGGAGACGCTGCAGGAGAGGCGGGATGAAATCACAGTGAGTTTGGAGGACAATGTTGAAGGTTGGATTTTCCAAATGAAAAATGATTTTAAGGACACATCAGGGTTCTGTACTGTCATTTTCCAATATACGCATTTAACTAGGAATTTTATATATGTGTATGGAAATGTCTTTTAGCTGATATCCAAAATTCCTGATCTTGACCTCAGCCGATACCAATCAAGACCTGGTAATATTCATTTACTTAACTGTATAAACCATTATATGAGTATGAGATTAATAAATGAGCTGAAATGCTGCCATCTACTGACTTCAACTTGAACATACAGCCGCTTATCCAATTTGCAACTCAGTTCCTGGCTAATAAAAGCTATTCGGATTCTGATGGTGTTACATAGTATGGAAATATTCATTTAGTCATATTCATCTTATATGTTTCCGGGTCTCAGGGTCTCCACGACTGACACCCAAATCACACTGTGTCCTACTGTGTGCATTCTTGTGGTTGGTGAGTCCACTGGAGGTTATGTGAGTCTGGACAGTGCTATGCTCAGAGTAGTGGCAACTTGGCAGCTGATGAATTGGAACCTAAAGAACCTAAACCACTATCACTAGTGGTTAATGAAACATACTGGTTCCTGGATCCAGAGGGTTCCAGGATAGAATCCACCAACGGCCTAATCACCAAGGTCCACTGAGCATGACATCGTCTCCACTCACTGATCCCCGGGCGCTCAATGTTCACTTTGGTGATGGGTTAAATGCCGAGGTCAAATTTGTTAGTGTGCAGTGGTGTGGATCACAATGGCACAATGACAAGAAGCTTCCCTTGCCTCTGAGCAAACAGAACTTCTTTTTTTTTCCTTTTGGCTTGTCCTTTTTCTTTTCAGGAATTGCCACAGAGTCAGCAATTTCCATCTCACCCTGTCCTCTGTACTCTCAACTCAATCTCCTCTTTGTCTCCTACCTGGTAGCTCCATCTCTGGGATCATTCTTCTACCAATGTGTCCACTGTCTGTCCTCTGAACTTGTCCAAACCATCTCAAACTGGCTTCTCTAGCTTTTTCTCCAAACCTTCCTGTCTGTGTTGTCCCCCCAATCACCTCATTCCTGATCTTCATTTTTGTCTCTCCTAACGAGAATCTCAGCAACTAGACGGGCCAATTTCAGGGGACAATATTATTGGTCTTTAACAAACCACAAAAACAGTCATTTCAGTGCTTAGCTGACTATCTCTGAAGTGATAAGACCCATATAATATGCTCCTTGTTGAAAAAGGGTAGTCTTGAAAAATCTGAGGCAACACTGATTGTTTAGAGAGATGTCAGATTTCGCCGACGCGTGTCGACTGCTGAACCAGTCTTCATCAGGGCAAACATTTTTGCTTCTGACACGTGTGCTTTTAAAATGGAAGCCATGTCATGTGACATAGTGACAAGGCCAATGAAAAACAGTGCATTGTGAAAAAAAACTTGTGAGAGGCATGGCATTATAGAAATAAAAGTAAGTCTATAAGGAAAAAATAGGGTACTTTATAATATTTATATACAGTAATATTTGATGTTTGTTTTGGAAATCCAATTGACATCCATATCGGGTGGTTTGATCAGTCGATGATCAATGAGCTAAATCCCTCGGTGCAATCACTCCGTGTGTGATGTCCCACCGTGGGACAGTCTGCGAATGATAAGGGTTTTATCCAGGGGTGCTGTTGGCTCTGCCCACATGCGTTCACAGACCTTGGTGATGATAAGTGGTTTAATCCGCAGACAAAACACAGCCTCTCTAATCACACTTCATCTTATGAATGAGAAAGCGAGGGAGGACTGCCGGAGGACGGTTACTTCTCAAGGACACTCGGCACAAGCCAGTGCGGGGGGGAGGGAGTATTGGGTGAGATTTAGTCAGTGTTTGCTTTTACGGAGTAGAGGTGGGTAAACTTTAGATCTCACGAAAGGAGAGAGTGTACACATGACCCCCCCTCCGTCTTTTCCTCTTCATCCTCATATGATCTCCCAGCGTCATGTTTTATGCATTCTGAGAAATTATTTAGCAAAGGCTCTGCTGTTAAAAGCCTCATCATTTGGCCCAGCTGTCTCTGGTTTTCTAATAAGTCGCTTCACACCAGTGGCTTCCAAAGGCAAACATCAGCTTCATGTGGATCAAATAGTCGGGAGTTCACGTCAGGCCAGGACACAAGGCCACGGCTCTGTTGGAATGATCTCCCAGAGCTACAGGTACAGGAATCCTGATGATGATGATGATGATGATGATGCATCTCAGTGCTGCACTGTGTCAGGAATGTTCTGTGCAGCCTGCATCACTAGCAATGCTTGATAAAATAGATATGGTAACATCACACACTATGATGAAATCCCGTGTAAGGACATGAGGCCATCTTCCATGGATGGATAGAAGACAGCTTTTGTCTTTTTATGAGAACTGTTTACCCTTCATTATTGGTCCCAAGACCAAGTTAGATAGAAAGACAGATAGACAGATAGATAGATGGACAGAGTTTTATTATTCCTTTACGAGTACCCTTCAAGACAGTTTAGGCAGCTGTACCTGTGTTAGCATAGGCGAGTGACCGTACAAACGTAAAAACAGTCAACAACCTTGAGTTGTAGCTATTGCTGATATTGACCCAACGCTTGCCGATATTGATATAAGCAGCTAATTTCCCCTGAATTATTGCGATACCAGATTAAGGGCGTTCTATAAATAACTGTGTACAAAATAAACACACTACTTCAATGTAAGTTATAGAAAAATGACACTTTTTTTTTTACCGTCCTATGATTCTTTGTGCAGCATTTAATGTAAACAAGTAGGGATGTCCGATATTAGCATTTACCGATACCGATATTAAATGATATTGCCCAAACACTTCATTCCTGATACCGATATGAACCGATACTGATACTGATATATGCAGATTATTTCCCCTGAATTAGTGTGACACCAGATTAAAGGTATTCTATAAATAATTGTGTACAACATAAACACACTACTTCAATATAAATTATGGAAAAATAACACATTTATTTTTTACCATTTTTTCTGAAACAGTCCTATGATTCAGTCAGCATTTGATGTAAACAAAAAAGTAAATGTCTAGTGTGGGACAGAAGAACTTTCCAAAAACATTGATTTACATTATAAACTGGGCTCATTTGGCCTCACAACAATAGTCAATATAAATGGGCACAGATAGAAACAGCTGCAGTATAAGAGTAAAAAACATTTCAGCATCGTCACAATGTGAACGACTCTTCTCGTTGAGGACATGAGAGACGACACCGAAAGGCGTTTCGCTGGCAAATGTCCCAGAAATACTTATTGCGAATACGAATAGTCCTGACATAGCGCGACTCAGGAAACTCCACACGTTTCGTAAAACTTTGTGAAGTTTGTTTGATTTCTTTTGCTGATACCGATACATTCCTATATTAAAAAGGTAGCTTTAATTGTGGCAATAGTATCGGTGGAGCGATATTGGACTGAACTCTTTACTCAATTTGAAACCCCTCCCTCTAAAATAAGTAACGGTAAATGAAACCATTGTAGCCTTCGAAAATGTGATTTTTACAATGAAAATACACAGACAGAAAATTGTATATTTTAATGTCGTATATTAACCGTGAACGTAAAATAAATGTGTTTTTATAATTATTAGTACAGTAAATATAAAAGTAAAAATTAAGTTATATTATGTGTTCTTACTTTAAGGAGGAACAGTAGCAGCTAATAGTGTTGTGCAGTTGCATGGAAGAGGAAGAGTTACGTACCTCAACCTCATCCCCTGATTGCTGGTATCGCTAATAGTTACTTGTATCTAAATACCAAATGTAACTAACTTGCTGCCTAATAGTTTGGAATTCTAGTAGATCTGGTTATTTCGAGTTATTACCATGCCTATTAGGTTAAGAAGAAGAAACAGTGATATGTGGTATGTTGAATAATACACTAAAATCATAAATAATGTGTGTTTCAATACTTTTCGGGTTGTAAGTATATAAATATTAAAGATTTATCCTAACAATTTCTCAGATTTCTTTTTTCTTGGTCACAATAAATATTAATAAAGCTTGTGCTGATTCTTAAATCAATTCTCTTTCTGTTTCTTTTTCCAAATTCTCTTTCTGTTTCCACACTGTACCAAGAAACCTCCAGATCCCCGAGTGTTTTCACTCTGATAGAATTATTACAACATCCTGTGGCGCCGTATTAATGTCAGCTTCATATCGATCCACTCATCAATTCCCATTTGACGGAGGGCCACAAGGAGGCCAAGGCCACCTGCCTCAAAACGAACACAATGATTTGGTCCAAGGCCGTCCATTATTTTTTTTTTTTTTTTCCCCTCATTACTCTGTGGTTTTAAACCATAGAGCGTCAGATGATAATGAAACCACAACAGCCCCATGTCTCAACACTGTGTGTGAATTATTACAACCCAAATTTATGATATATATACACAGGAAGTTCCTTGCTGCAAAGCAAAGGGTGTGTTTTCCTGAGCATTGCCACCGCACTTCCTGTCTTGGAAATGTGATCACGAAGCCTGACCGAAACAGAAACCCTGCAACTGCTGTTGTTTCCATGCCATAGCTACGCTGGTCTCTGAACGTGGGGGTTGTGTGTGTGTTTCTCACCCTGTATTTATTTAGTTTCTCCATTAAGCAAATATAAGAAAATACTCCCATGTTCATGTGTGAAACTCATCTTATCCTTGTTTCCAGACGTCCATTTACAGCTCAACAAAACGGTAAACGCGGGATAAATCGGAGCTAAAAGACGGAAAACACTGACAAAATCCCTTATCAGTTGTGAAGTTCTTTCTTTATCCAGCAGAAAAGCATCACAGCTATCGGGACTAGACGTTTACAAGACTAGACACTGTCCATTCTAATTGCGCTAGGCAGCAAGAAAAGACAAGCTAGTTGATATCTTAGCAGTAACTTTATTTCCTGTCAGTAGATTCTCCTAGGGACACGACGCAAGACATTTAATAAAAATCTTTCGCAACCAACCTGAGGTCCACGGCCCAGACTTGGTCGCTGATGGATTCCAAACTGGAGCCTTGCCGACCCTGCTTCCCTAAGGAAGTCAGCTTCCTTAACCACTAGGGCACCGCTGCTGCCCCAATTTCTGGATATGTGGACAAAATACAAATTTTATTATATATAAGAAGGTATGTTGGGATGAGTATGTCAAACAGACAACAAATGAAGCAAAACATAGACTTTTTGATGGTTATGGGCCGTTATTTTATGATTATACTCCTTGGGGAGTGGGGTCAAATTTTGACAAAATAACTCCACAGTGGGGCAGGAGTGAACAGATGTCTTTGTCTTATTTTGCTTAAGATAAATGTGGATACAATGGTAGAAGATTGATCCCAGAGATGGAGCAACCAGGTAGGAGACAAAGCGAGTCAGAGTAGAAGAAGCTCAATGGAGAAGAAGAAGAAAAAGACCTTCACCCTGCTGGTTCAGATAAAAAAAAAATGGACTACATCTGGCCCACGAGCCATATTTTACCCATGCCTTGTGTAGAGGGTAGTTAGATTTTGAGGTTAGCAGTTCGAACCCTGAACTGTCAATATTCAGGATTTTATATTGATTAACAAGCAACCATGGAACTGACGTTTCTCACCATCTGTGTCTATAGAGTGGTGCGTTCAGGGCCAGAGGAAGCTGGAACTTTAATACCGAATGAATAAACAAAAAAGCCGACAGACTGTCCCACAATTTGACCGAATGTGGTCCAATCAGATCACTGCATACACCTGTTTCTGTCACGTGCTCAACTGCCTTAATCACACACCTGAAACCAATCAAGTTGCAGAGATATATTACCAGAAGAAAACATCAGTGTTGTGGCTTTTACCATGTAAAATATGTCTTTATACGTGTAGTTAACCTGTCCATGTCCTGGATTGACATGGACAGGATCTGTTAAATGACACTTACGTCATTACGTTTGAATTTTTTCCACCTTTCCACAAATTCACGTAAAGAGGTCGGTGAAGCAAATCCTCGTGTTGTAAGTGGGTCGGTTTATTTATATACTTGGGAAATAGGGGCGTCCTATTCAACACAGCTATCACAACACCGACACACATTTGCCATATATTTATTCACGAGTTCGTCTCCCCTTCTATTTTTTTCTGGTACTCTTCTTTCCCAGTTTGGGTCAGGCTCAGCCATTAGACCTTACTGACATCTGGTGGTCATTGAGCGTAAATGGTGGGAAATATAGAAAATAATAGACCATTCAACAGCGACTTTTATCTCGTGTTACTATAATTGTTAATTCTGTTAAAATTGTGATATAGTCATTCATCTTCACCTGTTACCAAATCTCAGTGGGCTTCAGTGCTATTAGCCCTTGCTAGGCCATCTAATGGGGAAATGTGGGCATTGCAGAGAAAATGCAGATATATTATAATAACAATAGAAAGTCAAACGGGCCACATTTGGCCCCCAACCCATAGTTTCCCAATGTCTGGTTATATACGTTGTTATACGGTGTTTATTAAATAACTGATGCATTATTGCCATCTTGTGGTCAACAGCTGTATTGTAATTGACCTTCTCATGGATAGCAGGAGATGGAAGCACATAAAGAAGGAGGGTAAGAAGGAAGGAAGGAGGAAAGGGAATGACGAAAGGAAGGTGTGAATGAAGGTAGTAAGGAAACAACGAAGGAAGACAACAACAAGAAGGAATGGAGCTGTGAAAAAAAGGAAGTAAAATGAATGAGGGAAGGAAACAAAGAAGGAATGGAGGGACCAAGGGAAGGAGGGAAGAAAGGAAGGAGAGAAGAATGGGAAGAACGGAAGGATGGAAAGAAGGAAAGGTTTAAGGAATAGAGGAAAGTGGAAAGAAAATGAAGGAAGAGGAACAGGAATGAAGAAAGGAAACAAAGAAGGAAGTAGGTAAGTAACAAGTGTAGATGGAAGGAATAATTTATGTTGGGAAGGATACAGAGAAGGAAAGAAGGGTGAGGGAGAGGTAGACAGATAGATCAGAGATAGATGGATAGATAGAACAAACACTCACAACTATGACTTTTTTAACCGCTAGTCTAAGACTATACCGAGTCTAAGACTATACCGAGCGACTTCCCTTCTCTTCGTCCTTAAAAATATACAAAATAAACCGACTACAACAATCAGGGAAGAACATTTCATTTTTTTATCATGAAACCCTCGCATTCGACTGTACAGTACTGTATATTTCATACTTTTACAGGCTGGCGACACGAGTAAACGCGAACACAATATTTATGTCCAGTAGATGGCAGGCACGAGCTACGTTAAAAACGTCATTGCAATTGACGTCACAGCTGGTGAAGATTCTCCATACAGAATATATTGGTCCACTCTGGCCTAATCAATATTTAAGATAGACTAGCTATTTTTGTTTTTGTTTTTTTGTTTGTTTTTTTACATTAAATCAGACCCATTCCTTATTTTTTCTGCCCACATAAATATCGGGCACCTGTGGCCCAGATGTGGACCATATATGTAGGGCATATATGTAGGCTCATATGTAGCCTAAAAGAAGGGAACTGGTCCAACATGCCCCACATATTTGGCCAAGACTTTGGATATTTGTTTCCATGTATACACTTCTATCTTGTCTGGGACAGATAAAACCAGGCCTGGATTTAGAATTTGGACAGGACTGGAACGGATGACAGCTGTCGTTGACTGATTTGACTTTCTAACCTCACCGGGTGAAAAAAAAAATCCAGCCAGTATCAGTGACAACATGTTTGAAAAAGTAACAACATTTAATCGGTTGTGACATCAAAATCTTCTTTACTTGAACAGGTCCAGTTCAAATCACTTAAAAAAATGTATTTTTTTTCAGCCGTTCATCTCAGAAAAAAAAGCTCCAGGGGTTAAACTCCCCCCCAAAATACACACAAATGGTGTATGCGTACATCAAACAGCACACAGCGCCATCTACATCGTCAAAACACACAGTCTACAAGTGAAACAGAGCTTAAACATGAAGAATAACAGTATGGACAGATTGGACGGAGAAAATGAAGGAAAGAAGGAAGGAACAGAGGGACGAAAGAAAGGAAGGAGAGAAAGTATGGAGAGGAGGAAGAAAGAAAAGAAGGAGGATGGAAATAAATAAGGAAGGGAGGGGGGGAGGAAGGAATGAATGGAGGAAGGAAGCAAGAGGGAAGAAGGAAAAAGGAAGGAATGGAGGAAGGAAGGAAGGAAGGAAGAGGGAAGAAGGAAAAAGGGAGGAAAGAAGAGAAAGAGGGATAGAAGGAGGAGTGAAAGGAAGTAGGGACGGAAGAAGGAAAAGAAGGAAAATAGCAAAGACGAGAGGAGGGAAGGAAAAGAGGAGGGTAGAAAAAGGAGGGTGGGAAAAAAGCACAGAAAGGAGGGTAAAAAGGAAGGGAAGAGGGAAGGGAATAACAAAAGGAAGGATTGAATGACGGTAGGAAGGTAACAATGAAGGAAGGGGGAAAGGTAGGAGGTAAGAGTGTGAAGTAGGAAAGAAGAAAGGAAACAAAGAAGGAAGGAGGTATAGGAGGAAAGAGTGATGGAAGTACGAAGTGTAGATGGAAGGAGTCAATGATGTTGGGAAGGATACAGAGAAGGAGAGAAGGGGTAGGGAGGATGGGAGGAGGAAATGAAGGAAAGGAGAAAAAGTCCAAGGGATGAACCAGACCATTGCAACATCTGTAGCAGAAACACAAATGTACAGCATGGATTCTTCCGTGATTCCACTTTAACTGTGTCCATTTTTTACCAGATGACAGGAGACATGAAATATGAAACTATTCAGCGCAGGGAGCCAGGGAAAAAACCCTGAACAGGGATCGTGCACCAAGGTTCCATCCATCAGGGGACGGCCAGACTAACCATAATAAAATAGAAATATGACGTAGAGAAAATAAAGTCACATATTCTGTAAAATAGAACATTTTCTTTTTTGGCTTTTCTTCTGCTGAGCAACACAAATGTCTTCCTGAGCTGCAAGGCTGTGTTCTGTTCTCAATATGTGCATTTTTTTTTTTTTTTGTCTGGAGAAGAAGGCAGTGAAGTGAATCAAGACTTTTCTTTAACAGCATGAATCAGCGCCAGAAACCTGGACGGACGGTGAAATCTAAAAACAGGCAGACAAGGAGACAGATTAACTGAGTCAACAGTCGTTCTATATGTGGAGCTGCTGTGACTGGGCAACCATTTCAAGATGCTCCCCGTCTCTATCAGCTCGGCAACCACAGATGCTGGTGCTGATGTGATGACATCAACAGACAGACATGTGCTGGTCATGACACGGAGACAAGAGGACAGACGGTGAGACGGGGGCCAGCACTGATGAAACAGATATAAGCATTAGGATAATCACTTGGGCCTTTTTCAATGATGTAATTCAAGTCTACTTGAAACTACTTCATCTTTGATACACTGCTACTGTAGAACGGTACTTCTCAAATAGTGGGGCGTGTCCCACAAGCGGGGCGCAGTGAGTTTCCATAGGGCCAGTGGAGGTTTTGTGAGCTTCCAGTCGAATATGGCACCCTGGACAGAAGTGTACCACTGCTATTGTGCTTGGATGAAAACATGCTTCCAGTCACTAGGTGGCAGCAACCCTGTACATTGGTTCGTTTTGATTAAAATATACATGTTATCAGGTCTGACAACAGTTTTGTCCCCAAAGGGCAACATGACAGAGTGTAACTGGAGGCCGCTGCTGGAAAGTAAGGAATTCGGGCCTTTGGGGTTCAACATATGGCTCATGTTGATTAGGATGGCCACTTACTGAGATCCGAACTACTTTTAAAGTTGGACAGAAGTGATGATAGTAATAAATTAGAACACAGTATCAAATCCTGTGATGCTTGATTTGACATAAAACTAAGTCAAAAGTCAAAGTTCTTTTTTTAATAAAACTGATTTTGTTCCATGGCTGAGGCCCCCCAGCTATAAACTGATCTTGATCACAGTCTTTAACCAGTCTTTTATATATATAAACATATATGTGTATATATGTATATATATAAAAACATATTTACACATATATGTTTATTTTTTTTTACATTTACTATGCAATTCATAGTTACACAGTGTAGCGATTAGCATGTTTGCCTCGGAAACATAGCACAGTGTTCCAGGTTCGATTCCCAGAGGAACAACAAGATTGATAATGTCAAAGCCAATGTAAGTTGCTTTGGATAAAAGTATCTATTAAGAGTAAATATAGATTGGAATTAACCATGAAAATGATTCAGTGAAAAAAAAAAAAAGGTTGCTATTATAGTGACCGGGTAAAAGATAGCTACAACAATGCCAACAGGTAGACAAGAATGCAGTTCTTTTTTTTCAAATGAAAGAAAAGCAGTGAATAAATACATAAATTAGCTGACACACAAATGATTTTTTTTTTTTTTTAGAAGTGAAAAAATATTAATAAAAATATCAGGTTGCACGACTGGTAATGTCTACCCTAAAGATTGATATGTAATGTTGATGTCAGAGTTAGAATCTGGTCACTGGTTTCTAATGCTGTGGCCTTTTCAATAAAACAACTACGTCCATTTCTTGAAAAATGATTAGCCGTATAAACACCAGGCACGGTACAGTAAGCAATTTCAAGCGTCAGAAGAGTCAATCTGACTCTTGTCAAAAGAAGTCACATGAACAAAATCCAATAAGTGTAACTGCTGGTGTGATTGTGGCGCTGCCACCAAACAATGATGGCTGTCAATCCAGTGAAGGGAGGTAGAGGTGACGAGCGGCGGGGAGAGACCCGGGACGACAGAAGCTGGCAGCACTGGGTAAATGCTGAGATATGCACTAGCATTCTTAATATAACAGAAATGAGATAAATAGCCCAGTAGGAGGCAAAAACAAACTTCCTGGATGATGACTCATGGAATAAAATCAACTGTAAAACATTGTGCTGTACATTCTTGGGTGTGGTGATGCGCCTGAAGGGTTAGTGTATAGAGATTCAGAGAGTGACCACTGTAACTCTGAAGGAAAATGACTCCAGTAATGACTTTTATAAAAAAAAAAAAAAAGAAAGGAAAAGAAAATCTATTTTCTTTTTTTTTTGTCAAGAAGCAAGAAGCTCAATTCATGACCACACATTCATTTCATTTACAGGAAAGAAAAAAAAAAGGTGAAAACATTCAACTGTTAAAATGTCTCCGTACAGTAGCATGTGGTTTAAATATGTTTAGAAACAACGGGAAACACAAGCACGATGTGGACAGAGGTTATTTCTTCGTTTCTTTTGCACGATACTGTAACAATGTAGGACTTTTTTTTTAATGTACCTAGAATGTTTTAACAAACATGGGCAGACACAAATCGATCTCTGGATGTGCACGCCCTCATGCTGACAAGAAAAAAAAAAAAAAACATCACAGCCATTATTTATTGACATTTCACATTATAGCGATCTGAAACCAACAAGAAGTGAATGGAATTAAACCATGACAAATGTCAATGCAAGGGGGCGAAGGGGTTATTTGGTGTTGCCACTGGGAGAGAGGTCAGGCGTCATGACTGCTGGCCGCCCCACTGGCTCTCTACGGGCCGCCTCAGGAGCTCCTCCACGTGCCTGGCTACATCCATGGTGTCGTCCAGGTCGAAGTCTCCATCTGGGTCCAACATTGTGTCGCTCCTGACAGAGCGCAAAGGAAGGATGCTTTAAAAAGGTTGGGATTAACGCTAGAACGTCCAGGTTGTTTGGACTGTTCTTGGAAACACAATCAATCAGTTTATCATATAAAATCTTTATCATATTGAATTTCTTCAATATGTCTTTATTTTATAACTGGCTGTTTTAAAATGTTAAAAAATACAAAAAAGACATAATTCTACCTAGTCAGCCCAACAGAGGTCAAAATGACCGTTGTATTTATGTGCAGTGAATGTCACAGTGTGGTTACAATAGTTAAATTTTTCATTTGAGCTGGGTTGTCAGTAGTAGTGGAATGTCCTTGTGTCTTGTATTGGAAAAAATGGCAGGCAGAAGGAGAAATCTCACTTATTCCCCAAATTTTGAACTATTTTCCAGTCCTTAATTATCTTATTAACCTGTTTTATTTCATTAAAGAATGTATTATCACCAATTTATGCACTGAAAAATGAACGGTCAAAATGACCACAAGTTACCACTTCTTGTATATCACAATTTTTTTATCGGATTTTTACACTAAACATAGAGAAATTTTGGCTTTTATTTTCTTGAAATACAGATATGCGCATATTCACACGATCATTAGTAGCTTTGTCTACTTCAATGAAATTGTAAACGTAGTAATAACTAATACAATGCGTACTTGTAGGACTCTTACTGAACAAGAACTCTTCAGTTCTTCACACTGATTGGCTCATGCGTCATTGCAGCTCTTATATATATATATATATATATATATATATATATATATATATATATATGTGTGTGTACATAAACAATGTTATAGTCAACCTGCCTTTACTTCATGATTTTTTTTACGTCTTGGAACACATACGTGGATATTGTCTGATAATACTTTATGTATTTAAGTAATACTTTACTTTATGTATGCATATATATATGTTAACCAAATTACATTCATTGATATTATTTATTAAATAGTTATGTGGTCTTTGTAATCTACTTGATAGTGTACACTAAGACTTAAAAATAGTTCATGGCCATCAATAGGACCCAACACACTTGTCAGCTGTGTGACAGCCACGGCTGTCAATCATTCAAATTAACCCCTCCTTTGCCCTGAACCAATCAATTTAGATTTAACCTAGTATAAGTGAAGCCTCGTGAAGCGTTCAGACTGCTTTCTGCGTGATATTGACTCACATTGGTGGGTATATTCCATAGACATGACCGTGACTGACAGGTGATGGGGATGCGCCGTGATCCATGTAGGTTTGTTTCCCAACTGTCGGGTCTGAATTGGCTGTTGCAAACCTGCGAAAGCACACACACACACACACACACACACAAACCTCAGACATGTTCACTAGTTGCCTAAGCAACTGCCATCAGCCTGATTTACAGGCCAGGCACCATCATTATGGTCATTCACTGCTCTCTGAGTGAACCTGCCGTGGAGACAGGCAGGGAGCAGAGCTTTCCAGCTAACAAGCCTAACTCTAATGATGAACATAAGACAAGCTCTCTCAGGAACCTCAGCCTCCCCTAATTGGTCCCCTCCAACTATAGCAGCAAAACTAATGGCTGATCTGGATGCAGGCTCCAATATTTAGTGATTAAATATAAATATTGCCACAGGATATAAAATAGTTGGGGCAGAAATGAGGGGTGTAGGGGGGCGGAAGACAAAACAAGGACCTTGATACTCACTCAGGCACCACCTGTTTTATCTGTGGCTTCACATAGCCGTCCACTGCTTTGGCTTCAAAACAAACACAAGGAGAACAGTGCTGTCAACAGTCCACAGTGTTCCAAATATTTTTTTTGATATACGGTGGCTCTGCCTCCGGGACAGGGTTTTTTCACAGTAATTAAAGCCAGTCACTTACACAGGGGCGGGGTGTAATATTTGGAAAACACTTCATCCTTGGGTCTGTCAGGGTAGAGAAACAGGAGGTGATTGAGATCACTGATGCGGTCAGCCAGAGAGCGGATGGAGAAATCTTTGGTGGTGTAGGGCATTAGATTCCACACCATTCTCTCACCTGGACAAACACACACACACACAGACACACACACCAAATACACCAATGTTCCAGATTCTGAAGTTCTAAGAAAAATAACAATGAATGGTAATTATAAAATGATAAAAATCCATTTAGCTATCTTAAGTGCAGACAGAACTGAAACTAACTTCCTTGTAGAATTTCTGAGAACTTATAACAAGGTCATAACCAGGGATAATAACATTTTGATGATTTCCGATGCGGAAAACACTCAATCCTTTGATGTAGATATCAATAGACAGGCAGTGGTTGCCTAGCGGAAGTGCACCTGGCAAAGTGGCAACTCGGATAAGCAGATTATGAATATCAACAGATATAGCAGGGCCGTGGTGAACTAGTGGTTAAAAAGTGCCACTTGCTCACTAAGGTGATTGGTAAAAGCAGTGTTTTTCAATTGTTTTCTGCCTGAACCCGCAGAGGACAGAAATTCTCCCACTGCTAATTCCAAACAGTAGCAGGTGCCTTTTTTATTTCTCTGTACAAACCACTGAATTAAGTAACTGGCAACAGCATTTTGCAAACAATCTTATGATTATTTTTCTATATTTAGAATTTCCGCTGAAATGCTGCCATCTAGTGGCTTTGACTTTTACATGCAGCCCTTCTTCCCCAAAGCAAATTTAGGGCAAATGTAATTTGGTGAAGCACTAGCAATACGTTATCGGTATTTCATTATTGAAGGAAAAATTCTTACAGAGTTAACATAATCAGGCTAACATTGGACTGATATAATTATAACCACTTAGCCTCAGTCAGAGTTAGTGTCCCTTTCACAATTTTTGCATTTTTTGCATCAGTTTTTCCAAAAATAACAAACAGACATAGAAGGAAGCAGGGCTAAAGAAAAACTGGCAAGTATAAAGGTATTAATACAAGGGTATTAAGACTACATAACAAAAAAATACAGCATCATGATCCATTGAGCACACCCAGAGAGTGTCTCACATGGTACTGCAAAAGAGGTATCAATTCCATCTAGTACACATTAAGAATATGTTTTCATGAATATACTTTCAACTACATTTTTTATTGTGTCAATGGAGAAAGACCGTATGTTAATTCGTCACATTTTTGCCGTCGTCTCTCTGTCATACCTGCTTTGTTAGGATTTTCTGCCACCCATGCTATTGTAATTCCACCAATCTCTGAGTCACTGAACCGCAGGAGAAAGGTGCCGTTGGGTTTGGACATCAACATATCCTGAGCCTGCTGCTTGTTCACGAAACCCAAGATTGCACTGAGAACGAGAGGAAAACAGTGTCAGGATTTCACCTAAACAACAACACGAGCCCTGGAAAATAAAAAAAAAACAGGAATGTTGTGTCTGTGATTTTAGTACTGACACAATGGGGACAGCACTCAAGCCATTGCAGCTGTGAGTAATAACAAATGTAGTATGTTCTCCACATTTCTCTTTTACCCGTCATTCCAATGCGGTTTGAGATGCTTTTTTGTAAGCTCCATGACGCCGTCGAACCACTGCCAAAATGTGAAGTTCCTTCCCGGCAAGCTTTCCTAAAGAGGTCACATTTGGAGGAAGCATATAAACATATATACAAATATTATTGGTTCATATTTATTCAGGCCGTAAAAAAAACCTATATATATGATTCAGCTGAGTGTGCAGATAAAGGCTGCTATAAGTGCTGTGCATACGAGGGGGGACAAAGTAAATAGGTGTCTATATGTGTCCACAAAACCCTTGAAACTTGATGTCCTGGTAATCCAATGACGCTGATAGTGAGCAGTGAATGTGTTTTTTCAACCATCACCAGGAGCTTTGAAGCAGAAAATCAGGCCTGCAGCCTTTCAGTGTGTGGACAAACATGTCCATTAGGACGAGGACCTGCCTGCTACTGAGCAGGGCAGTTAGGGCACCGCAAATGGACCAAGACATATTCCTTTGCATGAATAACCTGCAGTACATAATTCTGTTAAGAACTTTGTGTCGGTGAAAAAAGCTCACTGAGAATGGCCCGTGGGCATGTTTTAAAATGCAAAGGGGAAAAATAACTCTTTTGACATTCAGCAGGAGGACGCACACAGTAAAGGGTTGGGTCTTGGTAAAGTTTTACTGATCAGCCATGAGTGTAACTATTTGGTTTTTTTACAAAATCACAAGGTTAAACATTGTCCTCCCCTGTTTTCTCTGCTTTGCTAAAGTTCCACTGAGGTCCTTCTCTTCTCTCCTGGCAACTGTATTTATCTTCATCCGTTTTCGGGTTACAGACAGCGCCACCCAAATCACACTGCACCACACTGTGGGCCTTACTATGGTTTGTTAGCCCAGTTGATGTTATGTAATTGGGGACGGTGATATGCTTAGATCACCTCAGTGGCAGACCCAAGTCCACTAGCCCATCCCTGCTGCCCATATTTTTATCATAATATAAAAAATATATTCACCGTCTCTCCTCATGTCCAGACCATCTAAACTTCACGTCTTTATCTTCATCTCCAAACTGCGACACCTTAACTGTCCCTCTGATTTGTCCATCCTTGTCACTCCCAGTGACTATGGGTCAAACATACTATTATGTTTCACCCATAGAATATATTACACAACTTGTTTACACACATGGATTCTGTATCGCTCATGCTGACTTCCCCCTCTCCAGGTTTTTCCACCTCCTCCCTACTCTCAACCCAGACGACACTGTCATCCGCAAACAACATGGTCCACAGAATCTCTGGCCTGACATCATCAGTCGACCGTTTCCATAGCAAACAAAAAGATGCTGAGAGCTGACCCCTGATGAACACTCTGACAGCACACATCACCACTGCCCTTATATGTCTCCTGCACCACCATCACATACTTTACTGCCTCTCTGGACTATCTTACACAGTGTTATACAGCAGGTCCTATCTTTGCACTGCATTATATACATTCTGGGAAATGTTGGTATATGTGCATCATTTAAATAAATTAAAATATAAATATATGTATTGCTACTGTGTGTATACTATATATATATATATAGATAATTCTATCATTTCATGTTAGCATCATACCTCCATCCAGTACTTCTAATTTATATTAAACATATTTTCCCATTTCAGCAGTGTACTTTAGCCTGGTCAACTCACCCTGTTAAACTGTGCCCAGGTCATGGTCATGTTGCGGTAGTCGTCTGGGTTGTTGCTGGAGCTGCAGAAAGCCTTCTGAGCCAAGAAGACCAGGTTCTCCTCAGACAGGCCTCGATTACTCTGCACTTCAGCTTTGTACTTCATGTTGATGGCGTCGCACAACTGAGGCCAGAGAACTTTATCTGGCACGAGGAAGGGAACTCTTCCCTGCAGACAAAGACACAGCGGAGGATTTACAGTAGCTTCGCTTGAAGTAGTAAAGAAACAGCAGCGACAGCAGGCCGCGCTGTGACAGGCGATCGTAAACCAAAAATGCACAGGTTGGCTGCGTGTCTTAAACATAACTTAAAATCTTCCATGTTTCTTGGAGATAAAATTTGTTTAACTCAGGATAAAGTAGTCATTTGAGGTGCAACTAAGTGGGTTAACCAGAATAATTGGTTTCAATTGGAATTAGCCTTTAATGCTATAACTTAACCTGTTCTGATAAGACTTTCAGTTTGAATGAGTAGTTATTTTATCTCTTCTCTTCCATTTAACATGTGACCTGGCTTAATAAATCTATGAGCAATTCAATCAGACAACATTTTCTGAAACTAAACCCAGCTTTGATTGTCAAAGACCTTACTTGATGGGGATTTGGACAATATTCCTTTACACATGCATGAAAACACACAGTACCAAACAAAGAAGTACTCACTGGCTCTGCAAAAGCGTTGTCCCACAGCACCGTTGCTGTCGCATTATTGTCTTGACTACCATGAACTATCACCACAACAGGAAGGGATAACGTCTGGTTGAGATAGAGAAGGTTAAGAATGGCTGTCAGTGTTAACGTCTCTACAGTCTTCATAAATACTTAATGATAAAAGGACAAGGTCTGTGTCTTAGCAGTACTGATTAAATAACAGTGAAGGAAGAACAGCCTGACGGAGAGACGATGAGACATCTGACAAGTTTGGGTTTTAAAGTGCAGTATGTGAAATGTAATGTCTAACTGTGTATACCGTTGCAGTGTGAGCAAAGCTGGAATTTTACCTTGACTTTCTTACCTTGACCTGAAAGACGAGCTCATTGCCTCCGATGCTGAACTGCGACTCGAAAAGAATAGTGAACTTCTCCTCCGTGACAGACTCTGCCCCCCGCCTGTCTGACCGTTTAATCCTCTTCAAGGACTAGGAGACACAGAAGATAATGAGGAATGAAACAACAAGCGCACATACACGTTGAGTATTTGATAGGTTCGTTACTGCAGCAAGTACAAAGAGTACGTGTATGCATCATTCATCTCTGAGAACAACTGCAGGGTTGACGTGCAAATAATCCAGGAGATACTCAAAGGATTGGAGCTAACAATGGTTGTTGTGCATATTCTACAGTGGGTATTTGTTTATGACAATGTACTGTATTCAGGTGTAAACAGTTCTCACACTTACACTCACACACACCATATAATGCAATTTTTTTTTTACTGTGGAACCTATGGTGAGTCCTGCTCACCATTATTGGCCCAATTTTTTGCATAATATTTACAATATCTTCAGAAATAAATGAAAATATACAAATGATCCAATATCATCAGGATCTAATAATCCAAGTTCCTCAGAGGCACCAATAGTGGCACCACTATTTAATATTTAGTTGCACAGCCTTTGTCAGTGATAACAGCTACCAAAGGACTTCTTTTAGCTATCTACAGGTATAAGCTACTTGCACTTTTGAGCTTGAATTTTTAGCCTATTGTAAATCCAATCCGATGTCCAATTGGATCCAATGTCTTGGATCTTTGCAGGTTCCTCTTTCCAGGTAGCCGATTTCAGCGTATACCAGATATTTTCTTCTTTTCGTCTATTTTTTTTTTTTTCCTTTTGACCAATTCTATTTGGTTTGGGTCTTTGTCTTAGTGGGGAACCCATGATCTCCAACTCAAAACAATTTTTTTTAACGCTAACCCTCCAATACCGGATACAGCCTTAACAAACCTCTGACATGCCTCACTATTGGGTGAGTGATTTTTTTTTTCCTTTGTTGTGTCATCTGCCAACAAACTGTGCATAGCCAGGAAAATCTATTTTTGTTGTTCTGTCCACAGACATTTTCCTAGAAGTATTGTGATTGGTCCAGGTGCTCCTTTGCAAAGATCAGTCTTTCAATGTTACGTCTTTGCTTTAGGAATTCTTTCTATCTTCCCTGGTCCTTGTGTGTGCCGTATGGAACTCCAGACTGTTTGAGACTGGGTCTTTGGAAATATGACGTTTTTGCATTAAACTTGATAGACTTCCGTCATTAATTCCTTTCGTCCTTCCATGTCCAGGCACTTCGGAACAGTTCCATGCTTGTGAAACCACTTACACACATTAAGAACTGCTGAAACAGGGTATTCAGAGACGGCATTTTACCCCGAAGATCTTTTGCTTGCAAATTATAATACTCTAAGTGCTCAGAGCTCCTTTGTCTTCATCATTGTGACAAAGGAACAGAGGATAACAAACAATTTATTATTGGGATTTCTGATTTGTGATTCACCAAAGGTAAATCACAATGTGTTTCCATACTGTTTTACAGGAAAGAGTGGTTTTGTGTTTTAGATTGTTGTTTACGACCAGTGGTGGCCTAGTGGTTAAGGAAGCCAACTTGGTTCCAGAGGCTTTAGGTTCCATCAGCTGCCAGGTATGTGATTTGGGTGGTGCAAGCTGCCCCTGCTGGGGTCAATGAACCAGCGGATAGAGAGGAATGAATGAAAGAAAATAAACTACATGTACTTCCTGTGGTTCCAGTCAAGGCACAATATTTTGTTTAACTGCTTAGATTATTCTATTCTATATCAAGAATGAATTAGCAAGTAATAGTGCAGTGGATTGCTGGACAAAAAGACAGTAGTCTAGCAATTCATTCAATGTTTCAGAAGCAGATGTCTTGAGTCTGGAAATGTAGAACTAAACTATTAGAGATCAGCAAAAGTAAAAGGTGAACATTGGTCAGGAACTGGCTGAAGTAGTGTCAAAAAAGTGAAAGGTTTGTCAGTAGAAAAGCATAAAGAAGCTATAAGGTATGCAAAATAAAAAGTAATAAAAAGCATGTTATAGACCCATAAAAAACATGTTACTCTGGTTAAGTGGTTGGTTAAACTACTTATAAAATCATAATGAAAATATTTTAATTAATCAAAACTTTAAAACACACGCAAACATCAAACTTTCTTCCACAATTTCATTTTTCCTCTTCTTCCGACCAAACGAAAACCATGATAGTCCTTAAATGTCACATCATCTTCTTCTAAAACAGAGCCTCATGTCTGCACTGACCATGTTCCTGAAGTGGGCGCTCAGAGTGCCTGTGGTCTGGTGGTACTCCATAACACAATTATTGTTGAGGATTTCTCCACTGCTGTCACTGAAAAGGACAGAGAGCAACATTACATGATTATTTGTTGACGTGACAGAGAGAAGAGCAAAGATTTACATTCTTCAAAAGGACAGTAAACAGGACAATTAGAAGGATGGTGCGTGAGTAAAACACAATGTTTTTTTCTTCAAAGCTCACATTCACTTAATCTAAAACCAGACCTTCTTTACCTGCTGTAAATCTCAGACGTGACCGACAAATGGGCCCAGACATGGGGTGATGCAAAGTGCTTTCAGATCTGTTTAAAACCTGGCCAATTTGATCACTTGCTTCCTGGCTGACCTACACTCTTGGAAGGTTTCTATTAGCCACCAGGAATGTTGGCTGAGGCAGTGGACTGGGCTAAAAGTGGATTCTGCATCCACACCATAGATTCCTCTGAGGAATTGTTCAAGTTCCAGCCATGTCTCTGTGGTGTGATCTGATAATACACTGGGTCACAGTTAGGGTAGCAAAATTCAAGGAATTCAAGAAGTTTCCATGGAAATTAATGTGAATTCATGGAAATTAACAGGAATTTATTTGTAATATAAAACAGAAATTGAGAACATTTAAGGTTTGCCCTCGACAGGAAACTTAAATATAGTTGGGGAAAAAAAGCAGAAAAGGTAAGAGTGAGACAGGTGGTGTTGAGGAAGACGCAAGTCACAACTGCCAATAAACACTATAGAAGAAGAATAGCGTACGGTAACGCGTTTTGTACATGAATAAAATGAGCATAGACTGACCCTCATCATGGCAAATGCAAAAAGAATGCGGCACATGCGGCTTGTACAAAATGTTTTTTTCCTTTAAAAATGTATTGGGTGCGGCTTATAGTCCGGAAATTATGGTATTTATGTA
>JAFBJS010005186.1:0-39792 GCA_016785265.1 Paraplagusia blochii
AAAAAAACATTCAATGCATTTTTGTTGGTCTCTGTGGCCAACTAAAAAAAAAAAAAAAAAAACTCCAATCAACCCCATAGTCTAAACTGATTTAATTTCATAAATGGACATTCCAAATCAATGGACATTACCTGCTAAGAGAAAACTGCAGGTAAGGAGGAATTACTCCTAAACAACAACTTAACAACAATACCTTTTTAATTCAGTTCCCTCCCTTATATTATCATACATCTGTAAGACTTGAACATCAGCGGATGTTCAAGAGATAAATATAATTAACATTATATTCACACATTACGTGGCAAACTGCTTGGTGTAAAAGATGGGCGTAAAAAAGGTTTATTATTGCTTGATTATAATTCAAGGAGACTCAATGTGTCAAACAGCAGGCTACATATAATGTAGCGTTAGAATATGTAGAAAATGTCCATTTACCAAGGGTTTACCAACAGCAGTTACTAACAACACGCTGTTAGCTTAGCACGTCTTGGTGTTGTTTGACGCAATAGCATTATCTACATTGCACGAGCAAGAGCTAAAAAGTCAAACCCAAAACCTGGATACAGTGTAGCTTTTAGAACACATGCCTTACATGCAATTCTTCGATCAGGGGTCTCGGGACTTGGGACTCGGGAAAAGAGTCAAGAAAATGGCCGAAAAAGGTACTGTCACTGTGCTTTTTTGCAGTGGAACGGAAAAATGCATTAATGATTTAATAAACTACTGAATTTTAAGAGAGGTTGGTGAACCTCTAGCATAAAGAGTTCTGTATGATTGACGCTAGGAGGGCTATGATAGGCTGTGGCTAGGAGGCTAACGCTGCCACTCCCTCTTGTGAGTTGCTTTGGTGTATGCTAAAAGTATTAACGTGAAAATTAAAATATATTTATGTTGACTTTAGATGGTTCTAAACAGTAACGCAGTGCTTTACTCCTCGTCCTTCAAGGTTATGAACATCTGACAAAGTAGAAGTAGGCATCGGAGAAATGACTGGTGAATCAAATATTATAGAGTTAAGGTAGGGAGGGACTGAGGTGGGGTTTTGAGGGTGTTTGACTTGGTATCAAGGGCAAGACACGTGAAGGGCATGTATGGAAAAAAACAGATGTGGGGGAAGGGGATGGAAACCAGAGAAATAATGCTGTTAACCCACCAAATGATCATGCTAAAGTAAAGAAATGAGTAAGAGAAATAAAAAGGGAGAGAAAGGGGCAGTGAAGAGTGTAAAAAAGACCTGGGCAAACTAAGGCTTGGGGGCCGCATGTGGCCCGTTTAGTTTTTTTTTAATCCGGCCAGCCAAGCTGGTCCAAATGATACTGTTAATTTGTATTATCATTATCCTTCTGCCGTTTTCTTGCAAAGCTAGCATTTCCCTTTAACAGGGATTTTCAAAGTGTGGGAATAGCCTCCCTGGGGGGCCGCGGTGCGATGCTAAGGGGGGAGCGTGTGACCCTGGGGAACATGCTTTTTTTCCGCCATACTACAATAAAGTGTAATTGCACATCCTTGTAGGTTTAACTATATCTCTTTTTTTGTTTCTTTATGTTAACAAGTATACGATGTTATGCAGAGGTGTACCTAGAACTATTTTATAGACAAATGCTGTTATTTATAGAGAGTGAGTGGTAGGGTGGAGGGCACAAATTGTTTTCTTCTTGCTAGGGGGGGCGTAACAGAAAAAGATTGGGAAGCAATGCCAAGATAGTCTAGAATAGGCTACAATAATTTAACATTTTAGCCTTAATCTAATACTTTGCTAATCATTTGTCTTAATTCACACAAATACTCCATCTTTCTGATCCTGACCTGGCATGTGACTCAGATTTTATTACCACCTGTGGACCCCAAGACAAAATAATGGCACAGTCCTGGTGTAAAGGAATAAAGGCTAAATGAGGACAACAGTCGTTGACAGGACTCTGGGTTGACCATCGATCTGTTCTCTAGTTCCACTTTTCCCGTATGTGATTAAACACCCGCGTGACGTCTTCAGAGTGTTCAGAGGGAACGTGTAAAAGTCAGATTCTTCAGAGCTTGACACTTTCTTAGACAACAAGTAATTCTCAACGGGAGAACAGTCAGAGTTTTAACTTTGTTAATGTGTTGTTTCTACTGTAAGAAAGAACCTTAAATCCTACAGTACATGAATAGAAGTATATGCGATTGGTTTGGACGTGGATATATTATTAACCGACCATTAAACACCACAGGAGCTCTGCTTGTTAATGTCACGTTCACCAGCATGTTTCGTTCTGCTTAAGAGACTTGTTTTATTTTTCCATGCATTTAGCAGCGGCTTTATCCGCAGCATCTTACAAGAGGCCGAGGTTAAGCTAACCTAAGACTCTCTGCTGAATGCGTTCAAGACAGGTGTGCTACATAGAGCCACGTTTCACATGATTGGCAGAAAAACACATATTCTCTTCAGATAAATTTGTTTTTGCTTCAGGCAACAATACTTTGAATTCTGTGTAAATAGGAAAATTAAAACCATTTAGTAACCAAGAAATAATTTTTCAGAGTTTCGGGGCTACATGGCTACAACAAAGGTTAATAAGAAAGTTAAGTACTTCTGGGATGTAGTGTAAAATAAAATGTGAATATCTTTTTTTATTTGTAAAACATTATTACAAACTGAATACAGTTACGTGTAGTGATTTCTCTAAATGATATATATGCTTTTGAAAAGCGTAGCCTTGACAAAGTTGCATAGAAAAATAGGAAATTAAACTTGAAGGAATGCAAAATCAGCATGACTACCCACAGCACAGTGCTTGAGAGGTGGCACTAAAGTGTAATTTTTAAATAAGAGTAAAAGTAAAAATGCAGTATAATGACAGTGAGTGCGAGACTGTAGAAAAACCAAGAATATAAATGGAAACAAACAAAGAACTATTCATAGAAAAGTATAAATTGATAAATGTGAGTATGAGGAAAAAGAAAAAGATTACAAGAATGTGGACTGAGAGGTGAGGTGTTCACTGAGATCACTGTCGGTGCTTTCACAGTTCAACTGTCTTGACTGAGGAACCTCCGCAGCGTCATCCATTTCACTCAGTCCATTCTCAGAACCGTCCACACTGATTTGGAGTGCGGCGCTGGAGTCGATTGTCTCAGGCACGCTCTGCTCCCCGCAGCCTCTTGAGTTGGACAGGTCATTAACACAGCCTGACTTCTCCGTCACCTTCTCCGTTTTCGTGGTAAATCTCGGCACCACACAGTTTTTGTCAACCTGGCTGTACAGGTTCGCGACCGACCTCTCGATGTCGGCCAAATTCTGGATGTTCTTCAAGATACCCTTTAGCTCTCTCTTCTTCCCTTCGTCAGGTTGGGGCGGATCACGGGGAAGCGGCTGCTTGCGTTCAGACGCCGGTCGGAGCACAGACATGGGTGGCAAAGATTTGGGAAAAGATTGGATGGTAGGGGGCAGGTGACTGGTAGCATCTGAGAAAGAGAGAGGAAGTGGTGGTGGTGGTAATGGTGGTGGTGGCGGGGGCGGGGGCAGTGGCAGAGGTGGATGATCATGTGGAACTACTTCAGGCGCTGATGTAGATGAGAGGGAAGAGCATGTTTTACAAAAGTAAGACGCTGAAGGTGGAGTCCGTGGAGGACTCTTAGGAGGAGATGTTGGCGGTGGAACTGGTGATGGAGTTCGGTGTGGAGGAGGTGGCGCAGGGATTTCTGGTGGATCCGGAATCATCTCCACGGTGATCTGACAGGGTTGGACTGTCATGTAATTAGCGATGCTGGAGCTGAATTTCCTGAGCACAGGTGGAGTCTGTCTCTGGCTGCCCAGGGTCCACGACTCCTCCCCATGACAAATGATAATGTTTGGAGGCACATCTCTGCCTACTGTGGGGCTACGGGGGTAATCTGCGACAGAGAGCAGGCTTTCTGGGATCAGTTCCAGTGTTTCGTTAACGTTTTTCTCTCCGAGAAGAATCGAAGAGAGCGAAGCGTGGCACTCTCTGTTTTGCTTCAGGCTTTGTTCCTGCTGAGCCTGCTGCTCAAACTGCCTAGCCTGTTCACGGACCGACATCTTGGTCTCGGCGCTGTCACTCATCTCGAGTGTGTCTGAACTCCCAAGCTTTTGCTCACTTCTACTCATGGCTTCAAGCACCTGCAGGTCCCAGTCGGCCAAGCTCGAAAGTGCTTGTCTTTTAGGCACTTGGTTATTGAGCAGGGTTCCGTGAATGCGGGCAGGCATTGACCTGATGTACCCAGACCCAGGCGGAGGAGTCGGAGGAAATAGGAACCGTTTACTGCAGAGGGGACTGCTGTCCTCGTAAACAGGGTTGTGTGTGGTTAACGGTTTGTAGTCAGACAGAAAGGTCACACTGCTCGCTGACTTTGGCAAATTGACATGCAATTCTCCGTTGCCCAGGGCTGTAAGTGCACGACAGGCAAAGTTGCTTAAAATCCTCTGGTGTTCAGCTTCCTCAATGACAGACCTCTCAGTGCTGGCCCGGTAGAAAGTGAAAGTGGAAAGGAAGGGGGAAAAAAAAAAAAGAGACTTAAAATAAGTTGAGATTGATGGCTTAGGGTCAGGGGAAGCAAAGGAAAAAAAAGAAAAGCGTTTGCTCCTGCTGCTATGCCATCTCTTAGTGCTGTAACTGTGTTATTATTTCTCTATTGAAATAAAAAAAAATAACAGGCATTCGCACTGTAGCCATGTAATTTGCTTAGCTACAAGCCTAAAAAGATATATATTATACTCATTCATCTGCTGTCAATGCTGGGTCACAGGGGCAGCTGGCTCCACCCAAATCACATTGCTCCATATTGTGAGCCTACCTGTGGGTGGTGAGCCCACACGAACTTATGTGGGTCGGGAAGATGCTATGCTCAGAATACCTCAGTGGCAACCTGAAGCCTTGTTGGACCCAAGTTCACTTCCTTAATGACTGCCGACATACAGTATATCATAGTATTTTTTTTGTTTTGTTTTTTAATCTTATTTGATTGTTTTTATTTGTTAAGAGGGGCAGTGAGGAGGGTTTGTTGGCGCACAAATGACATGTAGAGATCATAATAGCTAAAATGAGGGATGTCGGATATAAGCTTTTACCGATATCTTTTGCTGAATGTTGAAAAAAATTATTTAATTTTATTTATTTTAAAATTCATTTTGCGTTATCGGATTTTCATTATGGTGTAAAAAAGACCAAAGTTCAACAGAATTAACAATATAATTCAGAGACATTTGGAGGTCTGCATTAAAAGGACCACATCTGAGACCCGACTTTTGTTTACTTACGTCGGGAATCCACCCTTTTGGAAAGGGGGAGTCAAACAAAGGGCTGCTACGTGGAACCAAAACCTGCAGCCACAATGGCCGTTTGGGGAGGAGTTTGAAGCTTTTGATTTAGAATAGAAATGTATTTATAACAACCTCACACACAATAAGCTCGGGTGGACCGCTTAAAATGAAGTGACAGGCAGCATTTGGCCCACGGGCCTTGAGATGGACAAAAATATGTTTGAAAAATAAAACATCATAACAACTCCTTCACACCCCCTTTTTTTTTTTCTTATTTTTTTAGAACAGTGTTTTACATTACAGAACTTTTGGGGATTTTTTATTATGGCATAAAAGACAATCACATGGAGATGGATTGTAAAACAAATGGTTTTAACGTCGCTAAGACATTGAAAGAGATATGATGATAAAAAAAAAAAAAAAAACATTTTTTTTGCTTATGTAACTGTTATAGCTTTTGTGTTTTTCCAGCAGATACTGCAGTGGGTTATGGGAAGCATATATTTAATTATATTTGAACTGAGTATTTTCAAGGTTACCAAGTCATTATGCGTCCAAATGCCACAGATCTATGGTGTTAGTTAATGATCTGGTTTTAGCTAAAAATCTAAACAGATAGATTTTTATTTATAAAACATCAATAAAAAAAGAAATTGTTTGATACTTTACTTTTGAGAACGCCAATAACACTGTCACATGTACGTGATAAAAATGAGATATTCAACTAATCTCAACTTCCTCTCAACGTTCAATTCAATCCGATCAGTCACAACACTAAGAGATGCGGCGTGGTGAAGTAAAATAAAGGTTCAAAAGAGACAACTATTGTGACTACTACTGCAGGTAAAGAGTCGTATCTATTTCTAACTAAGTGCAAAAAGATAGACTAATATGTTGGGCTTGGAGCAAATTGATAAAACCAAATATTGGTATTCACTGAAAATGTATTTACGTCCAAGAGGCAAAAAAGAGGGAAGGTAAGGTAAATACGTTTTCAGCTTCAATGAAAGCATATGCTCAGCCAAAGATGCTAGCCAGAGGGAAAGCAAAGGTGTGCTATTTTTAGAAATAATACAGATCATATTGAAGGAGCTCCTCCGTGTGTTTTGGGATTACTTACTGCAGTCTGAAATCCAGAGAGACAGGGGAATGGAGATGATGGGGAAAAATGAGAAAGACAGATGGTAAAGAGAATAAAGCAGGCTTGTCAAGAGTGTTTACGAATAATGGAAGTTTGGGAGTGAATAGTGACCACAAGGGGGCACGGCGTTTTTGCATACTGACAGGGAAATGCTGCAAATGATTTATTTGCTGCTTTCATCTGACAGTCTGCATTAAAAGGACCACATCTGAGACCCGACTTTTGTTTACTTACGTCGGGTATCCACCCTTTTGGAAAGGGGGAGTCAAACAAAGGGCTGCTACGTGGAACCAAAACCTGCAGCCACAGTGGTCGTTTGGGGAGGAGTTTGAAGCTTTTGATTTAGGGTAGAAATGTATTCGTAACAACCTCACACACAATAAGCTCGGGTGGACCACTTAAAATGAAGTGACAGGCAGCATTTGGCCCACGGGCCTTGAGATGGACAAAAATATGTTTGAAAAATAAAACATCATAACAACTCCGTCACACCCCTTTTCTTTTTTCTTTGGAGATCTTTTATTTTGGCATAAAGGAAAATCAGATGGAGATAGATTGTAAAACAAATGGTTGTAAAATTGCTTAGAGATTGAAAGAGATGTGATGATAAAAAAAATAAAAAAAGCATATATTTAATTATATTTGAACTGAGTATTTTCAAGGTTACCAAGTCATTATGCGTCCAAATGCCACAGATCTATGGTGTTAGTTAATGATCTGGTTTTAGCTAAAAATCTAAACAGATAGATTTTTATTTATAAAACATCAATAAAAAAAGAAATTGTTTGATACTTTACTTTTGAGAACGCCAATAACACTGTCACATGTACGTGATAAAAATGAGATATTCAACTAATCTCAACTTCCTCTCAACGTTCAATTCAATCCGATCAGTCACAACACTAAGAGATGCGGCGTGGTGAAGTAAAATAAAGGTTCAAAAGAGACAACTATTGTGACTACTACTGCAGGTAAAGAGTCGTATCTATTTCTAACTAAGTGCAAAAAGATAGACTAATATGTTGGGCTTGGAGCAAATTGATAAAACCAAATATTGGTATTCACTGAAAATGTATTTACGTCCAAGAGGCAAAAAAGAGGGAAGGTAAGGTAAATACGTTTTCAGCTTCAATGAAAGCATATGCTCAGCCAAAGATGCTAGCCAGAGGGAAAGCAAAGGTGTGCTATTTTTAGAAATAATACAGATCATATTGAAGGAGCTCCTCCGTGTGTTTTGGGATTACTTACTGCAGTCTGAAATCCAGAGAGACAGGGGAATGGAGATGATGGGGAAAAATGAGAAAGACAGATGGTAAAGAGAATAAAGCAGGCTTGTCAAGAGTGTTTACGAATAATGGAAGTTTGGGAGTGAATAGTGACCACAAGGGGGCACGGCGTTTTTGCATACTGACAGGGAAATGCTGCAAATGATTTATTTGCTGCTTTCATCTGACAGCGGCCACAAAGTGGATATTGTCAAGGAAAAAAAAAGGGACTGTTTATTAGTTTTAAAGAGCCACAAAGTGCTTTGACAGGATTGTTTATAGGACAAACTGTACTTATTTTCAGCACAGACTGAAAAAAATGACCCCTAAATAAAGGATTCTCATTTGTATTATCTGCTGTCCCCTTGAGAGCTATTCTCCAACTGCAGAATACTGAGCCTCACACGCTGGTCCACATCTGTGTCCTGTCTGAAAGTCTGAACAGCCTGTAGATCTGTGACCCAATGAATCGATAAAATTCTACAAAAAATAATCCCAGGCTAAACAGAACAGATCCATATATACATATAAATCTATTTATATGTATATAAAGATATACATATAAATCAAAATATATATATGTATATATATATATATATATATGACAAAACTTGCTAAGGATAAAAAGGTTTCTCGTTTGGGTTATTTTTTGTTGTAAAATTTGCCGTTCTATTATATATTTCGCTAGAGGAATTTAAACGTACTGAATATATGCAATATATATATTAATCTGTAATTAATCTGTTAATATATTAATTAATGTAAATCTACAAAATAAATATATTTATATTGATATAAATATGTATGTAAATAAATGTATAAACATACATATGTTTACATATATACACATATACATTTGTTTAAATTTAGGTGTTTAGAATCATTATCTGTTATATATTACACAGGAATAAAACAAAATATATGCACAAATATGTACAGATATATAAATTCAATGTATGTAAATGTGTATATACAGTATATATATACATATCTACATACATAATTACATATATGATTTGATCTCACGTATGCATTCACATATATAATAATGTATATTCAAATGTTTGAATTTTTATATATTTTTGTTAACAAAAATGTGTATAATGTCTAACATATGTGTGTATGTCAAATCAGGATTCACTCACATTCCGCTGTCACCCAGCTCTTCATACAGGTTGGTGGCAGGAGCAGCAGCCGGAGGTGCTTTCCCTCCTGGTGGCAAAGCCATCTGAATCCTGGCTGTTTTGGCACATTCAGCCTGTCGCCTGCGTAAAGTAATACATCAACAAGTCACAACTGTGTACATTTCTAAGATGGTAACAATACCCTTAAGCTGAAAAAAGACATGATTCATGCACAAACATCGAGACAAAAAAGACTTCTTCTTTACGGTAGTAGAGAATAAAACAAACAAAAAAAATGACTGGTTGTCAACTGTGAGCAGATGATATAATGACACACTACATTTCATCATGTCTGCCATCTCACGTGTTTAAATTATTGGTTGATATCAGATTCAGAAATTAAATGCTTGGACAATATCACTTCAGAAGTTAACGCTGGACACCTCTAATTAAAATGCAATTGTATCTAACTCTTAAGTTTAAATAAAAACATAGACCGACACAAATACAAAAAAAAAAACATCTAAATGGTGTTTACACGGTAATTGCGTTTTCGCAATTTTGTGAGTACCTTGAAAAGCTTTTAACTTTTACTTATAAGAAACACCTCCGGAGACCACTTCCACTTTTCTGTCCGTGAAATGTCAAAATTTACAAAGAAAAATCCTAAAATCTCTGGTATTTACTGGTACTGGTAAATAGATTTTAACATTTTTTTCCCTGAGTGGCAGAATAACAAGTTTGTTGACAGTATCTATATATACGTATCTACATATGTTGCTGCCAAAATGACCATCTGGTTCTGCTCATTCTCCCTCATCTAATGTATTCTCAGAAAAACGTATTAAGAAAATGCTTTTTTTGTTAAGAGTAAAGCCAGGAAACTGCTAATACAAGTCTGATTATGGTCATGAAAGAGAAGTTACATGAAATAGTGACCCAGATTCTGAAGTCAAATTAATCAAAAACTTATATTGTGGTCCAAAGTTTTAGAGTCCCGGAAATTCTAACTACTGTTCTGTTCATCGTGATCGCACATAGGTGCAATAAAAGACATCCAAGACACATACAGTACATTCAGGGGCAGCAGTCTCCACAACTGCCGCCCAAATCACACTGCGCTAAAATGTGAGCCTTCCTTGTGGGTGGTGATCCCACTGGAACTTATGTGGGTCTGGACAGTGCTTATGGTCGAAGCACCTCAGTGGCAACCTGGCAGCTGTTGGATTCAACCGTTTCCTTAACCGCCAGGTTACCACTGCCGTCACATACAAACATAATTTATATATATATATAATATATATATATATATATATATATATATATACACTGTATATATGTATAACACAAGGTTATGTCAGAAAGGATATCAGTCTCCAAAAATTGCATCGACAACATAAGCTTTAGTAAGAATTTCAACTTACTCTTTGAACCTGGTGATTGGTCAGTGCAGGGCGTGACATCACAGCAGGGAGAAGGAGACAGAACAGAAAGTTAGTGCAATGAGAAACTTAATGCTTACAGTTCATTAAACACTTGTGATCATATATGCACAAATATACACTGTATATAGAATTATGTCTTCTTTTGTTTTTGGTTTGTCCACTGTGTAGAGATTGCCACAGTGAAATCGATTGCATCCACCCATCTCCTCCTTGTCTCCTAACTGGTAGCTCCATCTCTAGGATCATTCTTCTACCAATGTATCCACTGTCCCTCCTCTGAAAATGTCCAAACCATCTCAATCTTGCTTTTTCTACAAACCTTCATGTCTGTGTTGTCCCTCTAATTGTCTCTCCTAAAGAGAACCTCAGCATCTTTAACTCCTCCACCTCCAGCTCTGCCTCCTGTCTCCTGCCTATTCCTAGTGTCTCTAACCCATACTTCATGTCTATTCTCACAACTGTCCTGTAAACCTTTCCCTTCACCTTAGCTTACACTCTTCTATCACAGCTACATCTATACAGTGTACATGAACTGTAATATAAACATATAGATATAAATACACACGTATACTGAATATTTACTATATGCTGTATATATGAGGTCAATTTTGTTTATTTACTAACTAAAATTCAACTATTTCCACACTGATAACCGCATTTATGATTTAAATGGGTTTTGTTGACGCTCGTTAATTGGAAAATTATTTTCTAAATCATTCAAATTTACCAATGTGATATCGCCAACCAACAACGCACCATCTGCTTAGACAGTTTGTATGCGGGGCTAACGTCACTGTCAACAGTTCTCCGTGGCCACGGTGGATTTGCAAAACGACGGCCACCCCGCCCATCTGTGATCAACAAACACTTCCAAAACATGGCTGTTTATCCAATACTTGTGGCATAATAACAATTAGCGGGGATAAGAGGCAGACTCCTGCCAGCTCGGGGAGCAGCGACCTCCAAATCGTTTGTCTTGATGATAGAGAGGGGGGGAAATTGAGAAAAAGGAGAAAAAAAAAAAAATCCCCTGCTCTGCTTAGCGCATCAGCCCCGCATGGATGATTAAGTAGTGTGAAGACGCAGTGTTAAATAACACTAGGTGCTTGTCACAAATAAGTGTTCATTAATCTGTTTTCACAGAGCGTGAGCAGGGACATCGGCCCGGCCGAGTGCATGGTCAGCATGTCCAGCACGTTGGAGGAAGAGCGACAAAGGGATAAAGAGGATGAGAACGAGGGGGCGAGGCAGAACTGACAAGAAACGAAACGCACAAAGCAAAAAGTTCTGCCACTTCCAGTTGAAGATGATATTTAGTGTTGTCCTTTTGTTGATTTATATATAATTATAATGAATGTTTTCTCTCAAAGTCACCATGCAGTACCATTTTTGGCCTGCGGGACGGATGTTTGACACCCCTGGTTGACAGCGTATTGCACTTTCTCTCTACAGCGATAATGTGATAAAATAACATATATCACTGATCATGACTGAGACTGAGGGCACTGACTGTTTGTAGGTAACCATGACGATGAGGATGGCAGGGATGCAGCACAGGATAATGATGATGGCCAGAGCCAGTAGAGCTCCTTCAGTGTAGCCCACAGCCTGAGCAGCTTTTTTCACACTGGCAACGACGTCCGGAGACCGGATCTCAAGGATGCGCCCTCCTTCGCCGAGGTGTGGCTGGAATTCCTTGTTGATTTCCAGCACGTTCCCATCAAGGAATCTGAAATTGAACAGACATCAAATAAAAAGGGACAGGGGACAGAGAAAGACAGATAATAACTCCAGGATTTTGTGTGTTTATCCAGACTTCCTTTTACAACTACAGCGATCTTAACCTGTATAAAATGGAAAATCACAACAGAGAAGAAGGCACTAGAAGACACTCCCAATCCATACCACTCTCTGTTTGCCTTATAGCTGCGTAAATCTAAGGTTTTACACAAATAACTAAATATTTTACTCAAAAAGTAAAGGACTGGGGGAGATCGTGATTATAAATATGATAATTACTCTGATGCTCTTAACCAATCAGAGCCGTTGGAATTATTTGCACGGAAAGGAAAAAATACTGGGAGCCACAAAAACTTTTTGACATTTAATGGAAAACTCTATGTAAAAACAAACAATGAAATAAACATAAAGGAAGTGCCTCGTAGACAACAGAATGACATTTCCGCATATGAAAAAAAAGTCAATTTAAAACATGAACATTTACTTAAAAATAAAATGCTAGCAGTTCCTTCTTGTAATTAAAGAGGCTTCTGAGTTTTGCTGTCTTTTTTGCAAGTTTTAACATCAGGGGAAGGCGGAAAAATAGATTTTGCAATCATCCACAATGGTTTTGCGAGTCTATTGTCAACCCTAAGGAGAAAGTTGACAGTTGCCCAATTGTCGGGGCTATATTATAAGGAGCTGCCGTCGGATTAATTGCACAAAGCGCTTTCAGAGAAGGGGACGTCTGAGTTGTCTCCTCCTCTAAAAGTGTTCCGTATAATAAATAAATGCACACATCTTCTGAGAGTTTTTTGTGCTTTTTACTTTTTATCCACAAAAGTCAATGCGAGAACAATCTTTTATGTAATTTTCTTTTTTTTTAGAAACAAATAAAATGCTGTTTTTTTTTTCATTTTTGCATGTACCTATTTTGGTGTATTTTATATATATTTTTTTTATACATTCTTTTTATTACATTGAAGAAAGTCAATGCTGCTGTCATTTTTTAAACTGATGCTCTTTCCAAAGTAATTAATTTCATTATATCGTTTTTAAGGGTTTTTTTTTTCGTTATTGTTGATGTTCTCTTTGCTTTTTTGCTGTTTCAAATATGCAATTGATAATTATTTTTCATGTTCTTGGACTGACTATATGATAATGCTCATTGCCACTGATTGGCAGCTTTACATAAAGCACATGATCGTATAACTATATCTTATAATAAAGTAAATATATCATATGTTCAAAAAGAGGGGTCTTCCAAAGTCCTGGGATATCTCAAAAATAATAAGAGTCTGAAAGGTTTGGAAAATTAGAAAATGTGTCTGCACTGAGACATTTAATAAACAGGTCTCATCAGAGTCACTAAAACAAGTCTTGGTGCTCATTGAGAACTGGGTCTCTTCTAATGTGAAGCTTAGAGAATCATTAAAAGTTTAAAAAAAGGCTTTAAAACACTTGAAAAAATAAAAATAAATCTACGTACCTACATAGCACCAAATGCTCCACAGAGAGTTGGTCACTAACAGCTACAGCGACACAGCACTACTTTAAAAACATCGTGTGCTGACAGTAAGTTATTCAAGGCCGGTAACCATCTGAAATTTTAATATTACACAGTCCAAGTGTCATATTGTTCACATATTTATTTTTATCCTTTTATTCTGCCCGCGTTCAAATGACAGACTTATATTCTTTCATTATATCATTGTCGTTATGCTACCCTTTATCCGTCGTTTCACTTTGTTTTAACGGCCCTGCAGCAAATAATTGGCTTTTAAACACAGCGAAGCATAGGGGAGTGTGCGTCTATAAAAAAAAAAAAAAAGCACTGCACCCAAGGTGACATGGGGACACTCAAACCTGTCCGTCCTTTTCTATCACTATTTGTGATCTGACAGCACAGTGGTTGATATATACCATGTCATTACCATGCTATGTTGTCGGATGCATTCTGCATGCATAAAGATCTTTTCCTCTGAATTAAATCTCCCTTCTGACAGTACTTGTAATAGGCTTCACAGTGATGTGGCCTGGCTCTCTATGTAGTTAAATTAGCTTTTTTTTTCTATAGTGAAATGTTTTTATCAGTCGCTATGTTTGTATCTGGAGGAGAAACAGAAATGGAATCACGCTCGTGGTTAATGCCTCAAAACCCCTCTCCCTACTTAAAATGCTCGTGGTCTTTGCTAAAGGTCAAGGACACAGATATGATGCTAATGGATTCAGCACATACATAGGGAACAATCAAATGCCATTCGAGTGATGGTTTTCCCATTGAACTGGAGCCCAGGACTGAGGCTTTAGTCACAGTCGGGGGTCTCAAATACTGGGCACTACTTGAACTGAGTCTTTAAAAATATGCATCCTGGCTTTTTTGTTCATTTTTTTTAAGGACTTTTTAGGTCTTTATTTAACTTAAAAAATAAGAGTCTAAATATATGTGCACTAGAATCTGTTCCAGGAGAGTTGTCTGGTATAGGTAAAAAACACTCATTCATTCATCTTCAAGCAGTCTCTACTACTGTCACCCAAATCACACTGCTCCATATTGTCTGCCTTTCTGTACATCTGGATGATGCTATGCTCAGCTGGGGGTTTAGAACCTGAAGTCCAAGTCCACTTCCCCAACCACTAGGCCACCACTGCATTTTTTTATGTAGTATTAAAATATTTCACCATACCAACTACATTGCATTAAACAAAAACTAATACAAAGTATGAAGGTAGATAGCACTGATGGTATCTGGTATCATCTGAGCCCGATACTTCCTTAGGTACACACTTGTGGAGACACCAGATCCCTAAATGGTTTCACTGGAATTCACCAGTTTTGTGTTTATTGTTTATTTAAAAAAAATAAAATTCCAATGAAATACATTGTTTGAAAGTTCAGCTAATTTTTGGTTCCGCTGTAATAAATACACAGATGGTATCTTTATTATTTTTAATTGCTTTTTGATTGTGTTATTGATTTATCTTATCAAAAATCATAGCTCACAGTGTCAGTTTGCAGACTTTTTGCACAAAACATTCCCTTTCAGAATGAATAAATGTAATAATAATAATAATAAATACATTTTTTCATACCAAAAAGGGGGATATTTGCTGCGTGAGTCTCAAACAACTACAAAAGACTCAAATGCAAATCTGCAAATCTGCCACTCACTACAATATGGAACCACAACAATAACCATAATAATAATGCTAGCAGGCTTGAAAACAAAGCGTATTGTAAGCATGAGATTTATCTCACACCCAGAGCAGTAAAAAAAAAAAAAAAAAAAATTCACATTGATTTGTAAGAAAATGTAAAACATTCAGTTTTGGGGATGTCAGTATTCACAATGGATAAAAAAAAAAAAGGAAAAAAGAAATATGTATCTATATCTAAGTTTAGTTTAATTGATATTTGCTGTAATTGGCTTTTTTTTCCAAGAAATGTATTTCTTGTAGGGAGCATATTCGTAAAAACTTAGCTAAATAAATAATAATAAAAAAAAAAACTTTTGCTTTCTAAACTTGGGAGGTTCAAGGTGTACTAGGTAAGCTGATTACAGTTTTATTTTAATAATTTAATATTGTAATTTTAATAATTCAATAACAGTAGAGTTGAGTGTCTCCTCTGTCTGCTGCTGCCTCACAGACAAGTCTGGACCGCAGCAGAGGTCTGAGTAGTCAATCATCAGAGTTGACACTGATGAATACAGACAAAAATGCTGTCAGACATTTAAGGTTAGGGAAAATCTGATAGAGATGGATGAGGGGCTACAGTTTCACAATAAAGGTTCAAAACTTTTTTTCCTGATTGGCGCCAAACAAAAGGAGCTTATTCGCCGTTGGATGTCTGTGGACAGTGGTTCCACAGCGCGCCCTACAGATGCACTCCAGACAGATTGAGACGACTTCTGAATGTCCCCAAACAAAAAGCAATAAAATGCATTGCTGACAATCACTCCATCGCTCCTGGAACAGCCTCCGAGACACTGACATGACGGATTGATGGACTGATTGTAATACACCCATGCCTCACTCTCAGTTTGTCTGTCCCCAACCTTAACCCACCCTGCTCTCTCTTAAATCTGCTGCTTTCCTGTGACATATGACAGATTCTGTGCACTCGCACAATAATCAAAGTCTTACAAAGGACACGGAGGCTGTGAAAAGGCACAGGTTCCGGAAGAGAATATGCCAGAGGGTTGGTAAAAAAAAAAAAAAAAAAAAAAAAATTGCTGAGTCACTGTATGAACATATGAAAAAATAAAAAAGAATGCTGGAAAATAATAAGACCTCAGGCACACACATAGAATTTCAGTTGCAGAACGAGATGATAGAAGGGGGGGTCTACTCACTTGAAGAGCTCCTGGCGGGAAATTGCCCTGTTCGTGACGGGGTCAATGGCGTAAACCATCAGGTCCGACTTACTGTAGTCCTCCTGCTCAAAGCCATCGCCGTGACGACGTGGCCCAATAGCCTCTACGATCACTTTAGCGCCAGGAATCTGGTCCTGCACATGACGTTCCAGGATACTGTATTGAACAAAAAAAATAAAAAAATAAAGAAAACACACTCATTCATCCACCTCAGTGGCAACCTGGTGGAATTGAACCTGAAGCCTTGCAGACCTACGTCCACTTCCTCAACCGCCAGGCTGAAAACACACTCAATGCATTTTTCTCTAAAATACAAACGTTGACCCAAAAGAAGTAAATAGTAGTTACAACAGCCCACCAGATCTATCAATCATCATCATAACATACAGTAGTTATTTATGTTCACGACATCTCTGGTTTACGACGTCAACATAAGACGTTTCGTGGCTACGTCGCCCTCTCCCACACGTTTATGAAGATAGTATTGTTCCATCATCCTGATGTTCCACTTTTAAACAAATTTGCGCCAGAACTTTTTGGCGAGTAGAACAGATGACTATCCTATATGCTGATGAAAGCTTTATTTACATTAGGTACATAAGGCCATGGGTTGCGCTTCATTAGCTTTCCTTTGTTTGTGTTTTTTTTTCCACTTATACATAATATCAATGTTGAAATGCTTCAAATTTGCCATCATCTAAAGCAGTGGTCCCCAACCTTTTTTGTACCGTGGACCGTTTTAATGTCTGACTATATTCTCACGGCCCGGTGTAGCAGATATAAACAAAATAAAATGATAATATCCGCATTAAAAACTGACATGAGCAAATACTTTCTGCCCCCAACAAAATGCAACACACTCTGGTCGCTGCGGTAACATTCAAATATACCTTCAAAATAAGACACAACACAAAAACAAAGTGCATGAAAATACTCACGACTCAGAGCAGCACTGAATCAATGGGAGCCCTGAGCTTGTTTTGCTGTAACGAGACGGTCCCATCTTGGCGTTATGGGAGACAATGAAACCCGAAGTGTGCTACTTAGGTCCAGTTTGTTCCGTAATTTTGCTTTGGTTGATGCACTGCAGAAAACCCTGCTTCACACAGATACGATGTGCAACAGGGTTTTCAGTGCTGTTGTGGCGATCTCAGCCATGACTTTAATTCGGGAAAAAAACGTCAGAGTTGATGTCTCGAACAGACGTTTAAGGCCCCCGTCACTTACGATCTCCAGGAGTTGATCTTTTTTTAATTTAGCTGGATGTATCACGTGACTTACGGTGTCTAGGACTTGACATGCGTCAAGTGAGACGGCTGTAACAGAGAGATTCCGGCCACATTTCAAAATAAAACATCATTAAGACTCGGACAATGAATCAAACAAATTATGTGGATTTTTTTTGCTTTCTGTGCGGCCCGGTACCAAATGACCCTCGGCCCGGTAATGGGCCACAGCCCGGGGTTTGGGGACCACTGATGTAAAGCACCTCCTCTTTGACAGAAAAGCTTGCAGTTAAGGTGTACAAACAATCTGCTCTTACCAGTTACCTGCACCTCACTACAACTACGAAACATGTGTCCTTACATTTCAAAGTGTTTTCAAATATTTCTTAGGTTCCTGGTTGTTCCATTCCTTAATATCTAGCAGGGATTTGCCCAGAACCAACATAAGAGCCTCTTATCTTAAGCACTACATAGAAGTGTTTGTCCCTGGGGGCAACTGCGGAGTTGGATCTTGGCAAAGTGGGGCTACGATAATCCTTTCTTTGGCGAGGTGAAACATATACCTTAAATTATAGCCAATAGCAAAAATCCTTGCTATCCCCTATCTTTGCCAAAAAGGATAAACGCTTTCAGTACTCAGGTAAAATGGCCCTGCATCATCACAAGTGCTGTGAAATACTGTGCGCCCTTCCAATGAAATCAAGGCAAAGAGCCTAACATGACGAATGTTGGCGTTTTGAGAGCAATGTCACCTGTGTGGCAGAGACACCGTTGGCTGCCTAAGAACTACTATTTACACTCATTTTCCCCTCAGTTGAGCTAATGGGTCTAAGCACTGTGCCTCACACGCTGCCAAAAACCATTCAACAGCCTCATCATTAATTAAGTTCAGGCTCAAAAAAGAAGAAAGACTTAAATTTATCTATATTTGGCCTTGGTTTTTACAAGGCTGTATTAGATCCAAAAATTAAAAGCAGCACATTTATTTTTAATTTAATGTTGTAATAATGGCGATAGACCCCATACCTTATAAGTTCCTCCTTTTTCTCTTCTACCAAACTGGGTGGAACAGTGGAGACGACAACTTGCATGTCCAAAGCGTTGACTACAGATACCTGTGGGGGGCCGAATAACAAGAAAGAAAAGACAATGAGAAATAGAGGTAGAAACTGACCGAGCCATTGTCCTGTAATTGTCAAGTATGAAGCCTCTAATTGGTTACTTGTATTGCTGAGTCGCATGTACGAGGATCTAATTTTGATCCCACTGTTCAATTTTTAGGTAACTCTCTGTGGGCTCCAGGAACTTTCATTTGAAATTAACAAGCACCACGGTCAATCTCTGTCCTGCTGGACTGTACAGAAAGCGTACCAGAAACCTCTCCTGACATGTACGCAGCTTAATAACCGACCATATTCTACCTGTTAAATAGGGAACCTTACTCGGACTGTAGCTGGAAATTGGAAGTAAATTAAACTCAGAGAATATAAAGGGTTAGTGTCCAAACTGTGAGTCGACTTAAACTGGAAATGGAAAAAAACGATTAGACCACTCTGCTGTTTTCTTCAATTCTCAATATTAATCTAAATACCTTGTTCCACTAAAGGTTTATCACCTGGGGGAAACAATGGACACAAAACCATGCAATGACTAAAAGTACTGTATTTGTCAGTACAATGTTATTGCTAGTGATTTTTGTCACTTGTCAATAAAACCATGCAAAATGGTCAGAAATCAGCTCTGAAATTAAACTGAATTATGACCCTTTTTTGTTGTTAATATATTTGTCCGGATTAATGTAGATTAAGTGGAAGCAGACTTTTAAATGGACAGGAAATTAAAGAAAGAGTGGTCTAATATTTTTTTCCATGACTGTAAGTTTTCCTATTTGCAATGCTCAAGGTTTTGGGTTCACATCCACAAAATCCCAAGTTGGAATGGTCAGGAATGAATCCAAAACCAGCATGGTACCAAAAGAATTCTTTCTTAAAATGAAACTAATCACAACTAATCAAAAATTGTTCTGTTACTAAGCTTTTTGAATAAGTCAAATTTACAATGATATATAAATGGGCCCAATGACAATGACAATGGTGACAAGAGTGTCAATAAATGCATGTTCCAGAATTAATAATATTATTACATTAGCAAGTCTTATTAAACAAGTGGTTCTAGTATTATTAATAACTCTTGAGGTAGCACACAGTTGGTGAGCTACTTCAAGGTTAGTGATGGAGATGAAGCGTTCATGTGAACCATTGATTTATCCATTTATTTAGCCAACATCCTCTAAGACTTTGCCTATGCCTGGTCTAGAACAATACAAGATTTAGGTGGCAACTCCAAGGCAAAAGGAACGTTGCCTCTTTCATGACATGCCACTTTAAGCAACTTTAATTAGATGTTTACAGTCTACAGACAGGGTTGGATTAACACTTTCTGAGGCCTGGAGCTAATTAACAGGATGAGACTCTTCATATCAAGTCCTACGCATCATCCCTGAGTTGAACCTGCAGTTCCATGTCTTTCCCACATACCTGCATGCATGAAGCCAACAACAACAAAAAAAAAACCTGTCAGCTTTATTTTGACAGTGGGTCATCATAAAGTGTGGGTGCAGTTGTTCTGAAGTTTTTTCCTACCTACAATATTTCCCTACACTTTTTTTTAAGGAGTGATAGCAATTTTATTATGAATATTAAACACCCACAATACCTTCCTACCACACACACAAACACACACACACGCACACACACACACACACATAAATGTTTATAAAACATAATTTTACTCTCTTGACATCAGCAACTTGTGCCCCCCCTGGTGGCGAGGCCCAGGGCTGCAGCGCCTTAAGTCCTATCTGTTAATCTGACATGGTCCACAGACCACTACATTCCTACGCCCAGAGTTTTAGTACATGTACATGTCCATGTTTTTTTTTTTTTTTTTTTATTGCTACTCACCACCACGTCAGCACTGTTACTGAGACCTTTTCCATAGTCGTCTGTGGCAATTACTTCAAACTTAAAGTAGGACCTGCGCATGTTGCGAAACTTCATCGCGGACTTAATGATGCCCGTGTAGATCTCGATGACAAAGCTGTCCTGGCCCTCAGCTGTAGGCGGGATGATCAGGCGGTACGCGTTTGCACTGTAGTTCCCTGTGTCCTTGTCAGTAGCCTGTAACCACACATCGTAAGAAAAGACCCAAAAAAAGATCAGGGTTATACAGTATATGGTGGTGGCACATAAGAATATTACAGGATGTAGTGATGAGGTAATAATCCTTGTGGTTTTATCTCCGTTTTCCAAACACTCTACTGTAGTGACTCCCTTTATTTTTCTGTGGACATCTGTCGAATAAGAACCTTTTTTTTTTTTTAATATCTAGCGCAGACCATCAGAGCTGTTGTTTACCCTCTTGGGTACATCATCTCTTTTCTGCACATCCATGATTTGTATTTAATGTGATAACTGGTTTATAATAGAACAACTTAAGGCCCGCAGGCTGCTGCTGTCTCACGCTGACTTTTAGCATTTGTCACGGCAGGAAAGCAAACGTGAGGAGAAACTACTTCGCGTCCGTCAAACGAATAGGGGATGTATGAAGTTCAACTAAAAAACTCAAAGGCAAACAGCGGTCACATGTTCAGAACAGACGATTGCACATTGCACCATTCCCCATAATTAATGGCAATAAATTAATTTACTATATAATGCTTCACAAACAGATGCACTAAACTGCTCTACAGTACAGAATTTTGTACTTTACAAGTAAATATATATGTATGTGTATATATGTATATATGTATATAATAGGACTGGGTATTGATTAAATTTTTCTAAATCGTTTCGATTCGATTCACAAGGGTTCGATTCAATTCACGATTCGCTTCAGTTTTCGATTCAGTTTTTGTCATATCAAATATAGTTCAGTACCAACGTTATTCTCAGAAGATTCAAAGCTAAAATTGAAACTTAATCCATTTGCTAATAAAAAATGTATTTTTTTTTACATTTATTTCCATCACAAATTTACTCAAGGCAGTCATATTAATCCATCATGCATTTTTTTATTTAACATGACTTGAACCAAAATTACAAGGCGGACTCTAGTTTTAGATTTTAGATTTTAGTGCCATGTTGTTTTTACATTTGTTTTACGTGCACGTAACCACGTAATCACCTGTGTTGCATGAGCTCACGTAAAGTTGTTGGGAAAAGAAGGAAAAAAAAGATCGATTTTTGGATTTATGAATCGATATCATCCTAATGACAAAAAAAATCTATTGAAATCGATTAATCGATTTTTTTTAACCCAGCCCTAGTCTATCTATCTATCTATCTATCTATCTATCTATCTATCTATCTATCTATCTATCTATCTATATATATGTGTATATATATATAGATATATATACATATACACATACACATTTACATATGTGTGTGTGTATATTTTCATATTTTAAGGATTTGGAATCCATATTTTTTGGTAAATCCTATCGTATCCTATCGACTCCTAGCTTATTTTCTGTTGTGTTTTTTGTCATTACTACTCATCTGCAGTGTTGTATTACACAGCATCTGTTAGAAATCTTTTGTAAAATACAAGTGTTTTTTTATTGATAGCTGATGCCGTCCTTTGGTGAAATGACAGTGCAGGCAGTGAGTGGCCCTGCTGTAGACTATTATAGAAATGGAGATGTGTTTATTAAAGCAGCATCTTGGTAGTTCTTGGCAGAAGTATATGTTGGACAACCCTAAACAACCTTTCAAGGTTTTCCACTCTACTCAATCTCGATAGGGACTGGCACGATATAAAAGGAAGAAGAAAAATCACAAACGACTCCATGTCTGCGCTTGATGAAACAACTTATTATACAGGAAATGATTGAAGCAGGTTTTGCGTTATATCATCAGCGTAAGTGTTTAACTGATCTTTACTTTAAAAGGAACACCGATGATTAAAAGACCATATATAATTATGGTGTGAAAATGATTATCACTTTAGAAGTACAACAAATGACAAAGTCATGATTACTGACAAAACGTAGAATGATAAAATAATTAACTATAACATTTTAATTGCATTATTTAAGTAATAAATCTCATGTTTTAGTTTAGTATGCAAGTTCATGGGGAAAAAAATAAAAAATTGCAACTTAAAAACAATAAAGAAATTACTATATCTTTATCCTGACTATAGTATAGCAGTATAGTATAGCAGTGGACTTGGGTCCACAAGGCTGCAGGTTTGCCTTTAAGGTAAGCAGTGTGATTTGGGCTGAAATAGTGGAGTACGCTGCCCCTGAGAACTGGTAATGCATAAGCAGGCTAAAAAAATGAATGATAATAACAAATGTTTCTTGTTAATACAATTAATTTTAATCGTCCTCCACTTTGATTGACTGAAAACATTTAGAAAAATCCGGCTACAAACTATTTTGGTGATAAAAAACATTGATTTATTCGTCTTCATCACCATTCATCTTCATCCTCTTATCTGACACTGGGTCCCAGGAGCAGCAGTCTCCACCACTGCCACCCAAATCACACTGCTACATACTTTCAGTCTTCCTGTGGGTGGTGGATCAGGTGGATTCGAACCTGAAGCCTCACTTCCTTAACCCAAAATTACATTTTTGTTCTGATAATAACACATAAACCACATTTTGCTGCGTTATAAAGAACACATTTTCACATCATTATCGTCCTATAGTAAAACTACTGCAGTCAGAGATGATTTTGAGCAACTTTGAAACAAGTGCTTTGATTAAACCACAAAGGGTTTGTGATGTTATTCACTGTCTTTGTAGCTTTGTAGAGTTCTGAAAAGTAGCACTTCTTTACGAGGAGTTAAACTATGATTAAAAGAGGTTCAAGTGATGGCGGAGGATGGTAACAGTTCCTATGAGAACTTTGTGAAAAAAAAAAGTGAAAAAAAAAAGTTTTATAATAGAAGTTTAAGTAAATTTAGCAACTAAATAAACGCATTGCCTTATTTATAAGATGTCTACCTTTAATACTTTCTGTAAGTTATTAGTCCACTGGGACAAACAGCCATTAACAATTATGTCTAGACCTAATGTCAATTTAGAGAAGTCACAATATTGCTAGGACAATTTTTTTGACTATGGAAAAACCTGGACAGTCCGAACACAAATTGCATTTACTCAAGTTACCATAATCGAGAACTTTTTATGAGTAATTTTAAAGAAGCTTTAGGTAAAGACATTTTGTTGATTTTAGTAAAGTGGATTTTGATTGAAGTATTTTCCTTTGTTACAGAGTATCCCTGAAGTAAAGACTCGTTGTAGGCGTTTTCCCATTGAGTATTTAATAGTAACTTTTACATAAAATAAATTAAATTTATTTTTTTTTTACCTTGAGTAAAAGATAAATAAACTATATATAACTATATATAACATTTAATTTATCACAATTTTCAAGGACTTATTCCACCTGTGGTTACTCCCAGATCTAAGTCACATAAATTCCCTCGATGTCATTTGATTTCTAAACATCCTGAATCATCTTAATTCTGTTTCTCAGTAAAACAGCTATTTTTATTTCCTGGGATGTTGGGTGATTGTCTTTAATGCTCTACTAAATCTAGTATTTCTCCTCCACAGTACAAGGATCCGTTTTATATGCTAAACATTAGTTGACGTAATAAAGATGGACTCGCATGGTTTTATGGAGTCTTTGAGGTGAGCCCGTCCTTCTAAGACTAAAATATTATTGGTTAGAAAAAAAAAAACAACTGCAGTTAGAAACGTTCTTTTTCTTGTTTTGGGAATATACAAGAGTTTGATTCTTTTTTTTTTTTAGACCAACAGAAGATTTTGAATTAATTTATTTTATACATTTTGATTGATGTAGTTCTCATCTTCACATATAGACACTACCTGACTCTATTAATGTCTGCTATGATAGAAAATATAAAAATAAATTTGGAAACATTTTCATTAATGTGACCGTCTGTAGCCTGATGATCATGTAGATGAAACTGCTTCTTCCTAACTGAAAGGGCAACTCAAAAGCCAGACTCTGCGGTAATAAGCATTGGGGGAACAAAGACATTTAAGGTTACTGTTATGAAGGTCAATACAGTAGGTTTTTAAAGAACGTCATTTCAACAGAAATTCCATATAATTGAAACACTAGATTTCCATTTTTCTAGGTGCCCATGTTGAAATCCCTTCCCAGCAGAGTGTGTAATGTCGAGCGGTGCAGTGTGAAAGTTGCCATGAAAGGTAAAACCCAATGAAAAGCTTTATGCACCACTTGCTGCTCATTAAATTCAGTGAATTAAGTACATGGTAGAAATGAGAATAAATCATGAGAAAATCCCTTATCCACACTCGAAAGTGGGGATCAAACTTTTATAACATAATATTTAGAAGAGCCTCAGTCACAGTTTGCTAAAAAAGAAAAAAAGGTTGATAAAATTTTTAAAAATTATGAAGCTGCAATATGACTGTATTTGAAATGACAGATTTTTAATAAATTAGACCTAAAAGCAAAATAATAATGTGTCTCCCATCACATTCCAGAATTTGTTGATCTTTTCTTTTTTTAGAGTGTAGGATTTTAATCATGAATCAAGGAAGAGTTTGAGTAATGTTCTGTGCCTGTGCTCGTGCAAGGTAGGCCATAAGGTGACACCTATTAATCAGTGGTGGGCAGTCAGGGCAAGCAAAGCCTTCTCTGCTGGTATTTATTATTTTTAGATAAAATTGTATTATTATTTCCTTATTAATATAAAAATCGTTTTTACAGTTAAAGTTGGATAAAAACGTCGTATCCAATCGTATTGCAGCTAGGTAGTGTTGTCAGGTTCCATGCAATCTGCCACAGCTTTCAAAAACAAAAGCAAAGGTTGTGCCCACTGTCAGTGAATGGGCACAACCAGATTGGCCAGATTGGGAGGCCAGTGGAAGCTAGCTGGCTTTGTTGTCATGTGATTTGCTCGTGTCCCGTGATTGGATAAGCCCTGACAACTGTGCAGGAGTATTGGGCAACTGTACACATGGACATGTTTGGCTGTAACCATCACTGTGTCCAGCGCCTCTGTTGAACGCTCATTGTCGGTATCGAAACATATAAACGTGTCCAGCAGAATTTTTGGGCCAGACAGACGCGGCTTTCAACTTTGGGTTAAAAAAGAAGTTTGTTGTAAAAATCCTGTCCATTCTTTCTACGTATGATTGTCCTAGACCAATCCGACCACTGATTGATGACAGTCCATCGACGTGGCTGTCTCCATGGTTTATGTAACGTTACCAATACAGAGGAATTCTCCCAACAGTCTTCTACAGTGGAAGAATTGGATTCTTAACAGTGCTTTGTACTTATGCACGATGGTTTAGGTTCATCTGACGTCGCTTTGCGAGAAAAAATAGTAATAAAAACGTAACGATCTGTATTTATTAGTTTCAATCCGAAAACCTCTGGATGGGTCCGTTTACCGAAAACACACTTGTTTTTATTGAGACTTGGGAAAAAGTGGATTAAAAAAAAAATCTTAAAATTCTTATTAAAAATTATGCGTTACTGGCCAATATTCAGAAGTGGTCGAAACGTTAAATAAAATATTGGATAAAACCACACAGATAGTCAACTGTGCTTTCATGACCATCGCCTGCGGAAATCACACAGATCAGCTTACTCTTATCCCACCTGCGTGTGAACAAGCCAGACAGCAGGCAGATTGAAATTGAGGAAGAGATGTAACAAGTGATAGGTGGGGAGATGAAACTGTGCTGCAGCTAGCAGACCGGATGAATTCTCCCACCATGGCTGCAGGATGAATGTCAAGGCAGCAGATGTGAAGGGAGCTCTTTAGTTCCTTACACGCTCGCAGGCATGGTTGGGGAAAAAAAAAAAAAAAAAAAAAACAGAAGGGGAAATGGTTTTCCTTACCACTATCTTGAGCACAGAGCTGAAGATCTTCGTGTCCTCTGTCACACCGCCTATGTAGAGCTGCCTGCTGAAGACAGGCGGGTGGTCGTTCTCATCCAGCACTTCGATGAACACCTTGGCTGTGTTACCTGGCAAGAAGTGACAGGAACAAGACTGGTGTTAGTTCAAAGTGAAATAAGTGACCATTTGATCGAGGAAGTGGTCCATCCCACATCTGGTCAACCACAAAAATAACGCTTAAACCGACTCCATTGATATAACAAAAATATTATAATGTATTAAAATGATCACAGTATAAAACTAAAACAGACCAAAATAATAATTGCACTAACATTACAGACAATAGTGGAGTTATAGTTATGGAGCTAGACGATCTGGGTGCGTACTGATATTTCCATCCCTTAGGAAAAAAGAAATATCTTATTTATTTACCCTATACGTTACCATGAACCACTCTAATTTAATTGTTCTTAAAATTGTAAGTTGCTTTAGATAGAGATGAGTGGGATTAATAATATTATTTTCCATTACTATTGTTTTCGTCACAAAATAAAGTGTAGGTGGTCACCCATCTATCTGTAGCTGAAAGGCACCCAGTAAAACAAAGAGCTGTTTGTTTGATACCAGATCTTTATCATAATGACTCCCGATCGATGTAGTAATAATTACTTCTGGGACATACAATAGCAGACACTCTTCTTACCATCATAATTGCACTCATTAGAATATCATTGCAAGCGTATTGACCCACTATCTTTCTGGGCACCTGGTAGTGCTCCCATGGGAGCACCATGATACTGCTGTATGGTGTGTAGAAACAGGTTCTCATGAAGTCCAGTTGTATAATGACTAAATCAATGAAGGAAAAAAAAATGCTCTGAGTAAGGTATACTATTAGCTAAACTATACTAGAAAAATGATGAAATATCAATATCTAAGACCAGTCTAGGTTACCCTATCGCAGGGATTCTTAACCTTTTTGGCACCGAGGCCCAATTTTTTCAGTGTCAAATGACCAGGGGCCCTTAATAATCGCAGTTTGTTTTTTTACGGCCCTCTAGGGGGCGCCTGCGGCCCAACTTTGGGCCGGGGCCCAATGGTTCAGAATCCCTGCCCTATCGTTCTTATTCTGTTTTCCTTCTTCCAATGTTCACTCGACCTAAAGCATCATGTTTTAAAGTATATGTTTTGGTTAAAGACATTTTTTTATACTATAACTAGGCGTTATAGGGAATCTTTGTCGCAGACACAATGTCTCTGTCAATGCCGTGCAACCACAGGGTTAGCATCCGAGGCAGGATTGAATCCCGGTGAGGACAGTTGGCAGATGCCCCATGCTCGCCACCATCTTTTAAGCAGGTGGTGTCAGAAAAGTTACCACAGGGATAACTGGCTTGTGGCGGCCAAGCGTTCATAGCGACATCGCTTTTTGATCCTTCGATGTTGGCTCTTCCTATCATTGTGATGCAGAATTCACCAAGTGTTGGATTGTTTATCGTCAGCTGGTTTTAGACCATCGTGAGACAGGTTAGTTGGTGAGGAGTTGTCTCAATGGCACTTCTGGATTGCTGGAAGGTTCATGAGGGGCAGGGAGGTTCATTAAGGGGATGGTACGGTACTGTTTTATTAGGGTGGAAGCCATAAAGACTGCTGCCTGAAAACCGACAATTGCAAGGTGGATGAAAATGGAACAATGGAACTCCACGGATGAATGGGGGCAGAGGTGGCCTAGTGGTTACGGAACCAGACATGGGTCCGAAGGGTTCTATATTTGATTTCATCAGCTGCCAAGCTACCACCGAGGTGCACTGAGCATGGCATCGTGCCCACACACTGATCCCTGGGCGCTCAAAGCTGCCCACTGTCACATTTCTTTGTGTGCGGTGGTGTGGATCACAATGACGAGAAGTTTGCTGTCCTTTCTTTTCCATTAGCCAATCCCTGAATCTTGACTGAAACCTCAGGCCACACTGTGATATGTTAAGCAAACAGTTAGCACACATGTGTCGTGTATAGAGCGTAGATTCTGGGTTTGATTCCAAGACTATTACATGCTCAGTAAATGCAAAAGGCTGTCTGTTTGCAGCAGATTTTCTGTGAACACAGGCAATTACCAAAATCAATAAAGTTCTAATTATTAATATCAATATTATGAGGTAGTTTGAGGACGTTTAATGGTGATTTGACCCAGAGTCAATGTCTCTGTCATTGGTGTGGATCTCCAGGGTTCACCTGCTGGACAAGTTTGGATTTCAGTTACAGTTGACCTTCTTTCAGAGGATTTACATCTTGCAGGAAGGTTCACGAGGGGCCTGTACAGTGCAGTGTGATTTAGGTGGCAGATGTGGAGACTGCTGCCCCATGACCCAGTAACAGATAAAGGGATAAAGATTGATGGACAAATCATGACTTTTAAATGGAAAATATTTTTAAAGAACACTGTGAAATACCTTAGTCGCACTGACAGGAACACAAAGATTTCAGGGAAGCGGAAAGTTCAGTGTTTACGATGTTCTAATGGAGTGAACCTCTGTCCGATCTCACGTTGCTCGCTACTAACACACGGAAATCTATTCCATCCCAACAGGGGGTGAAAAAAAGTGAGCAACATTAAGGAGCAGTTTTTCTTCCAGTTGCAAACACTAAGGCGTAGCTGTAGGTGGATGATTGTCCCGGGGCTACGAGACAAATAACAATACAGCACATCAAATTACATTCACTACCGGTGTAGTGAGTGGCACAGGGGAAACAGGCCGCAGAGTGAGGGGAGAATGAAGGCAGAGAGACAGAGAGAGACAGATTTACACTGATGTCTCTCTTCCCCAGTCTGCACCATCAACCCCCCGACAGAACCTACACACAATGATTGATGACAGGACACAGTCGGTTAAGGCGATCCTCGCACTGGTGCATTAGCTTCTTAAATGTAACCTCTTCATTTCTCAAGTGTGCAGTGTGCAATTTGTACACGTGGCTCCGGCGCAATTAACAAATTAGACCCTAGCAGCTCTAATAATCCAAAATCAATAGAGAAGGTCTAATGACAGTAACGACGTTCTCCGTCATCACCCATCGATTACTTTAGTGGTACTATAAGAGAGACAAGTGGCAGCTTCATGATTTGCTTCACACCGTTAGAAAAGACTTTGTCTCCAGCAGCCTTTGACGTTAAGATTGAAAGACACATTTTTTTCTTTCGTTTCCGTGGCCGCCTACAACCTCATTTAACACCAAGTGGGTCGTACCAGTACAATCGTAACATGATTACCCACAAATAACAATAGGTCCATGATTTCCAATTTGTTGTCATGAAAATACCTGCAAATCTATGAGAAAAACGTATTCAATGCAACATTTTGAGGGCATTGCTGGGGACTTTAACCACACTAACATTAAGACAGTTCTCCCTAACTTTCATCAGCATGTGGACTTTGCAACAAGGGGGGATAACACGCTAGACTTGGTTTACACTAACATTAAAAAGGCCTTCAGAGCTCCACACCTCCCACCTTGGCTCTTTGGATCGTCTCTCTGTTATGCTAATCCCAGAATACCAGCCTGTGCTCATCAACAGGAAAAGCCTGTTATGAAAATGGTTTGAGCATGGACGGAAGGAGCCATGTCAGCAATGCAAGACTGTTTTGCTCACTGAGTGGAACATCTTCAGGGAAGCAGCAATGGATGGTGACCATGTAGATGTGGTTGAGTATGCTGTATCAGTCTCAGGTTATGTCCAGTGGAAGTGACTACCACCAAATCCATAAATCCATGCTGCTAAATTTCTACAATGTCTCCCAACCATGCTCCGTTGTTCATCGATGACACAGCGGTGAAGGTCGTTAGCAGCACTAAGTTCTTAGGGGTCCATATAACACAAAGACACCATGGACTGGTCACTCTACACCACCACCCTGGCAAAGAAAGCACAGCAGCGCCTGCTTTTCCCTGTGTCGGATGAGAAGGGTATCCCTGACCCCAACCATCCTTTCCACCTTCTACAGAGGGACCATTGAAGGGCCTGCTGACGAGCTGCATCTCGGTCTGGTCTGGGAGCTGCAAAATGTCCGACTGGAAGCCTCAACAGAGAGTAGTGACATTAGCAGAAAAGATCATCGGGTCGCCACTACCTCCCATCCAGGATATCGAACGTAGACGCTGCGTTAGCAGAGCTAACGTGATACATTGCGACACAACACTACCCCAACAAGAACAGTTTCCTTCCCTTGGCCATCAGACTCTTAAATACAACAAACAACCAAATATCTATCTGAATCTAAAGGTTTTGTGCAATTACTCCTGTGTATGTGTAATATGTATACTGCATATATATACTGTACATCAACACTTTTTTACTTTTGTGCAATACTCTACATTTGTACCTCAGCACTGTTTTATTGCTTATCACGTATCACATCTATATTTTTACACTGCTGCACTTTGGATTGGTCTGCATATATTGTAATAATATCTCAAGTAATTGTTACCACATGGTTTATAAGCTTTGTAGTGAACACTGTGTACTCCAGTTGCCGAGCAACGGCATTTCGTTGCCAGACCCACTGTCGTGTTTTCTGTACGATGCCAATAAAGGTACGGTAGTCTAAGTCAAGTCTAATTTTCAATGTCCTGTCTAGTGAGACAACAGTATTTCTTTTGTAAAGAGCAAATCAACTAATTCTATATATTTGCTGCTTTTTGGTGTTAAGATCGGAAGACATTGTAAGAATCTATTGACCTAACAAACAAATCTAAATGCAACTTTGAAGGATGCAGAGCTGGATTAGGTTAAACCACGGAGGAAATTAGCAGAGACATATTCAACCCAGTAGTACCCAGGAATAACCCACAATATAATAATATTCAGTTAAAATTATTAGGGTTACTTGTACATTTTATTTTATTATTTTAATTGAAAACCACTCCCATCCACCAGGTGGCAGAGGTAGCAATCAATAAAGGATGTTAAAGCTCAATATTATGAGTAAAGGGACATAAAGGAAAGCTGGAACAAATGGTTTGAAATATATATATATGTTTATATATTGTAAAACTACTTAAAAACATCTGAGAATTTTCACAGACATACTAAAAAAAACAAGTGTCGAACAAGAGAAGATTCATATATTCACCAATATGTTGCTAACCACAATATTAGATACTTTGGATGGGTCGGTCTCTGTCAAGGAACACGTGTTCAGTTGTTGAGTTCTATCATTTAGTTGTTTATGCTTATTATGAATAACTTTAATGTAATTTTCACAGTGTTTGGAGAGGAAATGAATAAATGGAATGACATGGATCATTGAGCTAATTGTACGTGCACTGTTTACGGACTGAACAAATGTTAGAGTTTAAATAACCGCATGTCATATTTAAGAAATAAGTTTCAGATCTGACAAAAGAAGATGGATGGATGGATGGATGGATGGATGGATGGATGGATGCTATGGTCGTGAAAATCCGGTAGGTCTTAATTGAACGTCCCCTTACATACATTTATTTATGTTAAAATGCCATTTATTTTTTTAAAGAAACCAATTAGCAAACGTACTGATAATAAATCCAAAATCTGATTGCATCTTGGTGGAAAAAAGAACACTTCACTATCAGAGTGGTAACATAATCAATAGATCCTCCAAATAACAATCAATAAGTAACTCATAACTCTCCAGGGAACTTTATTTTAAACAATATAATTCATAATACAGATATTCTTCTTTTAATTTTAAAGAAGAAGGGACCTAAAAATAAAACTTTGAGAGTTTTCTCTTTTTATACATTTGTATAATTTGCCATTTTCTTTTACTCTGCATCCCCTTAAGGACAGCCCACCCCGTACTTTGAAATCACTGCTCTAACAGGATTACCACACTTGAAACCGCGAATGAAGTTGAAACAAAACAGTGAGTCAGTGCAAGCAGTGAAAGCGCTGACATTTCTCACAAGATTTTTTTTTTTTGTTTTTTTTTTTTTTCCACAGAACTTAATCACAATTTCGTTATGAAAAGCAAAGTCAAACCGTGAAAGCCTTTGAGGAGAAACTTCAAGACATTTATGATGCAAGGAACAATTATCTTTCCGGCGCGTGTGCGTCTGAGCACAGCCAGCGTAAAAACGCAATTGATTCTTGGAGAGGGAGCGCAAAGTCAGGTAGGATGTAGTGTGAGAGGGAGACCAGAGATTTGTACGACCCAGATATTTGACAGAGACAGTGGCCCTCTATTAACTCAAACATTACTATGATTAATGTTTCTGTCACTCTTCCTTGTTTTGGGGGGTGGTCCGCCTAGATTATAACAAATGGGTCATTTCCTCCAAGTTAGACCGTTGTGATGAACGTGGACACAACAATTTTACAGATTTATGAGATTCTTGCTCAGACACGCTGCAGTGAGGGTCCAGATGGATCACGTTTTATTTTTGATTCTCCAGTGATTCAACATTATTGAAAAAAAAAAAAAAAATGTCATTTCTGGTAACCGTACTGATCAAATTACCATGTGTAAAGTTTTTATCATAAATTTCTGTGAAAATTGTAATGTCGCATTATTAGTTTGTCATGATCCTTTGTTTCAATTTATTCCAGCATATGTATGCAGCACTTTTAAAATCCATTTTGTCCACTGTAGAAGACCACAGGGAGAATTCCTCTGTATCAGTAATGGTATGTAAAACCAAGGAGGCAGCTATGTTGACAGACTGTTGTCCTCAACCAGCTACTGGATTGGCCGAGCATGATTATGGACGCTGGCCTTCACCTCTAAATTATGGCCCGTCTCCCCCTGGACCCAATAGTCAGTGGACTGAACCCAGGGAATTTGCTATGGACTATCACCCATTATGATAAATAGAATTGTTTTTTCCTCTTGCTACTGTCTGTCTTCTCGTGGCCCGCCTGTCTGTCCCGGGTGAGGACCCCGTCCACTGCCTGTAACTCTGAGGTTTCTTTCTCTTTTTCCCCAGTAGGGGTTTTTTGGAAGTTGTTCCAGTCCAGCACTAAATGCCTCAACATAAAGAAAACAGTTTTTTTATGTGACATACTCTTTTTAATGTATTTTTTATGAAGTTATGTTTTTTTGTAGTGGTGGTAGTGGCCCAGTGGATGGAGGATTGAGCCACTCTGATTATAGCACCTACACGACCAAAATCACTTCCAGGGGGCGCAACTCCCACAGAAAGGCTCACAGTATGGTGCAGTATGATTTGCAATCCAGTAACGGATAAGAGAATAAAATGTTTTTGGCGGCACCTAACAGTAGTTATGGTGAAATCAAGCCTCATGAGGGATTGAACTACTTGAGCCAATTGGTTCAAAAAGGTTAATTTCTCAAAGCTTCATGTAAGCATGACACCACCTACTGGCCATGTGTATAATCACAGGCAACTCAATTTGGAGTAGATAACGTGTGATGCATTGATTTGTTTCTGTCTGTCTTTGGTTCAGGGGCGTGGCCAGACTCCTTAAAATGGGTGGGCCCTGAAAAAATTAGGGTGGGCCAATCCCGAAGTATTATAGCCAAGTTTGATCAGCCCTCTCATTGGATTGGGTGGGCCTGACTGACAAGTGGGTGGGCCGTGACTACGCCTATGCTTTGGTTGTAAAGGCTTTTTTTTTTTTTTTTTTTTTGCTCCCTCCTCAACTCTTCGAACTATGTAAACGCTATCCAAACTCTCCAAAATTCTCAACTGAGTGCAACTCTCTTCCAAAAACTTACATTTTGATCAGAGCCCGGGGGGGTTATAAAACTGTAAAACCTCACGGCAAAATCTGAACCACCCCCTGTAGCAACCACGTGATACAGCCAGGCAGGGAGGTTTTGGACATCAACATTTTGGCCCCTCCCGTAAACGAAGCAAGCCTCAATGCGCGCATCGCCTCGGCACATCTCGTAACATCACTACCTAACAGCATACCTTGCATAAACATGGACACAGCCATCTGGGACAGAGTGTAACAGGAACCCTTGCATTATTCTTGTTTAAGTAAAGAAAGGGAACCTTTTCCATTCCACTTACCCTATATTATTTTAATCATACCACCGAAAACACACTTTTTTGGCCTCATTAAACACTCTCTTAGCCATCCTAAGGTCACAGGTTCAACTCATGCTCAACTGCACATAGCACCATTCCTGTCCATATAACTTCCTGTGGACTCACCACCCACAGGAAGGCTCACAGCATGCACCAGTGTAATTTGGGTTGCAGTCGTGGAGACTGCTGCTCCTTTGATCCATTAAGAGTTACGAGGATAAAGATGAATCAATGAAATTCTCTCATTTTAATTCTATTTTTTTAAGTAAAAGTCTGTAACAGGAAATCAGTAGTGCTTGACTACCAATGCTTTAAAAAATGAAAAAAAAAAAAAAAAAAAAAAAGAAATACAGCTTTAAAATCAGCTTCCTGTCACATGTGACTGTGAAACCAACCAATCAATCACAGGTAGTGAACCTGTCGTCTGTCAATATACAAATGGAACAGTGCCGAGGAGAAACGCAACGCTGCGTAAAACGCACGGCCAAGTTGCATTTACTGTGACAAGCCTTTTTTTTTTTTTCTCACTCGGCTTTATCTGTAAGGGCAGCTGAGCAGCATAAGCATAAAAAAAAGGGTCTAAAAGGATGAGATGGACATTTTTATTATAATAACCAACAGTGGACGTACTGTATGTGCAGGAATCTGGAAGGATGAGAACGCTACTTGGAGCATAAACCTCTGCTCTAAAAATAAAGCTGAAGTAACAACTGAATATATGAGACAATCAGCTGAGAGTTGAGAGCACAGGATTGACAGGAAAAAACTTTGCAATAACCCGTGCAAAAATCTAAATATTTAGTGACTTGCATTGGCTTTTTGAGATGCAGTGGCTTTCTGATCTTTTTTTTCTGCTAGACAACTGTTTTTTTATTTTTTACAGGTATCTTCTAACCAAAAACCCATGCACAAGCCCATGTCTCATTATTATTAAAATAAAAAAAAAAATTAAAGGGAAATCATAGTGGCTTTGTCCTTAAAGGTCTTTCTTTTTCAGTGGTGGCACATGGGTTTCCCAACTCCAAATATCTCATCATCCTTCCTCCACTGCATCCATCAATCTCCTACCTGGTAGCTCCATCTCTAGGATCATTCTTCTACCAACCTATCCACTGTCCCTCCTCTGTCCAAACCATCTCAATCTGTCTTCTCTAGCTTTTTCTCCAAACCTTCCTGTCTGCGTTGTCCCACTAATGACCTCCTTCCTGATCCTGTCCATCTGTAACTCGGCCACCTCTCGCTCTGCCTTCTGTCTTCTTGTTACCCACTACTTCTAAAACGCCGTCAGCTGTTGTCTCTTACTTTTGGAAGGAACGCGCAGATTGGCCATTACCACCACCATGGAGTCGGCCTGCACCCTGAGGACGTAGCTGGTCACATTCTCATAATCCAGAGGTTTAGCTGTGGAGATGACGCCTGTCCTGTTATTCACCTCGAAATGACCTGAAACACAACACAGCAGCAAAATAAATGGTCTTTGTATACATGAAAAATAAAGTGCATAATTATTGACCAAAATGTAAAACACTGTCATATAATAATAGTCCTATTTTTTAAGCATGGCTACAGAATTCACTGTGTGCTTATTCATAGACTTTACAAACAGACACAAGCATTTTTCAACATAAGGTGCAGACTCCCCACAAAGGACCAGCAAAATCTGATGAAAATTAACTTGATATTCAGTTTTCTAGGTGATGAATGGAGAAAAATACAATAATTTGTCATTGGTACAGTCTTTTAAATGCTTTTAGAATATATATAAAGCCTCAACTGTGAAATTTGTGTCTCCACTTTCTTTTGTTTGCTGCAGTGTTTAGAATGGTGGACAGTACAAGTGTTGCTAGTGTACTAGTGTGTTGTAGATCCCACATGAAACCACAACGTCCATCCATGTCCACGTGGGATGCGTGTGTTATGGGCTTCGTTGATCCGATCTGGAAAACATACCCAGTTCATTTCCTTCCACAATGGAGTAGAAGATGGTCTGATTGATAGCCGCAGCTAGAATAGTTCCCACTGATGTACCGACGGGAGCCAGCTCACTGACCGGAGAAAACCTGGACAAACAAAACAAAACAAAAAAAAAAACATTCAAGCTAAAACCTAAACCAAAAAAATTATATTACATTATCTGTTGTAAAGTGATAAATCTATTTAATTCAGGCATTTCTATACCCAAAAAATATCCAACTTTTTTTTTTTTAATGAAATACTATCAACAGTTTTAAGCACACAGAGGTTGTACAAGTCATGAGGTGGAGAAATAGTTTTTGACCCTGATCTGATCTGACCCTGGCAGTAACAAAGCAGGAATCTAATTTTCTGTTCAGTCTTTGCATTAACATTCAACTGCGTTCATTAGCTTTGGGCAAATGAGATTGCAAATATAAGAAGAGAAGGTTCAAGCAGCTGAATTAAGGTTTTGTAAATTAAATGGACTTTGGAAAGTTTCATGTAAAAAATGGCAGCTTTGGGTGTTTCCTGGTTTGGCAAAGAGTTATATTGATTATGTTTATCTAATTTTGGAAAGGTGTCAGAGGAAGATAACGACAACACTCATTCACTTTACATCTAATGTTACACTATGCTCCTAAAGAAAGAGAGCACTGCATTAGTTCAGAACTGAAAAAGCCTTTTGGAAGAGAGATGAACTACTTACTAGAAGACGTAAAGCTGCCCACTAATTACTTTGTGATTCATTAAAGGCAGAGTTGACATTTCATTGTGTGCAGTGGTGTGGATCACAATGTCACGATAAGGAGATGTTGGCTTTCCTTCCCTCCTTCCAAAACTCTTTCACCTTGACAATGACCTGGGATCGGTACCGGTACGTGGGTGAATTGGTGCTGGGCTGGTTCCTTTTAGCCCCATCTGGCTATTACTTCCACTTGATCCATACCCATATCAACAAAAAAACTGACCAATAGAATGGCTAGGATTCCATCATCAATAATGCAACTATATTTGATTTGGAAATATTTTCTCGGTGAAGACAACAACAATAAACTCAAAATGATGCAGAGTCATTGATACAAGATTCTAACTTTTTATACTGGTCTGGTTGCAGAAAGTTATAGGCTGTGTGCACATGAGAAATCCTTGTTGTACCCATGCACAGTTAATTCGGGTAGGAAGATTTTATAGGTAGGAACATTTTTCAGAACACTGGAAATGAAATTTTATTAAGGGGTATATATCTGCCTCAACTTAACGACCGGTCCGTGAAAATAGTACGAGCTAAAGCACAAAAAAGGTTGGGGATCAACACTAGATGACTGAGAATCTTCCCTGACTTGCTCGTTTGCTGTTTTCTCAAGTGCATTGTAAAATTTGGAATTCCAACTTTTTATAATAATATTTAAAAATCCTCCAATATTTTCATTATTTTCATGATAAAAAAAATTCAACCTGAAAATATAAAACTGTAAGAGCAAATAATGAATGACAAGATATTGGACACGGCACTGAGCGCGTTCCTCAGCCTGTTTGGGACATTTTGGCACCTATCAACATTGTCCCTCGTCTGTCCACTAGCGGTTTACTTTGCTGTTATTTGGTATGGCTGTAAAGTTGCCCTGTGGTTGGTGAAACTTTAACCTAATTTGATTTACCACAATGTGTCCCAAATGCTGCCCCAAATTACAGTTACTCCTCCATCTTGGCTTCTACCAACATAAGAAGAGTCTTCATTACATGAAATGCATTCACCTTCATACTAAGTACAGCTGAAGAACAAGCATGTGCTTGGAATGAAGTGAAAACCCAAACACACCAACAGCTTGTGTAGCTCATAGAATAGAATAGAATAGCTGTCTCTTATACACATCTCTCACTGACGCACTTATTTGCCAGGTAAACACAGACATGTGGAACACAACAGCGAAACAACAAGGAGTCATGTAGATTCCCGGTAACGTCTGCGGAGTAACTGTCCATAAGAACGCGGTGAGCGGCTGAGTCCTGACCTGAGGTGTTAGCCGTCCACTTTGTCCAGCTTGTGTCTTGGAATTTGTCTTTGGGATGAACCAAAATTTCTGTCTCAGGTTCTGTTGCCTGGTTCAAAATGTACGTGGATCTGATGCCGATAAAAAATTTGCTTGAATTTCCCCCTCTCTACAGGCCTTTTCCAGATCCACCCAACAGGAGGGACATGAAACACCCCTTCCTCCTCACCCACAAGATATAACTTCTGTTACTACCCACTGACAGTTAGAACTGAAGAAGCTTATTGGACGAGAGGTGAAACCTGGAAGAGAACTTCCATCGACTAAATAATAATGATAATAAATTTCATTTAAAAGCACCTTTCAGGTCACTCAAGAACCCAGAGACTCTTTACAGACTGAGCTAAAACAAACGAAACAAGCTAACAAACAGAGCATAAATAACAGTTAAACAATAAATGGAATCAAGTTAAGGACGGTCTGATGGACAGAGTCGGTGTTGCGAAAGAGGTTTCAAGGCATTTCAGAGCTGGGGAGTGGAATGACTGAAAGCTCTGGACCCAATGGTGCTGAGGTTGTCAGGTGGGACAGAGAGGTGGGTGGAGGAGGAGTGGTGAGGTGATGACATTTAAAAGAGCAGAGAGCTAGGGATGGACGAGGTTGTGGATGGCCATGTATCAAACAGGAGGAGTTTTGTAGGTGATACTGTATTTTATATGGAGCCAGTGAAGGTGCTGGAGGACAGGGGTGAATTGATGCTTGGTTGGAGTCTTGGTTATGATGCAGACGGCTGCATTTTGGACCAGTTGGAGTTTGTGCACAGACTTTTGAGGGAGGCCAAAAAGGAGAGAGTTGCAGTCGTCTGGACGGAAAGTAACGAGACTAAAGACAAGGACAGCAGGGGGTTGTGAGTAAGGAAGGGGTGGAGTTGCCATCAAAAAAAAAGGGTCATACATAATATCTAATATTGCGTTGGACCGCCTTTAGCTTTGATTACAGCACACATTCCCGTGGCATTGTTTGGATAAGCTTCAATGTCACAAGATTTATCTCCATCCAGTGTTACATTCATTTTTCACCAAGATCTTGCATTAATGATGGCAGAGTCTCCAGCACAGCCCAAAGATTCTCAATGGGGTTAAGGTCTGGACTCTGTGGTGGCCAATCCATCTCATGCTCCCTGAACCAGTCTTTCACAATTTGTGCCCGATGAATCCTGGCATTGTCATCTTGGAATATGTCCGTGCCATCAGGGAAGAAAAAATCCATTGATGGAATAACCTGGTCATTCAGTATATTCAGGTAGTCAGCTGACCTCATTCTTTAAG
>JAFBJS010005186.1:40143-53041 GCA_016785265.1 Paraplagusia blochii
ACCTGGTCATTCAGTATATTCAGGTAGTCAGCTGACCTCATGCTTTGACCACATACTGTTGCTGAACCTAGACATGACCCAATGGGAGTCTTGTACCTATTTGCTTAGTTTAATCCAGGTGGTGACTTGTATCTTGCGTATACATTTTCACAAATGAGTCGCGTGTATATTGATGTTATTCCACTTGCCACTCTAAGGAGAAAATCTCAGCTAAAACTGGGTTAGCATTAAATATTCTTCCCAACTTCCACTTTTATCTGAGTGTGTAACGAACAGCATTGAAGCATTGAAATGCAGAACTTTGTGTCACTAAAATATCTGTGTCATTGCAATCAAACGCTAAACGGGGCTTAGATACAGCAGCCAAGGTTTATTTTATATCTTCGACCGTCACAGATGTCTAATAAAGTTTAAATGATAAACCGTCCTTGCAAACAAACCTGCTGCAAAAAAAAAATCCCATAAACCATGAGACCACATTGCTTTTGCCCCAGTGAGTGTCTCAGTGTGACTATGTAACGGCGGATTTTACAAGTGACAAATGAACTGGTGTCTAATCATACTCATCATGAGGATGTTACTGTTGCCACACTCTGGTGAAATTACAGCCTCCATAAATAGCAGGAAACTCGGTCTTGACAGAGAATCAGTGACGGTTGATGGGAGCTGATAATGTCATCTCACTCTGGCTCTTCTTGGTGTTTGAGCGACCGTTCTCTAGCTTATTCACTCAACTGTGCATTGTGAATTATGAGTTGTTCCCTTGTTCCGTTTCAATATCGGAATTCTGGGGAGTAAACTGTAAAAACTGCAATACCAAAAAGGTACGAAACAACCTTCTCTCCACTTTCTCGTTTCTATGCTTCTTTTATCAACCACATTGTAAAGACACTCTTTACAGGACACTTCCCCCGTATGAGGATAGTGATTGAGTGTCTTGACAGGAGCAGAAATGCATTTGCTAAAAGAAGGCACAGGTGTTGAGACAATAAATGACACTGTCTCCCATGTTCATTCAAGTAAAGCAGCCCACTCGGTAACTTTCGCAGACAGTTGACAGGTCTAATGGCCACAGTACAATATGTGTTTACCCCTCTTGAAGTTACAGAGCCAAAGCATGCCAACAGTACAGTCTTGAAGGGCACTGAAGTAAAAGAGCCATATATCCATCCTGGTGGTGACAGTTACTGTCTCCTGTAGAGAAAACAATCCCCGAGGATGCATTGTGTTGAGGACAGTATTGGAAAACCTCAACCATTCTCTCGGACAGGAGATGACGTGACGTGGCATGATGTTGGTGGAGGCAGTAGTATGGAGTGAATGCTGGGAGAAACCATCAGCAAAATGGCTTTTCTCGGAACATAATGGATTAGTAAAATGTAAAGTTTTGTACATAAAGTACATGTTCATTTTTTGGCTACATTCAACCATTTTGAGTAGTCTATATGCAGTCGTGGAAAAAATGATTAGACCACTCTTTCTTTAATTTCTTGTCCATTTAAAAGTCTGCTTCCACTTAATCTACATTAATCTGGACAAATATAATAACAACTAAAAAAGGCTCATAATTCAGTTTAATTTCAGAGCTGATTTCTGTCCATTTTCCAAGGTTTTATTGACAGTGACAAAAATCACTTCCGTTCCTACATCACTAGCAATAACATTGTACTGACAAATACAGTGCTTTTAGTCATTGCATGGTTTTGTGTTCATTGTTTCCCCCAGGTGATAAACCTTTAGTGGAACAAGGCATTAAGATGAACAAGGAATTGAAGAAAACAGCAGAGTGGTCTAATCATTTTTTCCATGACTGTATATATATACATATATAAATATATGTATGTATATACAGTCATGGAAAAATATATACCTGTATATATATATATATATATATATATATATATATATATATATATGTGTGGTATATTAAAGCTTTTTGGTCACAGGGATGCTTTGATTGGTAACTATTTCTACTTTAGTTTAAAGAGCAAAGCAACTAAATAAAGGGAAAACCATCAAATTATCTTAAAGTTGCAATTGTCACTAAAGATCTCCAAAGGAGTGCTGTTAGATCCTGAGCAATAACATTAAAGGATAATAGTAATTAAACTAGAGATGTAATTATCTTTCAAGATGCTAATTACTGGGCTAAAGTGAGAATCATGTATGTATTGAGTCAGACAGTATAACATACATATATAATGTAGGTATTTAAATATTCAATTTATATAGGTAATTTATATTTCGTTTTCAATCTAGGTAGACCACTTCAGCCTGGTCATGTGAACGTAGCTCACAAGACAAAACATTGTGGTTAAGATATATTTAAGCACCATCTTAACCATAAAATAACTAAGAAATCACTTATATCTTACCTAATACTAGCTCCCCTAGTGGCAACCACCTTGAAAACCACTGGTCTGTGTAGAGACAGAATGATGGATGGATGGATGCATGGATGGATGAGTATGTCAGTGAGTGAGTGAGTGGGTGGGTGAATGGATGGAAGGAAGGATGACAAAAATATATAGGTGGATGGATGCCTAGATAGATAGATAGACAGATAGATAGATAGATAGATAGATAGATAGATGGATGGATGGATGGATGGATGGATGGATGGATGGATGGATGATGGACGGATGGATGAGTGAGTTAGTGAGTGAGTTGTCGGGTAGGTGGGGGGATGGTTGGGTGGAGGGGAGGATGGATAGATAAATAGATAGGTGGATGGATGGATTAATAGATAGATAGATGGATGAATAGAGAAAACACCGTTCTTGCCTCTAGCGTGGCACCAGCTTGTGTTTTTATGTAATGTTCTGCCTCAAGCAACCCAGGCATTTAGATCATCGCACCATCTCCTAGTTTTCAGAGCTCATGCACCCAGCAAGACTCTCGAGAGACCTCTCCAACACTGCAATGTCAATTTTTTTGCATTTAATGTTATTCTTTTCCTTCCCACGGCTGCTTCCTTCACAGATGACCGTAGCGAATCGTCTGCCTCCCTCTCGCCCTATCCGTTGCCTCATCTACTGTTAAACCAACCATTTCTGTTCCTTCCTGCACTACATCCATAAATCATCCTTTTTTCTTTCCAGAATATGAAGTTTCTCTCTTTCGAGCTCACACCCAAACCATCTCTTCTTTTGTCAAACACTGTCAGATTTTTCAAACTGTCATTTCTTCCTATAATTCTGACATCATTCTGACGCAACAGAGGACGATGTCTCTAAAAATGCACCTTTACTGATAGTGTATAGCGATGGGTTTATGAACTGCAGTTGTGTTTTACCTACATTGAAAAGAAGCAGTTCTTACCATTATGAACACAGCTTCTTTATGGCCGTGAATAAATATGACTAACACCTTAAACTACCCTAAACAAATAATAAAAACAATTCCTAGAGGAAAACTCTGTTAAAATAAATCTGCTCCTTACCACGCCGCCACCTCCATAAACTCACTTTTTGTTTAAGCGTCAGTCTGTGCTTTCATTTCTGTAAATATCTCTGCTTGAGTGTAGGTAGAGTTCTTCTTCTACTCCTTTTGAGCTTATCCCGTTTTTCAGGGGTTGCCACAGCGAGTCAACAGTGTCCATCTCACCCTGTCCTCCGCATCCTCAACTCCAACTCCAACCACCTCCCTCACCGCATCCATAAATCTCCTCTTTGGCCTTCCTCTTCGTCTCTTACCTGGTAGCTCCATGTCTAGCATTCCTCTCCCAATATAACCACTGTCCCTCCTCCGAACATGTCCAAACCATCTTAATCTGGCTTCTCTAGCGTTTTCTCCAAACCTTCCTTTCTGTGTTGTCCCCTTGATTACCTTGTTCCTTATCCTGTCCATACTTGTCAAGATAGACAGACAGACAGACAGACAGACAGATTTTTGTCACTGTCAATAAAACCATGCAAAATGGCCAGAAATTTATTTAAATATTAAAATATTTATTTATATGACTTTAGATAGATAGATAGAGAGTTAAAGGTAGAGTTCATGTCAGAAAAAAATGTTCTCCGTAGAACGATGCATTTAATATTAAATTACAGCTTGAACTGTCTTTACTTACCACGGGTGAACTTTACAGTTTATAGGTTCGGTTTGCCAAGGAGAGCAAAGATGCCAGTGGGAAGAAGGTAAATACAAAGATAAAATAAAAAGGAAGTTGCACTTCCAACAAGTTGTGAAGCAGTTGTGTTGGTGTGAATGTATCACAAAGCCTGAAAGAGCTGAGTCTCTGAATGTACAGAAAATCCAGCCGCTGGAGCGAAGAAAATCAATTAGTGCCTCCTTTAAAAGGTCAAGTAGTAATTTACATCCAGAGTCAAACTGGTAGAAAAACTATAAACTTTAAAAGGACTTCATAAAGATACAGCCACAGGCGGTATTACAAACTAAAACTGTTTTCAATGCCTCAAATAAAATCCCACGTGTGGTGGAAGGAAATTCCCACCTTGCTGCTCCGACATTACAGAGTGGATAAAGGAGTAAATGCAACAGAACAGTTGCAGTAACCTCCAGCAACCATCAATCCATCCATTATCTACTGCTTGTATTTCAAGGTCGCAGGGTAGGCCTGAGACCGTCCCGGTGGATTGCAGGAGGGGGCGGGGTTCAAACTGGACTGTTTACCAATCCATCGCAGGGTAGAGAAAAAAAAAAAACAAAACAAAAAAAAAACAACCATTCACAGTTACAACTAAGATCATGAGATGGAAAACAATTATTCGCTATGGCAACCCCTGGAAATGGACACGCCGAAAGGAAAAGGAAAAGACGATTCACGACTGAGATCAATAAAGAGAGTGCATTCAACCTGGGCTGTGGGAGGAGATGAGGAGATCCATTGAAATCCTGAACGCAAGCTGAGAAAACACGCACACTTAATGAAGAATGGATCGAACTAATGATCTAATACTAATTAGTATCAATCAATCTGTCTATCTGTCTGTCTCTATCTTGAATTCCGCAGTAAATATGTTCCTATTTCATCATTTCAAAGTTTCAGTCCTCATTTCCAATGCACATGAGACAGATTTAATAAGTAATTTACATATTCTAACTTGGGTAGCAGCCACTGAGACCATGTAAATGATTAATGATGTATTAATTAGCCGTCAATTAGGGTAATTCATTTATCTTCTCGCACTTAATTCTGTGCAGGGTCGCAGCAGGACTGCGGGAGTTAAGCTTACCAGCAGGTGGGTGCAAAGTCCAGGACAGTTCACCAGTCCGAGGCTGCGCTAATTCACAGAGACACACTGTCCTATCAGTCACACTGGTCCATCTAGAGTTAATTATCGATGTAAAATAGGGGTCACCAACATTTAGAAATCTGAAAGGCTACTTCAGGGGCAATTAGTAATAGGAGCTCATGAGAACACTGATTTAATTGGTGCAGGGAAAAAAAGACTTAACAATCTGGAACCCTGGTTGATTGACATTTGTCGTACAGAATGGGACAATCTGTGTTCTCTATGGTAAATACTGCATATTCCATTCCACCCTGTCCTCTGTATCTTCTATTCTAACTCCATGTCCTCCCTCACTGCATCCATCATCTTCTCTGTGGCCTTCCTCTTTGTATCCCACCTGATGACTGACCTTCATTCGTCTTTTCTCCAGTCCAAACCTCCACCTCTCCGGGATCTTTTCTAGTTGCTGCCAACTCTCGTTACAGATCATCAACAACCATGATGATGGAGACTCCTGTCTGACCTCATCTGTCAATCTGTCCATCACTAAAGCAATCAAGATTGGGGTTAAGGGCCAACCCTTGATGCAGTCTCACCTCGTCCTTAAAGTCTTCTGTCCTTCCAACAGCACACCTCACCACTGTTGCACTGTTCTCATACATGTCCTGTACCAGTCTAACATACTTTTCTGCCACTCCTGACCTCCTCATAGAAAACTACAATTCCTCCGTTGGTACCCTGTCATAGGACAAATCTACAAAAACACCATATAGCTCTTTCCAATGAAAATATAAAATTTAGTGTTACGGATATTGATAACAATAACACATTTGATATCCTTTATTAAAACCTATTCTCTGTTCTGCTAAAGCAAGTCAACATTTTCTATCTCTCCCTGTCCTCTGTATCTTCTCCTCTGACTCCAACTACCTCCATGTCCTCCCTCACTACGTCCATAAATCTCCTATTTGGCCGTCCTCTCTGTCTCCTACCTGGTAGTTCCATCTCTAGGATCATTCTTCTACCAAAATAATCACTCTCCCTCCTCTGAACATGATCAAGCCATCATAATCTGGCTTTTCTAGCTTTTTCTCTAAACCTTTCTGTCTGTGTCGTCCCTCTAATCACCTACTGGTCTCCTTTATAAATATAATACATCAAATTACTCTTTACAAACCATTTCCAAGTCCCCACACATATGCTGCTGTCACAGAAAGTAAGTAATGAAAAGCAATCACAAAACAATGATCCCTGGGCCTGTTTAGTTGAAAACAACAGTGATCTATTCACAGGTATTGAAGAAAGACAAAAAGCAAAACGAAAAAAGATAATCAAGTGCTTTTATTCCATAGGAAACTACCATGCTGGAAAAAAAATGACTAGAGGCCTTTGTAATAAAGAACAAATACTTTATTGCTTCAATTTTAAGTTGCTATTAGCTTCAAAACGGGCTAATCTGGTAAGATAAGTAGGTCAAAGTTGTGTAAGATTTAGTAGGCAGTAATTTATTTGCACACAATGACGACAAAAGGCCTGAATGGAACAATAAGCACCGTGTCAGCCAATATGGTATTGTTGCACAGAATTACCATCCGGTCATTTAGTACTCAAGAGGAGAATGGACAGAAAATACTTGGCCACTGGTGGATTGGTTTGTTGACCAAACAGACCATCCGTCGAGGCCCGGAAAGTGTAATGAGGCAGAGCCACAGATGACATCCTGCATGTTTTACTGTCAAATAACTGCTGATGCCTGAATAATCTGTTCCAGCACACCAACATCTGGTGTTCTCAGAAAATCATTAGTAGCCCTTTGAAGAGGAGACCGCTGGACCAAATATTAATAATGGAAATAATGGCGTGTTGGATGGCATCCTGCGAAATTACAGACACTGCCTCTGCATTAGTTTACATGTCTCGATGTTCATGTCATGTGGACATAGAATAAACAAGTTATTCCTAAGCACCGTGTCGTGTAACATTACATGCGATGATAGATCACTATTTGTCCGGGGAAAATTATGCAATATGACCTAATTGGTCCAAAAACAATAGCTTTTTTGCAACATTTTGTCCTGCATACTGTTACAAAGAGAACATCTGAATACTCTAATACAGTGCTTCTCAAAGTGTGGGGCGGGCCCCCCTGGGGGGCCGCGGTGCGGTGCTGAGGGGGGCGCTTGTGAATGCTTTTTTCCCGCCGTACTACAATAAAGTGTAATTTCACATCCTTGTAAGTTGAACTATATCTCTTTTTTTTGTTTCTTTACGTTAACAAGGATACGATGTTATGCAGAGGTGTACCTAGAACTATTTTATAGACAAATGCTGTTATTTATAGTTGCGGCGGAGAGTGGGTGGTGGGGTGTGCGGGCGCGAATTGTTTTCTTCTTGCTATGGGGGGGCGTAACAGAAAAAGATTGGGAAGCACAGCTCTAATAGGTGCTAATAGATGTTCTTCTGTGACTTTGTCCCAGTTTCTACAAAAAATATTAGCAATGTGTTCAACTAAACAGGCCCAAATGTCAGAGTTGGTAGGACGCTTACGAAATGTGACCTAAAGATCAGATTTTGTTTCAAATAATTTTAATATACATTTGTTTTGTTACAACCTCAAATGTAAAACTTTTTTAGATTTTTAGTCATCTCTCTTAAGTGTGGAAATAAAAAAAAAATGGGGTAAAAAGATAATAGAAAAAAAAATATGTGTTCATGTTTATAATATATATAATATTGTTGACATCGCTGACATGTTTTTAAATTACACACACACAAAAAACAATGCATAGTTAGAAAAAAGTGTAAAAGTGTATTTTTGGAGGAAGGTTACTAGAATGTTTTCTTTATGGTTTCAACTTATTGTCATCTGATCTACAGCTAATTATTGTCATTTATACAATGCTGCTATTGTTGGCATCAATAATATCAAACCTTCACATAAATAATTCATATTACTTCAGTACATCTGAATAAAATATTTCCACGCCCTTGGAGTACTGTTAAGAACAAAATTCTTCTACTGTTTCTGAAACACAAACTGTCTTGTTATTTTTTTGTTCCTTTTTCCACTTTTTACTGATATGTGGAACATATTCGATGCATGTGACTTGGAATCCAAAAGTCTGTCTGGCTACTTTGCAGATACAAGCAAAAGGTCAGTTTGCCTTTGGTGTTTCCAGTGTGCGAGGCTGAAGTCTATAAGTTCACCATGTGCCAATACCAGCCTTCTGAGGAGCAAAAGAGTTGCACGCATTTTTAGCTTTTTGGAGCAGAGTAGAAGTCTAAGAAACGGAGTGGGCAAATACAGTTCACAGGTTAGCATTAACGTGCCTAAACTAAACACTAGGATACAATAAAAAATGTATTTTCTATCAACACATCACTGTAGCCCCCTTTATAACCCACAAGTGTTACTCTTAAAGCTGTTTACCAACATATGTTGCAATCAGCTACAGTAACGACGGGGATAAAGTTGGATTGTGGTTAGGGCATTAATGGCGGTCTGCATTTTTATAGGTCTACATTACTGCAAGGTTACTACAGTTCTGCAGCTGCCATTTAATAGTTAGCTGTAAAAACAAATAAAAAAAAAAAAAACTAACTATATTACAATGCCCCTGTGAATGATTTTACCTCCAGCAAGAAATATCGATGAATATTTTTGGGATGGAACACTTTTTGAATCTATAAAAAGTCTATTACAGACATTACAGCGAAGGAGAGGAAGGGTTGACAAAGAAAGAGGAACGTCAGGGCATGTCTGGTGGGATGACAGTGAAAGCATCACTTGATATACAGTAGAGTGGGTCTGAAAAAGACGGTGCTGAGAGGGAGTTTAGCCCGGACAACAGGTATACAAAACACCACCACACAAGAAAGCTCAGTACAAGAGAATGGGATTTGAAAAGTATGACCGTGTTCAACAATGGCTTATCCCCTCTTTTGCTTCCACTTTTCTTCAGCTGAACACAAGAGTGAAACAATTCCCTTTTCAACGCGGACTTAAAGGACTTCTGAGGGTATTATACGAGTCTAAGGTAGACCTATGTTTCCAAGGTGAGGCTGAAAAAGCACATGCAGTATGCGTAGCTCACAATCATTGTTCAGTTTCGCAACGTCAGGACTAACAGTTTTTTCTAAGGACTAACGTATTTGGCCGGGGACCTCATGTCTCCCACCCCCAGAACCCCACGGCTGTAAGCTGGACTCAGGAATATTCTGTGTTCTCAACCAGGGACTCTGCCCTTGTATTGACACTGCAAGGACGTTAAAGAGCTGTAGTGTAGATAACCTGTGTAGATAAACTGAATTTGATTTACTCCCTGCTGCCCGCCTGTCTGTCCTGAGTGAGGACCGCCCCCACTGTCGAGGTTTCCTGCATTTTCCCCCTTTTTTTGGGAGGCGTTCCTCAGCCGGTCTGAGGGTCTATAAGGTCAGAGGGTATTTTCCCGTTTACTTGCTCTTGTTTATGATCCATTGTTGTTTCTAAAGTGCCTTGGGATAAAAGCGGTTCTAATTTGGCACTATATATAAAATTGTTGAACTTATAATTAAATGGGAATTAAAATACATAAACTGAATTAATTAATTTATTTTATGTTGAGTGATATTTGATTTTTTTTATTCACATGGCTTCCTGATGAATAGTAGCAAAAAAAAAAAAAAAAATCTTTGCAAAGCAGTTTTTCAAAAGACTGCAACTGAAAAATTAGTCACTCAGTATCATGGTCTGACTGGAGTGACTAAAGTCTGACTATTATCTATTTGATTATTATATATTATCTTTGGTCATTTTATTTTAAAAACACCGTCTTCAATGGGCACTGTATACAAACAGTACATTTTACACATATACTGTACAAGTACATACATCAGTGAGTACAACTGTTGTTGTACAACTTGCTACCCACGTACATATACGGTAGTCTGTGTAGTCTCACTATTTGTGTTCTCATGCAATACGAGCAGATTCTTGGGAGCAACTCCTGTAGCTTGAACTGCAACCAAAATAAATACGACAACAAAGAAGAAACCAACAGATAGGTGGATGCTCACGGTTGCTCTCAGAGACACAGGATAAACTAATTTTCCTGGCAATGTGTGCTATTTTGTGCGCATTCATAGAAAAGAAAAAGGAGACGGCGACCTCTATGGACAAAGAAATGACTGCGTAGACGCGGTCAGTATAATTCTCCCATGTTGCTCTGTGTTGTTTACTGGTTTTCTCCTACTTATCTGTGTTTGCACGTGTGCTGTGCGGCAGGCTGAGGTAAGAATTGTGGATTTCAAACATGTCAGTCAGAAGGTATTTAGGGGAAAAGATCGTGAAGCGATAGTCAATGTTGTCGCCCTGTTGAAACTCCCCATGAGAGATGTCAAAAATCAGCCAATCCCGCAAATTGCAGTCAAATAACTGGTAAATCGTGGCGATATTGTCTAGGAATTTCACAGTGTATGCTCAGCTTTACTAAATTGTGTGACTGGGTGGTAAATCTGAAGCAACAATATCAGTAACAGCATCATTGTTAGGCCCAGTATTCTACTAGAATTATCCTCCATAGCACATGAATGTTGGGCAGTGGGGTCCTAGTGGCACCATCTCTACTCACTGCTCCCTGGGCGCCACAGGTGCCCACTGATCACTTTGGTGATAGGTAAACAATACAGACCTCGCACTACGTTGTGTTTATTGGTGTATGTCACAATAACCAAGACCTTGCTTTCCTTCCTTCAAATGTGCCTTTTCCTGCACTGATTCAGAATTGATGTGACCTTTTGGTTATTTTATTTCAGCAAGTAAATAATGTGTGCTTAAAATAAAACGTACAAAATGACAAAGAAAGTCTAGATTAGACTTACTGTTTAATTTGTTCTGTTTCGTTGGAGAGCAATTTGATACTGCAAAACATCTCTGTGTTCTGTCTTTGAAGGTAAACAACAGATGATGGAAAAAAAAACAAAAAAAAACAGTAATTGCGTGGGCTGATATTTTAGTGCCATGGATAAAATCTTGAGGAAGCAAACTTGGAGACTACCTTTGAACAGTGTAGGTCCTTTGGAGATCTGGGCAGAAAACTTTATATAGCAAATACTAACATGCCAGGCATTATTTGACAAGACCATACAATGCCTTTTTTAATAAATATCAATCGCAGAGATGTAATGTTGTTACAGTAGCCTGCCATGATTGGTAAAAAAAATAAATATATACATATATATACTGTAAATATATACAGTATATATATATGGTAAATATATATGGTAAATATATATTTACCATATATATATATACTGTATATATTTACAGTATATATTTGGGGGAAACAATGAACGCAAAACCATGCAATGACTAAAAGCACTGTATTTGTCAGTACAATGTTATTGCTAGTGATGTAGGAACGGAAGTGATTTTTGTTACTGTCAATAAAACCATGCAAAATGGCCAGAAATCAGCACTGAAATTAAACTGAATTATGAGCCTTTTTCGTTGTTATTATATTTGTCCAGATTAATGTAGATTAAGTGGAAGTGGAATATATATATATATATATATATAGGATGTAGGTATTGGTATTTCTGATAAATGATTGACAACTATGGTGTTGACAACATTTCGATTCACCGGTCCCAGTGAATCCTTAAATTTGATGGACTAATGCATGTAGATGTCTTGTTGGTGTGAACCAAGACAAATGATGAAAAAACTATTAGAAACTATTCATAGAGCCTAAATACTTACACCATCTATTGGCAAAACATGGGCATTGAGGGGAAAGAGGCAGATTTATAATCAAAATACAAACTAAGTACTGCATTTAACACACACGAGGCACGCATGATCATAGTGTGCAGGTTTTATATACAATCCACGCCCACATTTCAATCTTTAACGTTCTCATGGTGTCCTCTACTACGTCCACCTTACAACAACAACACACATAGGGCACACTGCAAAAATGCGAAAATCTAAGACTATGTGTGCCTCATAGTCGTGAAAATACAGTATATAACTTGGAAGCCCAAGAAAGCCTCAATGTGGGAAAATCTTAAAAAAAATAAATAAAATGGAAAAATTGAAACTTTTGTACACCGTCTACCGTGGATAACAGGCTAATGCAGGGAAAGAGATTAGATTAAAAGAGCAAAATTGGCTGCATCAGGCCCCTGGTCCAAAGGTTTTTTCCAGGCATATACATTACATATGCATTGGAGACCGACAAGAAGCCTGATGAGTGGAGGAAAAGTGTTCTTGTACCAATTTACAAGAAGGGTGATGTGCAGAGCTGTAGCAATTACAGAGGAGATGTGTATAAGAGACAGATACAACTGCTTCGGCTCGGTTGAGGAAAGAGGTAGAGATTTGCGAACAACAGTATGGTTTTATGCCAAGAAAGAGTACCACAGATGCAATATTTGCTTTGAGGATGTTGATGGAGAAGTAAAGAGAGGGTCAGAAGGAGCTTCATTGTGTTTTTGTGGATTTAGAAAAGGCCTATGACAGAATTCCAAGGGAGGAAATGTGGTTTTGGATGAGGAAGTCGGGAGTGGCAGAGAAGTATGTTTGACTGGTGCAGGATATGTATGAGAACAGTACAACGGTGGTGAGGTGTGCTGTTGGAAGGACAGAAGACTTTAAAGTGGAGGTGGGACTTCATCAAGGATCTGCCCTGAGCCCCTTTTTGTTTGCTCTGGTGATGGAC